>CM069459.1:17522991-17546555 GCA_035610835.1 Ophiura sarsii | reverse complement strand
CTATACTAACACACGTAGCGAAAACGGGGCCGTTTGCATAAATTACATAAATTATGGTAATCATCGGAATGTGTCGGTGACCGGCGTTGAACGCGTTTAACAGTGTTTAACCAGGTTTAACGTAATATTTGGTCAGCATAGGTTTGAGGGCGTTGTGGATTTACACAGACGACGGTGGCCACGCGAAACCTAAATGTTGAATACGTAATGAATAAGGTGAATAACACGTAATCGCGAATGTTAATCTTATCATTTTGACAAATTCATCATAATTAGAAGAATTGTCATCGTTAACCGGGCGATGACTGTTAAAAATAATTCAAAATAGTGCACTCCCGTTGACATATTGGGTCGTCTGAGAGACGCGTGGCCAGCGTCGTGTCGTCTGCTACAATCACGCCTGATCAGTATAGCGCCACCAGTTCTATGCTGACCAAATTTTCATTTAAAAGTGGACTCGATCGGCAAGCTCACTGGCACACCGCTGGTTTAGGCAGACTCCTCTTTTTGTAATTTTTGCTGTGGGGGGTTCGCCACTTCTCCCGCACAACGAGTCTGTGTTACCTTCCCAACATGAATTAATGCTGGTACCAATCAATAATGCCAGCAATGGAAGGAAGCGCGGCACTCGGAGAGGCTCCAATAAAGTGACGCACTAGACTGACACGTACTTGAGTAGGTACGCTGGTGTTTTTTTAATTGTGTATGTTGTTGTCATGGTGGGATTGTCCGTTCGTTGGCTTCAATTGTTAAGCGTCGTGAGCAGGCTCTGCTTTTACCCGGCCAAATGGGTAACATGACATAAATTGTCCGCTTAGGAGCGCTATTAATTCGATCTGGTAAACCTATTGTTATCAACTACTACGAGAGGATTGCCTGGTTGTATATTTAAATTCGAGCGGTACTTCTTGCTAACTGCATGGGTGAGTTTCCATTATGTTGCAAATTACACCCACGCTCATGCGTTTAAACTACTCAATGGGCGTTGCAATACAGTCGGTTGGTTGCACACGAGAATTATGTCATATAGCAACCAGCTTTAATGGAAGGCGAATATTTAAATTTGGTGCCGGTTTTTAGGGCAACAATTTATAGTGCTGCTAAGCGGGCCTTGTAGCGTAATGTTTAAGCAGTAAAATACACACGGCGCACTCGGTTTTGTAAAAAAGTTGTCGCATTGGTTTTTATCGGATGTTGATTTACAAATCTGCGTCTGTTTAGTTCGCGAATGTCTTCGGCAGATGTTTAGCAAACGACGCCATGTTTGTTGTTGTCAAGCAACCTCGTACTTGGCGTCACCGTTTGTACGTAAAGGTTGACGCGGACTGGTCGGGGATATACAGAGGGTTATCGTGCACCCCCCAGGACTCCCCCAAAACAACTTTTTAAACTTCCATTCATACTAAAGCATATTCCGGATGTTACCAAAATAATTTTGTTTAGCTAAGGGGTTATTCAAGATGGCGTCCAAAATGGCCGCCAAAACTGGTCAAATTCATAAACTGACATATTATATCAATAAAATGTATGGTGAAAGTATAGTTTCAATAGTGGAATGTATGTATACTAGACACTCATAACCAGTACGTTTGCTATTGTTAACATACCTAAATCCAAAATGGTAACATTCCATAAATTGGCATATATGAACCAGTATATATGATCAAAATATAGTTTTAACAATGGGATGTATGTGTTAGACCACTAGAACCTCACATCTAGTATCTTTGCTCTGTTAACATACTTTTAAACTGCACTATATATGCAGTTTACAATTCGTCTTAATCTGTAGGTATAGTGCAGTTTAAGATCCAGATTAGATTTATTCCGTTAGCGCCCTCAACGGAATAAATCGCAATAACACTGGCTACTTGACACTGACAAAATAGGTTAAGAATGTTGGATATCCGATATTTATTGTTTAAAGGTCCAGCGAAGTGCTCATGAAACTTATTTTCAAAAGTTATACAACATATTAGTTGGAACATTTCACATGTTATTTTTATAAAATGTGAATAAATATATTAAAAAAAATCCAAGCCCTTCGCCATAAACGCAATGAACCATGAAGTGGTTTGGGCGACTTCACTTGTGACGTAACTCCGGGAGTAACTGAAGTGTAACTACGGTCGGATTCCCGGACTGACGTCACAGTTTCCGTGTTGTCTAAGAGGAGAATTCGTAGTCAGCAAACAATGCACCACGGTCTAAAAGTATGGCCACAAAATAAAAATAACATGTGTATCAAGTTGTACAGGTTCCCTTATGACCTCGATCTATTCATTCACTGAATGTGATAATACGGCTAATACACTCGTGATTGTATGGTTTGAATGCACACAGCATGGATACACATGTTTAAAGTTCGCGCGGTCATCAATTGTTCAGCAAGGCATGATGGGAAAGGGCTAACATTGTAAAGAGTGTGTGTAGACACAAAGGCTCTGTCACAGTTGTACACTAGTGCATTGTTTGCTTACTATGATTTCTCCTCTGTGTTGCCTGGTAGAGCGGGTTTTTCAAAATACGAAGATCGTTTTAACACGGATTTTGGGCGCATTTAGTATTGTTGTAAATTTCTTCTTTCCCTTTAATGGATCGTTCATAAAATGTTTATTTTCGAAATCCTTGTGATGTTGTCTTTATTTTGATATATAATACATTTACACTTCGGTGGATTTTTAAGAATGTAGGACATCCAATATTTATAGTTTAAGATTGAGCCAACTCTTGTTTTTACCTCCCCGACTTCCAACCCCCTGAGTGTTTTGGCATATAATTATGTATCAATATGATTTCAACGGTGTCAAATATAAAATACGTATACTGTACGTATTTTATATTTGTACGTATACTGTCATTGTGAGTGTTATTGCGATTTATTCCGTTGAGGGCGCTAACGGAATAAATCTAATCTGGATCTTTAAACTGCACTATACCTACAGATTAAGACGAATTGTAAACTGCATATATAGTGCAGTTTAACAAGGAGACCAGGTTAAGGTTGATATATCAACCAAAATGTATGATGAAAGTATATTTTTAACAATGGATATATGTAATGGACCACTAGTAACTCATATTAACTCAGTATTTTTTGCATTGTAATAACATACTTTAAATCCAAGATGGCCATTGTAAATTTAAAAAATAGTCAACAAGAGTGTATAATAATCCAAAATAAATATTGTAAGAGTGTATATTGCATCACATTCACCAAATAGTATGTTCTAAACTGCTAAGCTATTCCTTTTAGATATAAAACCCACATCTGTGACAATTTTGATTCTGTATCAATTTCCTAAATGGCTGCCAGAATGGTTTTAACCATTAAAAGTCGATGTTAAAATGACCTAAAACAATTGTTTCGTATTATAAATGACCATACTATGTAATACCAATACACCCAAATCTAATGGGACAACATTTACTATATCTATATGATAAAGCCTAGGGGCGGTAGATCTACTGAGTGTTTTAAAATATCCAAGATGGCTGCAAAAGGTTAAAATAACTGAAAAGCAGTATTAGTGTATTGATATATTACATTAGGTATGACCACATTATTATATCTAGGGGAATATGGGGCAACTGGACCGTGGGGCAAGTGGTCCGAAATGAAGGATTTTGTAATTGTGTGGGCATACTGCTTTCTTTTGAACAATACGACTTTTGTTGATACTTGACATATATCTTTACCTTCTACAATCCAAAACATTTGGAACTTTAGGGTATTTACACATGTGATTTTTCTCCATATCTTTGAAGCTAATTCCTTGAGTGACTGATTGAAAATTCACAGATAGTATGGGCGATATATGAAGATGGGTTTAGATCATGTTTAATGTACTTTATATGATTGACAGATATGCAACAGTAAATATATACATGTAGTACAGTCGTCTTAAGATACTAGGTGCATATTGCATTTGATGGGTGCTATATTGTAGTGTGCTTATGGACTTTCCGAAATATGATTAAAACCATGGGTTGTGGTTGAAATGACCGTAAAATGGCGCATATTGCTAATTTGGGACATTGGTGGTTTGGATTTCCGATCAATATTATCATTTAAAGAATGCTTCAACTTAAATCATTATCACGGGTATTCATTTGGTAGAGTTATTAGTTCATGAATTTGCAAATAACAAAGTACACCATTTCTTACTTATCTAAAGACACTCGTCTATTGGTAGGACCCGAACGCCGTAATATTTGCGAATTCAAAGATACTCACTGGCTACAGAAATCTGTGTAATGGCTAAAAACAAAAATGCAGTTTTGCCTTTTTTTCTGAAATGTATTGGAGTTATTGATTATTATGACAAATGGTGGTATGTTTTAAAACATTTTGGCGTAAAATGTATTACGTCACAGGCGTGTTTTAATAACGTTTCATCTCGACACAGTGCTACGTCATTTGTTGGGGTAAGTGATCCGAAGGGGTGTGGGGCAACTGGACCGCCTGCAAAAACTTAATCAAAATTGTAAAATTCATTTTGAAAATGAGTTGTTAGTGTCAATAAAATATGACTCGGTATTGAAATGTGAATAGAATATGAAATAATTCACATTCTTTCAAGTTCTTACACATTTTGGGGCATTTCGGGTCTAATACCACTATTTCTGATATTGAAGGATTACAATATGACATGAAATTGCTTTAGAATGGTTTAAAACCTCGGTATTATGAATTACATCTTTATTATATTTTGAATGGTGTCTGTAAAGGTATTTGCTATGACGAAATATCATGATTTATGTATTTTATCCACTGCTTTTTGTGTATATCAACCGTTGGGTCATCATTGTCATATTGACTAACTTCCCCTGTAACATGAAAAGCTGGCTAAATATCAAGATGGTTTATTATAAGTACTAAATGATGATTATATGAAGTAAATAAAATCATTAAAGAAAGGGGTATATATAGACAAATGTATGGGGCGTCTGAATATCACAACCATGTAACCATTTAACTAGGTTCATACCGTTTTATCTATAATAAACGTGCAGTCGAAAATTGCGCTTGCTTTGTACACCATTAGTATTACTGCTTTTTACACGTTAACCACGAAAACTGTATAAAACATGGGTTTCATGAGACCTGTATCATTTTTACACGTTAAATAATATGGAAATGAGTTTGTAAAGAAAATACTGCTTAGTTACCGTGTTGTCAATCAATGATTTCTGTGTATTCTAACCGTTGGAACATATAGGACCAGTTGCCCCAACGATGGGGTAACTGGACCGTGCCAAGTAAAGTGTTTAGTTAGTGGTAATTGGCCTTTTGTTTGGATATTTTTTAACATTGATTATATGTTATATGTAAACAGTTACATGGGCGATATTTTCATAGCAATTCTATAAATATTTACACGAGCTTTAAGCTTTTATATCATGAAATATGCTTAACCGGTCCAGTTGCCCCATCATCCCCTATAGCTTTTAATCCCACCCAGTAAACGTATTTGTATGCAGTCAGTACGCAGGTATCGTTTTTAATGAGTGACCTCGCCGATTTCTAACCCACGCAAAGATCGATTTCAGGATGTCAACCTTGCGCTAAAACATTAAGGGAAGTTTGTTTTCCCTGAATTAATTGAGGTAGGGTTAGCTGGCAGCCATGATGGCGAAGTAGGTGGATTGTTCGTAATTTTCTCTATAATATGATGCCAAATCTGACACAATTGGTCCACAAACAGTGATTTTATCGCTAATTTTAGAATTTAACAACTTTCGTGACTTTGCTTCTTGTATCTATTCACTTGACCGGACTAAAATGCGTACGATATTTTAAGAGCAATTTCCGTACTAACGGAATCTTAAGCTTTAATTTCATATCAAAAACATTGATGCCCGACTTCTTTTTTGATAAGAAAAACCGAGTTTGATTTTCACCGATTTTCCCCCGCGTTAGGCCTCGCCAACTTGATTTTTAGCCTCCCGTAACACGCCCGCGTTTCAATTCATTATTGACATTTTGGAGAAAAAAATACCGTTTTTCCAATGAAAACGTCCGAATTCATGCATTTTGTGGGATGAAATTGTGAAATGTTTATTCATTTTGACCAGAATAGCCTTTCTGTAAAAAAATAATATGACATTGTATAGCGCAGAAGGATCGATTTCGAACCCCGGACCTCTCGCTCCCAGAGCGAGCTCTCTACCATCTGAGCTATCTAGCAAATCTGAATATAATCGTGAGATTTAAACACTTGATCAACAACCCGTCGACGCTACAAAATGAATTTAGATCGAGACAAGATTCGAGGAGCTATTTTATAAGCATTCACTTGACCGGACTAAATAATTTTATAAAATTGTAAGCATGTTTCTAGTTACAAAAGACTATGAATATTATGATACGATGGATAAAATTGATGCCTAATTCTTCAGAAGCGACTTTTTTACCATGAATTTGGCTTTAGTTTCTTCAAGTTTTTCTTGAATTCGGGTTTGTCGGATTGCAATAATTTGCACCGAAAATACAACATGTCATGAAGTTCACAGAAAATATTAGATAATATTATTTGCATAATATGCCTTTTTACTATACAATTTCATGGCCAATGTGTTTGAAACGTGTGATTATAATCATGAAAATAGCTCATTTACATCGTGCTATTACGAGGTCAACTATGACTGCGAAGCGGTTTCGCTACGGGTGAGTACTTCCGGGTCGCTTTGCTGGGTTGGAAAAGGAACGACTTTTCGCGTGCTTGCGAATTGACTGTATGTGACAAGGTATGATTGAATGGTATAGACTCCATTTTTTTCTCTCCATTCTGAAAAGAGTAATTTCTGCGAAGCCGGGTTTTAAAACATATTCTAGCTTGATGCAGGTACCTCCTGTGCCCTTTCTTTTTTTATTCCCCAGCCCCGTGGCCCTATTTTTTCGATGCCTGCATCCCTTGAACCACTGGCCTGAAGGCCTCCCCTCCCCTCATCCGCAACGTAACGACATGCACTTCACGGGGCGGTCGCACCGTGATTTCTGTCCCGGGCCTCTGGGGGCTAATTCACTCGTGTGTACCGCTCGACTCGAGCATATGAAATCCATTGAAAGATGCAAGCAACGAAGTGCTCTCGTCGGCTGCGCATACTCAAATGACAAACGGAACACCTTGGATACGCGTTTCGCTCCGGGGTGGTATGCCAACATTTGTCTCAAGAGTTTTTCCAAAATGGGAGGCGATAAAACTCATTTTCTTTTAACGTCATCCCATCGTAATGAGTAGTGTCAAGTGAAGTCTCTTTTACGTGGGAGCTTAGAAATCTGATTTCGCGGCCCGACCTAGAATATCTCTATTTTCCAAGTTCGCTATGTACATGTATGTTGCAAGACAGAATTACAAGACAGCAATGTGAATTGCTAAATACGGCATATATTTACCCGCTGTGGAAACTTTCACATTACCACCTTTATTAAGCAAGATTTAATACTACACACATTTACGCGTTTCATGAATAGAGGATCTGACATCACATCCATATAAAATGTATTTATACACTGCTACGTCATTTGTTTAATGGATTACGCAAAAGTGTTACTAAAAAGGAACGGATTGCCTTTATTGTTAACTCATAAAAAGTTCATATGCACTGAACCCTATCATAACAGTAAAACAGTACCGTGTGAAAAATGCATTGCGGAAGTTAATATCCAGACTAATGTAAAGTTCTGCAGTTTGTCAGATGTAAATCTGTCAAGTCACGATGTTGAGGTGGCATCTCTGGCAATATGTCGTTGTCATTTTGACATTTCATTCACATATCAACTCAGTTTTAGCCATACCCTTTGCAGACGTTTCACCAGTAAACCAGGCAATGTGTGTAAACGACGGTCACCGTAGAGTTTCATTGTGAAATAACGGCTACGGAGAATTACGAACTGATCTGGATATCTGACTACGATAGCAGTGATGAGGTTCTGAATTTCATTCCAGCAGAGCAGACTTTGGACATTGAAACTTCGGGAGAAGGAAATGGCATGTATCATTTGGATTATTATGTGAATCTCGATGAATTCGGAGAATACAGAGTGCATCATTTGACTCTGCGAATTGAAGGTGTTATGCTTCCCGATAAAGGAGAGTATGCTTGTGGATATATCCATATATATAGAGATATATTCGGTAATGTAGTCGGACGACAACCAGTGTTTCTTGGGAATAACGCAAATTTCACAATACCGGAACCACCACATAAAGTCAATCCTAGCCGTGCCTTTATACCAGATCCTTTGTCATCGGCAGAGAGTTTAATGATGGTAACTATGACCTGCCAAATAATCGGGGGCATACCACTACCATCTTTCGAAAGATATAAGAAGGATACAGTAATATCAGAGGCATCCGAATTGAACATGCTCCACTACGAACTATCGCCCGAAGACAATGGTATAGCATTTATGTGCATTGCAAGTGGCCCTGCACTTATAATGGAGGGGTCTTGCAGCGTCGTTCCTCTTCAAATTAATCCTTCGGTGTTTATAACAAGGGATGTGCATATTGTAACGAAAGAAAGCGCAGATGTGAAATTAAGCTGCGAGGGATATGGCATGCCGATGATTTCAAAACTAGACTGGCTCAGCTGTATAATGGGAAAGTGTTTCCAGACATCAACAACATGGAGCTTAAATATCAAATAATAGATATCGGACTCCTTATCAGAGTGACATGTATTCAATGTTCAGTAAGACGTTGATACCTGTTATGTCGTGATTCCTTCAGGATTGAATTCACAAAGATCAATGAATATAATGGTAATTCCGGAGAAATCGACAATGACTACAACAACCGGAAAATCATCAGTGACTACCGATCAGCAAACGACAATGTATACCCAAATCAAAACAATATTGGTCCACAAGCTTCAAGTTCACGCCAAATGCACTACTCACAATTATAATAACTCTCGCTATTGTTTGTGTGATTCTACTAATTATAAATTATAGTAGCTGTCTTCGTTCTATGTTTGCAAATGAAACGTCGAGAGAGTACCACCACAACAACGACACGACTAATCATCTGTATGAAGACCGTATCAGTCCATTTGTTGATTCCACTTCTAATATTATATATAAACACCGGGAACCATTCGTTTGACCATGTTAACAACCAGACGCCATCATATGAAAGAAATATTCCTTTAAACTGTATTGAAGAATCTAAGAACCAAAACTCTAAAAATGAGGGAATCTATGCGGATATAGAAGACTAGCCGTGCACCTTTGCTCTATATCTTTAAAGTCTTAATTTAGATTTTTGAGTACTTATTCCAAGACGAACTTGTTAGTCCAGGAGCCCGGAGAGTTTATTCAGCTGAGAATGTTCAAAAGGTTTGATGATCTGATTAGTTCAGTTTAGGGGACAAGAGTCAGTGTTTTGTATTGCTGCAAGGACACATCCTGTACAGGGGCCACTATCAAAGGTCATATAGGGGTCAAATTGCAAATATGCTCAGAGTAATATGTCTCTATATTGTCCCAGTTTCGATTGCTCAATTTGTTATCGAGTCTTTTTTATGTATCTCCAAGTATGTATTTCAGTGGCGTATCCAAAAGCCCCCCCCCCCCACCACCCTAGCCTTGACTATGGTGCGTCACTTTACCGAGGTGCGTCACTTTCTCATGTACCATGACGCAACCCTGTGTCACCAATGTGACGGACCTTTGCCATACAATGACGGTACCCTCAGTCAATTTTGTGACGCACCATTGATTGATTGATTGTGATGGACCATGACTGCCTCAAATGACGCACCCTACCGTCATAAATCATTGTTGACTGAACTGGATTGTAATACGTATGAAAATACTTTTTAAAAAGTGTAAAAACAAAACAAACAATGGTTGAAAGAGAAGTTGGCCAACTATATTAAACATTTAAATTTCACTCGTTTGAAGTTATATTCGTAAAATTATTTTGCATTTCCGACTTTATTCAACTTCATACAGACTGTAACAAAAAAAAGTTATGCGATCGCAATTTTATTTTTAACCCAATGTTAAAATCAAGCAATGTCAACATCTTTTACACTCTGTGTTATAAGTTCTGTTTTGGCTACCAGAATCATTTTTATTTGGTCTTTTTAACTATATACTAGCGTTTAAAAGTTATGACTAGTCTACTAAGTCGTCTAGAAATCGGGTTGGGCCACTTTCCCAATATTATACAATCTTGCTTGTATAAATTAAATGGTTAGGGTATCATGCAAGGAACAATATAATATTTTTTCAAATAGTTTTATTTCATTTGAGTAAATAAATTCATAAAATATATAAATTATATCTTGACAAATTTATTTGGAATTCATAAATAAAATAGTTCGTTATTCCTCCTGAGCAAACGATAAGCACAAAGACTGTCTCAATCATTGTCATTCTAAAGTTCTGTTTATAACCATAAAACTCGTTCTTCCAATGTGAATTGTGGCCCTTGTTGAGCGGCAGCCATGCTCTTAGTAAGGGATGGTTTAATTCTACCCCACATTACAGATCCTTGTAAAGACCTTAGGCTACTTTCTTTGTAATACTTTTAACCACTTGAAATGAACCCTTGTTGTCTAACAAGAGCGTTCTACTGCTATGTTCCTAGTTCGATTCCATTCGTCTTCATCCCAGTGGTGTTACCATTGATTTAACGGTGAATTATAAACCAAAGTGGCCCAGGTGATTTCATGACTACTTAAGACAATTGATCATATCTGCTTATCGACCCTCGATTGTCATGAATCAAAGCTTATTCGAAAGCTTAGAAAATTCTAAAACTCAAAACAGAAGTTCTACGGGAGATATTTTTAATGTTTTTTTCAAAACTGTATAACTTTGTTACAGCCTGTACATCTCTAGAACACGTTTCCGCAGCTAGCTATCAACTCGTGTCCTGCTTGTGTCGCTATTTGACTGGGTGTGTTTTGCTCTACATATAATAATACACGTGGCCAATGAATACTGAAAATGACATTACTTCATTATTCACGGGGGATCTTCCCCTACACTGCCCATGTTAGGTTTCGTCAAACAATGCCCCTCGAATATCTAAAAAAATGAAGCCTGGTTGGTTGTGAGTAAATATAATGTTCGTATATATTTGTATGCATGATGAGACGTACACTGTGACACACCCAGGTTAAGGGACTAATATTGACGCACTAATTTGTCAATATTGTGACGGACTAAAGGCTGCCCATGACGTAACCTGCGTCAATAAAGTGGTGGTAAATGACGCACCTGTGACGCACCTCTCCAGGGGATCGTATAGCGTCATACAACTGATATGTGCAATATGCAAGTTCTAGGTCACTGTTTCCGTGATGCTAAATATAGGAAACAATTCACAAATGGGTATTTCCAATTGCGACTAAACCTTTATATACTATTACACGGTTGTTTGATATTGACAATTCAACATGGTAACAAAGCCCACGCAAATAATCCTTTCCTTAAAAATATTATCGATATATAGATTGAGTAAAACAAATCGAATGGCCTATTTCGGATTCGTTCTTTCTATTTTGTATGAAATAATATGATATTTTTGGACATACCATATGCAGTTTACTGAATTTCAATTGACTGTTTCTATCCAAAGATATGGCCACATGTTGTATCATAGGAAATAATGAAAACGTTGCCTTTTCTGGTATCTATCTATATGGCAATGTGAAAGTGCTTGATGATATACGGTATGTTTATGGGAAATTCACGCCATCCCAAACAGACGACAACATCGTCAAGAGATTGGGACAGAATAATCGTTTACACAAAAGTACCCTTTGTGCTTCACAGGGAATTCGAAATTTCAAGTCACTTTTATCATAGGCGTGGGGGAATGGCCCATACAATACAATACAATTCAAGTTTAATTGCAATGTTAAAGGTGGATGTCCCGATCACTCAAAGGTGTTTTTTTTGCCAATCGACATATTTTATATCAGAAGAAACCCCATATATTTCTCATTATTTCTGTTAAATGTGGGGCGCAAGATGTTCCATGTAGCTGTTATAGGCCAAATAATGCAGTGAATTATTTCCAAAGGCTAGCAACCAGGCCAGTTTGTGTACTCTCAATGGGCAAATTGCACGTCACCTTGTGCTTCTAAAATAAGAACTATTCATTACTTCATGAATAATTGCGATAGCTGCGTATCAAGTGCGTTCCAATCAAATTAATCGTTTATAGATGATAACGCGCACGCCGAGCGCAGGTTACTAATAATTGCCCGAAAGTGGTGCGCCAAAGTCTTTGATTGTTTTGCTCATTGACCGACCACGATTAAACCTTATTTCTGATTGGTTGAATGATAAAAATGTTAATGAGGGGATGACCCGACTCATACTGTTTCAATAACTAACAAGGGGTGGACAAAATAAACAGAAAACTAATTAATTATTAGCGCAATTATATCGGTACAAATCAACGATTTGGATAAATGTGCATCTTTTTCAGTAATGAATGAGAATAATGACTGCTTAACAACTGTTTTTGTGAATTTGTTTTGAAATCCTCGGTTGTTGCTCTTGTCATTCGGAATTGTCTCTCAGGGCCTGCGCTCCTTCGGGACAATTCCTCAGACCTGAAGAAAAACCTCTGATTTCAAAACAAATTAACGAAAACAGTTGTTACGCAGTCTTTATTCTCTAATTAGAGTTATGCAACTCAAACTTTGGAATACAACTTTTTGATCCTTCATGTAGAATAGAAAACATCAAGTTGAAAATCGGGACAGCAATCGGAACACATACCTTAAGTTGTGCTACAATGGAACACATAGGCCTACTTTAAGTTGTGTTACAAAAATAGCCTAGGTAGACGAGGGTAAAGCAATCCGAGTGCACGTAAAGACTACTAATTCAGGAATTCTGTTTACGAATACCCCTGCCCCCCACCCCCTCGCCCGCCCCCACCCCAATGTCAAAAGAAATCTGCGTCACTGCCCTATAGGATTCACACCACTAAATAAATAATGGAGGAGTCCACGAAAGGCCTGTTGAATTGGTTGGGATGACACTCCTCTAAATGAAATATATAAAAATGCTTCAAAAGTAGTGTTGTTGGCCAAACTTTTGATCGGATGATTATTAAATGAAGTTTATCAAACAATCAGTGCAAATTTTCTTCTTTGACCATTTTTTTATGATTTTATAGTCATTTTAGAGACTTCAAATAATTGATTAGAATTGCTTAGACCTAGGCTAGGCCTGGGCAATCTACAAACATGCGTATCTTCGACGGTGCATATCTCGAACATTTTGCCTTGACCTTATATATATTTTTTTTTACAGGAAAGCCAAGACAGAACCCCTAATCTTCACACCGAATGCAAAGTTGCTTCAACTTTGCATTCGGTGTGAAGAAAAGCGAGAAAATGGCGTATAATGATGGTCCATTTAACACACAGTAAGCATAGGGGATTTTATTAGTGGTGTGTAACCTTTATGAAATAAAGTCACCCTACCAACATCCGAACCTGGATTTGGTTACCCAAATGTCAGTAGTGAATGGTTAACAATAAATCTTTTGAACAGCGGTATAACAATATCATGCATATAACATGCATAAAGGAAGGAACTCATGGTCATTGGTGCCTACGTATTCCGGGAGCAGGATGATATCTACCGGGCGCACCCAGTTTCAGTTTGTTCATCCAACAAAACAAACACACGATGAAAATATATTTTATAATGGGTTGACCAAATCAGAGCAGGCTCGAAATAATGTATTTGGCCACCCAATAAAGAATCGTTGACTGAATGAACATGCTTTGTTAAAGTTGATCTGATGGGCATGTCGGCATTGCATATATCACGTCGTCTGACGATTGCCTTATTGGCATGAAACTCAGAGTAACGACTCCTTTTCTCGGAAGGTCTAAACTTTGATTTTTTTTACAAAGCTCTTCTCTTTGGGATTGATCTCTTTTATTCAAAAGAAATAAAAGTAATAGGCTGTCAACCTTTTGCTGCCGAGTGAGAAACTAACGACAGGGGTGCGTGAGTTCCTCAAACATGAGCGAAAGACCCGGGGCGAAAGATCGAGCTCTTTATGCAGGGATCAATGTGCAGCTTGAACCTACCCTCCTCAAGCATTCACCTGTATTCACCTTTCTTCAAGATAGATTAGGTCAAGATTAGGTCTATCCTGTAATTTGTAGGGTGAAGATTCACCTTAGTGCACCATGTTAGTTTGATAGTAATATGTGGGAGAAGTTGAAATATAGGTGAAGATTTGCCATAAATTCACCTGTCCAATATATAAGTTAGTTCAAGATTCACCTCTCCAAAAATAGTACTAGGCAAAGATTAGGCGTCTTATCTTTGACTAACCTTGAGGAGGGTAGGTTCAAGATGCACATTGATCCCTGCATTAATCGACAGTACCTAGCGACCCGGAAGGGGGAGTTCCCCAAACCGTCCGAAAATAGAGTTCTGGAACCGACAGTGCCTGTTCAACCGACACTAATGACATATTGGGGAGAGCGTCGCCCCCTTTCCCTCTCTAAATGATACAAGTATGCTTCAAGTATAAATTAGGCTACGCTACATATGATCCTACATTAGTTTTGTCTAGGTTTCAAAATTTTACTTCTTGGAAAAGAGTTAAAGATTTGAATGGGTTCAGCGCAAGGGCTTCCAAAAATGACACATGATTTAGATTTAGTTGAAGTTTAACAAAAAGTATGAGAGGTTAAATTAATACTTACAATTAATTTGATAATGTGTACAAAAAGATACATATAACTGAATTGCCACTGCAGAACATTTAAGCGGCATACATTATTTGTATCTTACATTGGCCTGGAAAATCAATGCATTTGTATAGCTAGCTATTCATTAGGAATGTGGCTTGCATTGGTTCCTGACAATTAGGTTGAAAAAGACATCTGCTTTGAATGATGTGGGAGATAGCGTGACATAAACGTTCTATACATGGTTATATGGAAGCCATTTTACATAAGCAACTCTTTTGCGTGCATTACTGCACTAATCCTAATCAATACAGGTATAGAAACAGTATTGAATAGGGCCTTACAATAAAGGCTGCTTGTAGGTATTTGTGAGTAAGCGGAACATGTTTTCATTGAATACTCAAGCAACGTGGCAGCTAATTATACAAAACGACCTTTTTATGGTTCTCTGGTTTGATAACATTTTCTAATCAAGTATAGCTTTATGTATCTTACTTCCCCTACATGTAGGTGTGTCATTTTTATGAGTTTTTAGATCATTGAAGGATTGCTCTTTATGCTATGAGTGCTACTGAATACAAGTAGCCTACAGTTAGGCTACCAAACATATACCAATCTCTTATTGATGCGCTCCTGGCAGAATCCTGTTAATTCATTTTAGAGAAGTTACACACATTCATCATTGGCCGATCCCATTCAGATCCATATAGGTCCTTGGTACTAATCGTACTCACCTGATGTCGATGAAATACTGGTAAAGCCTGTTGGTTATCATGCGAACCCCTGTGTACGTGTCCCGTATCCAACAAATTCAATGACGGTTCTATCTACTTGTTTAGGTAAAGTTTCATTTTCGGATATTGTAAAATACCGTAGTGTAAACGTATCCGAGACTTATGATATCAGTTCAATCGTGGATCACTTCAGCTCACGCGTTCAACTCCAGGCTTGTTAACTCATTTGAAATAGGAAACGACCATGTTGATAATTGTAATCAATTCACATCCCCAGTGTACATATCCAGTTGTTTCAATTTAACAAGAGAATCAGTGTAATGTTGAAACAAAATGTCGCATTATTAAATCGATCACTATTATTATGGTGACTGACAATGACTGCAATTATGAGTGAGGATACGTTACAACGATCAGACACGTATAGGACCGAACACACCCAAATTGTGAACAGGAAACAGAAACGGAAGCTTATACTGTCATGACTGTAGCTAACCAAACATTTTATTTGCGTAATAGAATATTTAGTGGTTACCAATTTTTGTTTCGCAACTCGATTTTTAAATAAAACACGAGGAACTTTCTCAATTTTGTTTTGTATCATTGTGGTTTTTGCAACATACAAATTATTTCAGATTAAAATATACTTTAAAACTAACATGTTAACACAAAAGTATATAAAAGACAATAAACCAAAACAAATGCGACGTGTTAACAAAAGATAATTAAACAATACAGACAAGGCAAGATTTGCACCTGTATAGAATCTACCAGTTTGTGGTGGTCACCGTGGTTTTTAAGACATTTCTGATTTGGATCTAATTTGCATACTATTTCAATATGAAATAACAATAAAAAACCATCTGCGCCGTAATATTTCAACACATTGTGATATGTTCCAATTACTTCTTCATAGCTGAACATGTTAATACCTAAAAATTGTACAAAACACTTGTTTTATTTCTACTAACGTACGACGAATGTTGATCTTTAGACAACTTTACAGTAAAATACCTTTATCGGGCAAAAATTAGACATACATGTAACGACAATTATTTTGTACAAAGCATATTCCTGTTATATTGTGTGCATTACCAGACCAGTGGGCAGCAATGATGGAATTAATTCTAGAGCCAATTCTCAGTGGTTATTTGCCTGAGTAAACCAAAAGCCCTCATCAATTTGAATGGGAATCTGCCCAAATAAATTCACAGTATTCTGCAGGAGGAGCATAATCTATCAAACAGATTGGCATATAACTGTATTTGTATTTAGTGGTAGTTTTATGTGAAGAAAAAATTAAATGCTCTAAAAACTCATAAATATAATGTATTTAGGGAGAGAAAGATTCATAAGCTATTTGATTAGAAAATGTTAGGCCCAAACCAGAGAACCATACAAAATTGTTTATTTGATAGCTGCCATTTCGCTTAGTATTCAATGATAACATTATCCATGTTATCTGCTTACTTGCCCTTGGATACCCCCCCCCCCCCCCCCCCCCCCCCCCATAAAACACCAATAAGACAAACACAAGATAGGAATTGAAGGACTGGCTGAGACCATATTGGAATAGTTTTATTGTAGAACATACCCAATTTATACGGGTGATGACGACAGACTCAATAGGTATTCGCGATTACGTGTTAAACCAATACGAATTGGCAAATGTAGGCAAATCGTGTCCAGCGTCGTCTGGTATACTATGCGGAGTGCAATGTCGCCATCACGAGTTGAATAACGGAGATAGTAACTCGACATGTTTCAAGCTCCTTATTTGCAGACGACGGTGGACACGAACGGCCGTTAATTTTGAATTTCCGTTGGTTTCAATGTAACAATGGATATTGATTATATGACCCCATAAAATTCATCACACGTTGAAACTAAATTAGTTCATCCTAAAACCACTGTGGAGCTACTGTGGGTGGCTAACCATCCGCAGTGTTAGTATCATTTTTTGAATTTAAACCGTTGTTAAAGGTATATTATGTGATCCTTCCAGGGAACGCCCTCAACATCGAAAAAAAAATTGAAAGCAGATTTTCTTGCAGATTTACATTTCTGATCATAAATCGTACATACATTCCAAGTTACAGGGCGATACGATTCTTAATTACTTCAAAATCATGGATTTAGAGTGAAAATAAACTGTCGTGTTTAACACGACAGTTTATTTTCACTCTAAATTCACTCTAAAACCATGATTTTGAGGTAATTAGGAATCGTATCGCTCTGTAACTTGGAATGTATGTACGATTTATGATCAGAAATGTAAATCTGCAAGAAAATCTACTTTCTAAAAAAAAATCATGAATAGAGGGCGATCTCTGGAAAAGATCACATAATATGCCTTTAAGCGTTCGTCCCATTGACTTGATCACGTAACCTCGTTCGCATATTTTAACCTAAATATTCGTGAATACGCCCGTGTCCAGCGTCGTCTGTTATTTGTTTCAAAACAAAATGTCGCCATCAAGAGTTCAATACAAATCAACTATTTGCTCATTAATTATAATTTATTTATTTATTCATTTGTTTATTTATATTATTGATCTGTTTTTACAATACACAAAGTTTATTACATCCACCTCATCTCAATAACAAATAACACAATAACATCGCCGGGTTTTGTTGTTGCAAAAAGCTATTTCATAAATTGGGTTTCGCAGTAAAATCATCATGCATGTTTTCAATTTACAAACGGAACATTTTCAGGACAAAGGACATATTTTTGAGTATTGACAACAGTTAGTATTGACAATTAGTTTGAATCCTGAATGATAGCCATTTTTCTTACTTATTTTCCAACAATGTATACAGATGTATGCGATCCAGCATGTTTAGCTTTAATACAGCACCCAGTGCCCTTTCCCCCAGATCAAACAGTGCCAACCAGGTACCGAAGTAATTAACACCGCTTCATTTTAATGGTACAGATAGGCACATGTTTAGCCCGATATCCAAATTCATTTGAAAACTTTGGATATATGTAGGCCTATGTATATTTCAAAAATAGTGGGATATTTAAGAAAATCGTCAGAGGACTGAATTAAAATCCCTTTCAATTGTGTTGCCCTTAAACAGGATTTTCATAAACCTCAATATCCAAAGTTATATCCTTTCAAACCAATGTTATGTCAATGGGAACTAGTAGACACGGAAGAAAAAACCCACTGGTCATGTGATGTAAGGTGACACAGGCTGGTGTTGCTCAAGAAATCTTCTTTATCATTTGGAGTGCAATGTCGCCACCAAGAGTTAAATAATAGCGATTGCTACGTGGCATGTTTGAAAACACGGTAGGGGGTTGGGGTACCGCGCCATTTTGCCATATTTTGCGAAAACGATCGTGGTTATCACGTGATACGTATCGTTGAAAAAATAATTTACACTGTTTTAACGAAATGCACTGTGGGATTGTGTTACCAGCCTAAAATCAAAGAGTTCGCAAACTTGCTTACAATTGTATATTACTAGCCTAGCTATAACAAGCTAAAAGTGACATCTCTGAATGTATAAACAAAGTGTGCAAAGGAGAAATTGTTGGGCAGACTGGTAAAATGGTTTTACAACAAGTTTTGCTATCATTAATCAAACTGAACTCAAGTTAAATCACTTATTTATCAAGCAATAATATAGCATTTTAATTGATTAGATACAAAGTTAAATAAATCAAGAGATAAATTTATGATAGATAAATAAATAAAAAGAAAACTATAAACGCATTGGGCGGCCTTTATAATTTATCAAAATTGACATAACAATGATGTTACATTAATCAATCCACCATCAAGTTTAAAAAATAGAAAAATAAAAAGATAACAACGAATATACGGGAATCGAACCCGTGATTGCCGATTGCCAACGACATGGCTATCGTATGCTCGCCACAGAGATCGACGAGTATAATTGTAATTTAGTTTTATTATTTAACCATATCCATTTATTTATAAAGAACGGATTTTTATTGTGCCATTTTTGCCAAATTTGTGTGTTTCTCTCGCACAAAATGTGTTTGTAATGTGATTATACTCCTTATTTTTGAAAGAACGGTAAAAAACTTTGACATTTTCGAACACAAAAAATGGCGTCATTTATACGGTCAACGCCAGCAGCGCTGTCCGTGTGGGCACGCATACAGATGATGCCGGCAGGCCAAACAAATCCAGCGCCAAGACCCCACATATAAAACAAAAGTGATCATAACGGGGCTCGAACTCACAACCTTTCGCTCCCCATGTCAACGTTCCATCCACTACACCAACCGTGCTAATTTAACAAAATGTTGGCGAATAATTTATTAATATCTAATTTTATTATTGGACCGGGGTCATGGGTTAATACACTGTGTATAATTCTACATTCCCGGAAAACACTCTGTTCAAAGGCACAAAAAGTGGACTTGTTTTAAGCTTTTTTTTGCAATTCTGAGGTGTGCGGATCGTGTTTCTTTATCAAATTGGTTAGAAATCCATCCATTTTAGAACATCTGAAATTTAAAGTGGACCCGCACATCTGGGAAAGTATGATGTCAAGGGCATATATTTTGCACGTAAATCCAATGCAAAAGTTCAGAAAATCGACCAAAATATGACGTCATGACCATTGCTTCGGGACAAAATGGCGCGGTACCCCACCCCCCCCCCCCCCCCAAAAAAAAACACGGGTTGTTTTCTTTAGAAAACAAAATGTCGCCCTCAAAAGTGCAGTATTTCGAAACTACTATTTGCTCACGTTGTGCCCCCCCCCCCCCCCTCCATGGGATGCCCCTTGGAGCTGTGTTGCAGAAATATATGCATAATAAAAGAACAAAGATGATTCTTAAACAGCTACGATAATTTGAGTCATGATCTCAGAAAAATCGGCTAAATTTATATGAGTGACAACTATAAATTGAGTAGGTTTGAGCTTAAAATATCTCCCTAACAAAGTGATATGTCATGCTAACTTGCAATAATATATCAAGCTCGATTTAAAGATATTTCACAACTTACAAAATGTTGGAATGCTTACGTAAATGTTCAGATGAATTTCAGTTTATTAAATAAATTATAAAGGTTGGCTGATCCTAGTACTTTCTTCATATTTTTTATGATTACTTAAAAGATAGTGTGCCCTCGCTGTAACGATAATATGCTTTTTTTGATTAATAATTAGCTGGTTTGAATATATTGATCTTCTATGTTATTTTCTTTGGAAGCTTTTAATCTTAATAATTTATGTCAATATGATCAATTGAAATGATCATCAAAAATTGAAACCAACAATATGCAAACGTACTTTTCTCTGATTTAGTCATTCTGATGTCGATATTGAAATACAAATAACGTATAGGCGAGCTCCAGTTGTAGTAATGTTCAATTATTAATATAAATTCAATTACAGAGATCCATTGGAATGAAATCAACATAGAGCCCAGTCTTCTACTTCCCAGAAACACACATTAGCCTACCTTTACGCTGGGTATCCGAGTACAAAATAGAGTAGAGGAAATATATTTTGAGAGCCTACCTTCTATGGGCCCGGTATCAAAAGCATGCACCCACCCATTTCCCTTAGAATTAGAATTAGAATTAGAATCAGGTTATCTGCAAAAATATATAGACCTATGCTATGTTGGTGGTGGACACGGTGAGAGTGGTTTTTTTTGAAAATGACCGCCAAAACATAATTTAATATTTACCCGATAAAAGGGTTTAAACAGATTATCCATGAGATCAATTATTTTGGGAATTATGTCTGGATATTGCATATAAGTCTACACACGCAAAAAACCTGTTTGGATCTTTTGCATGAACCAAGATTTTGAATATACGCCCATGGGCGATGCAAATGTAATACAATATATTGTATATATTGCACACTTAGAAAATAAGTAGATGCACCAACTTTGGGTAATATATTATTATATATTTCCAAATGATAGCCTAGTCTTTTAAAATTTGTCACATCAGTATTATTTCATTCTGAACCCAAGCAGAAGCAAACAGCAGCTGCAAACAAACGAATATTTTGATGAGAACAGGTTGGTCATTATATTGACAATAACGAAATTAACAACAATTCATTTCAAATCTCCATCCTTTTGAACTGATTCTTTTGTCTTAGAACGACTACACATTACATCACATACGGATCTATTTTCAATAATAAATGTATTACAATTGCTAATCATGACAATGCACATTAGTCCTGTATGGCCACTGATTCGATCTTTCTTGGATTTATATTTCAGTTTCAGTAATAGAACCAACAAAAACAACAATTGAATTATTGATGAGTGAGATATGTTAGTCAATAATCTTTGCCGCAATGGATTTAAATTTATTTCTTACGTATTTTGACTTACGCTAAAAATAAACCGTAGGCCTACTCTGTTTTGGATCTTGGTACCCCTTGGTACATAACTGTCATGAAATACAACCGATTTTCACGCGTAATATCTTTCAGAGGAAATTTCTTCACAATTTGTATTATTTTATTTTTTCACCTTGTGGTAGTACTGGCTCAAAAATGCGACTCTGAACATTGGAAGCAGACCCTGCTGTTTCTCCCTTCGTTCGCGTCTCGCTACGCTTGCAATGCAAGCAAAGAAACAGATAACACTTGGTACATAGTTCGAACACACAATAATATCTTGTTTGACAATCTTTTCTAGATTTTTTTAAAAATCTTTTATTGTTTGTTACTATCATTTTACATGGTTTCATCATGTTTGCATTTCATAATATCGATACATGTATAACACATTTTCATATGCTTTTCAGCATGTTTACATTGCATATCAATTTACTTTCCAGCATTTTTATATGCTTTTCGGCATGTTTACATTCGTAATTTTCACATTTCATGTCAAATACATACTTTTCACATTTCATTGTTCATGCCTACAAATACATATGCTTTTCACATTTTCATATGCTTTTCAGCATGTTTTCCTTGCATATCATGTATAGCACAATTTCATATGCTTTTCAAGCATGTTTACATTGCATATCATTACATGTTAACACATTTTCATATGCTTTTCAGCCTTTTTACATTTTCATGTTTACATGTTTACATTCATGTTCACATCACATTTCACATGTTTACATTAGCATTTTTACATGTTCATGTTTACATTCATGTTTACATTCATGTTCACATCACTTTTCACATTTCACATGTTTACATTACTTGCCTGTCATATGCTTTTCAGCATGTTTACATTGCATGTCATGTATAGCACATTTTCATATGCTTTTCAGCATGTTTACATTGCATGTCATGTATAGCGCATTTTCATATGCTTTTCAGCATGTTTGTATATGCTTTTTATTCACATAATTTTCATAGTTTCAATCGCATGTATAACACATTTTCATATGCTTTTCAGGTTTACATTGCATACATTACATAACACATATGCATTTCGGCATGTTTACATTCATGTTCACATAATTTTTACATTCATGTTACATTTCATGTTTACATTTCATGTTACATTTCATGTTTACATTTCATGTTACAGTTCATGTTTACATTTCATGTTTACATTTCATGTTTACATTTCATGTTTACATTTCATGTTTACATATTCAATATCAATTACATGTATAACACATTTTCATATGCTTTTCATCATGTTTACATTTTTGGCTTTTCAGCATGTTCATTTCAACATTACACGGTATTATCATGTTTACAATACATAGCATCCTGTTTAGATTGTGTGTAAATCTTCTTTCATTTTTTAGATCAATTCTTCCAGAGTTTTCTAATTTTAAGTTCTAAATATAGACACTTAGTAAATCAGGATGTTTTCCATATCTGTACTTACTAATAGTTGATTTGGCAACACTATACACGTATTGACGATATTAGTGTTCTTGTTATTATCATCATGGTATAGCCAAACAATACATCTTTTTGCAATATCTTTATGTCTAGATTATACTGTTACAAAAGTATTCTTTCAGTCTCTTCCATATTATTTTGATTATCTTACAACTATAAAAGAAATGTTCAATGTAATCTATTTCGTTACAAGTTTCACAGATATCATTTTCTTCCTTCTTTATATTTCTAAGAAATACTTTTGTTGGATAAATGTTGCTAATGATTTTCCAGATTCAATGTTTTTAGTCG
>CM069459.1:17281869-17522891 GCA_035610835.1 Ophiura sarsii | reverse complement strand
AAAGGGTAATCGGCTTTTTGTGTTGAGCGACCTTGGTCCGAACGAAACACACAGCTTCAAACAAAATATCCACTTATTCACCCCGTCTTCAAACAAAATATCCACTTATTCACCCCGTCTTGATTATCTATGATGGTAGTCTGTCGAGATCAAAACATGATTGTGGCGCTAGAGTTACGAAAGAAAGTTGCTACATAACTGCACCCTTATCCTCTACTTCTTTAAACATTTTCTTATTTTTAAATAGAGAGGAGCAGTACGAGTAATACGTGGCTCAAAGTAAAACGTTTCCTCTTGACTTTTACGATGGCGCCAGCGTACACTATTTCGCACCCCACCGTATACAATTTATAAAACTGATTGCAAAATTTAGTTAATATTTAAAACTTTCAATTGGATTTGTTAGTGTTTGTAGTAGGCCTAGTCGAAACGGGTTTTGATTATTGAATTTTAACTATTGAGTATCATATTGTATGACTCTCACACCACCCATGTCCACATAATAATGTCACTTCAGTGTTTTAGTAGTTAAATCCTCTATCTTTTCTGCACCATCAGATGTACTCCATTATCACTACGTAGAACTGTTTTGTTAATTCTCGTTGGCGGCTTGGAGGGATCGGGTGCGAATCGTAGATGGTGCAACAATACCGCCGTCATCACTTTTAATTCACTCAGTGCAAAATGTTGACCGATGCAATTCCTATAATTTCAAAAAGAAAAAGCGATGAAAGTAGTTTTGTTGAAAATTTCATTTTTTCGAAAATCATTTTTTTTTTTTTAAGTGTTGAGAAAATAAAAATATTAATCAGAATATTGAAGATTTTTTTCCCCGTTTTGGTTACCACAACAAGAACATCTCATTTTACTTTTGGTACCTGAAAAAAAGGCAAGTGAGAATAAAGAAGAAAAAAAAACTTTTCCCGACCGACCTACCCAACTTTTAAAAGTGATCTATGGACAATCAAACATTTTATTTGGCCTAAGCGACACGTTTAGACAGCGTAAATAACTCTGAACCTTCGATACAATGATAAAGAAATGCCAAATTGCCTACAGCAGTGTGTATGGGTTTTTTCTTGGTGTTTTCTTCTTATTTCGACATAACAAGGGTCTTTAAGGGTGCATTCAGTTCCACTAAGTAGAGGTCGTTTGGTGACCAAAAATAAAAGATATGTCTCAATGCAACTGCCACCGCGGTATCTTTTCCTGACACAAATCGGTAATTCACTTTATTTGTCTGACGGATTTAATCCCGCTGATCGAGACCCAGTAGTGTCAAATGAACAGTTTCTAATTTATTGTTGGAAAGGTTTCTGAAAAATCTGTTTTGCATTATGGTAAAAATCTGAGACTAGTATACCATCTGACCATACTTAGTCTCAGGTAAAAATAATAGCCGCGTGGAAAGCACAAACAACAAAACGACAATACCTCCAAAACCTCCACTGGAAAAAACTCACTCTACATGTAGCATCGCCGGTGACAGTCAATATCTCACCGCGACGAAACATCTGCCGAGAAGGGCAGCAGTGTTTGCCGAAACGTGCACAGTGAGTAAAGCTTTTTGAATCAGTTCATGAGAACCTTTATATTTCATTATTGCTACCGATCCTGATGAATCTATTCAACATATATCAAAACTGTTGGTATCCTTACCCTAACTCTATGGGCCCACTTTTTTCAGAATTTTTTCTTCAACGTGGAAAATCGACTAAAATATCCCCCGATCACCACCCCCCCCCCGGGTTTTGATCCAGAGACATTCAGCACCAGAGGCGAACAATTCCCCACTACTACACCACGGGTGTCAAGGCTAGTTGGCGCAGTATATTGCGCAAACTAAACTGCTCACAAAAAGTATCGAAACACCTAGAAATGATCCAATATATAACGGCTCGAAAGGGTATGCATTAATCGAAGCAAATAACCAAGTGCATAATTTTGTTCTGCGTATTTTGACACCTCGATCGATGAGATACGATGTTGCGGAGCGGAGTTATTGTCATTTCAATGGTCGCGGGTCCAGTTTCAAAAGTGACAATCATCCTATAGAAAGAGGTTTGCATTACTGTTTAGAATGATCAGATTCGTGATTTTCAATAGGGATGAGTGTCACTTATGAAACTGGACCCACGATCATTGAAATGACAATAACTCCGCCTCGCAACATCGTATCTCAACGATCGAGGTGTCAAAATACGCAGAACAAAATTATGCACTTGGTTATTTGCTTCGATTAATGCATACCCTTTCGAGCCGTTATGTATTGGATCATTTCTAAGTGTTTCGATACTTTTTGTGAGCAGTTTATATGGGCTGGGTCCATTTTTTCATCGTAAAACTTCCACGCCGGGTGGTACGAACGTGCCCAGTCGTGGTATTTTGGGGGTATACAGCTGTATGGTAGGGTTAGGGTTATGTTGTGGTAGAAATTGGTAAATTAATGGCAATGTCCCTTAGAGGACGTGATTAGCTCATAAACATTCATGAAATGTATTAAGATATCAACAAAAGAAAGTCATACACTTTGTTTATGTCCTAAAGAGTGACTTCCAATGATGTTTTGACCAAACAGGCACAATTTGCTTCCAAACTTGCCACCAAACAACAATGATAAGCCATGATTCCATTTAAGGCCATGTGTTTGGAACTCACCACCCAAAAAGGGTGGTGGCGTTGCATTTTTGGTGACGAATCATCCATCTCTCTCTTTTAACTCAACAACTAAATGTGGTAGAGCAGTGGTTGAGGTGTCATTTGAAAGCCTATTTATCTAGCTACATTGTGTGAATAAATCAAGTATTTCTATAACTGTTTGGCTGAGATATGATTGATTATATTGTGAAAGTCAGGGGTGGTGGCGGTGGCGGTGGAGTGGCGTTGGGTATACAATCTCCATGGGGAATATAGGAAAAGTTACAAATTCTACGTTCAATTTACAATAACTCCTCATTCCTGTATGGTAGAAACATGATTTTGCTCTCATTTTATAGATTATTTTATATTCTATAATATTCAGTTTCAACAAATGTGACAACTATTATGTAACAATTGTAATCATGAATCGATTGCATTGTCCTTGGCTTTTTCCCGATTCGCTACACAGTGAACTTGTCCTTATTTATCGGTTTTACATACACTAGCGGCGTACCCTCGCTACGCTCGGGTCCCCGCTAGATGATTATGCCACATTACCTACCTCTAAAACCACATACACCCCCTACAACACCCCCAAACCAGGTTGATTTATAACCATACGGTATCCCTTCTAAATGCATTATAAACCCCCTACAACCCCCACCTCCAATCAGGTTGATTTATAACCATGTCCCTCCTAAACCATTTACCGTGGCTACTTTATTAACCCCTACCTCTCAAACCGCATCAAGTTAACCCTCGGTACTTTTAAAACCACATAAACCCCCTACAACCGCCCCCCCCCCCCCCCCCCCCACACTGCAACTACACCAACCAGGTGGATTTATAATCAACCCTCCTAACCACTTCCCGCGGCTACTTCATCCGCTAGATGGTTATGCCACATTACCTATCTCTGAAACCACATAAACTCCCAGCAACACACCCAAACCAGGTTGATTTATAACCATATCCCTCCTAACGGCATTATAAACCCTCTATAACCCCACCACCCCCAATCAGGTTGATTTATAACCATATCCCTCCTAAACCATTTACCGTGGCTACTTTATTAACCCCTACCTCTCAAACCGCATCAAGTTATTAAACCCTCGGTACTTTTAAAACCACATATAGGGCCTACCCCCTGCAATCCCCTCCCCACTGCAACTACCTGCAACCCCCCAGTGCAACTACACCAACCAGTTTAATTTATAATCACAACCCTCCCTAAAAAACCATTTCCCGTGGCTACTTCATTAACCCTCGGTCCCTTAGATTATTTGTTTTTGGCATGTCAACTTAAAGTAAAGAAATCAGGTTGCTTCATTAACCCCCGCAAAACGCTACTTGTACCATTATAACCCTAGGCCTATCCTAAACCATTTCCCGTGGTTTTACACCGGCCCCCCCCCCCCCCCCCCCCCCCCCCCCCCTCTCGCCCGGTACTTACCCTACCAACAGGCCTATAGCCATTTCCCGTGTGGCTTCTGCGCCATGTGTAGGAGTGCGTGTGCCGCACGGCAGTCAGCCCTTGCGCAAATATGCACGCGACGCGTTACCACGGTAAGATTACGCTGTAGTACGCGCAACGCACAACATTGTTCAATCCTCAGTGGCATTTGAGCCAAATCTGAGAGGTTTTTTGCTGTTTTTGGAGCCAATTGTTAACCAATTTCAGTGGAATAAACTTTAACACCCTTCCCGTCATTTCCTCTATCTTTCATGCAAATTAGGCGCCACTTTGATCACAACTAACGGAGAAATAAGGATAACAAACAAACAAACAAACATACACCGTTTCCAGATTTATAGTAAGATGACTATAGCAAAAAAAAGTATTCATACGATGATAGCCAAGTTATAAATTTTTGGAAAGCTCTCAAATAGGGGGATACAAATATGCCGTTCAAATCAGGATAGGGTGAATAGCCAAAAAAATATGTGTGTAAACTCTAATAAATATGAAATGTAAACGTTTGTGCTCATTTACTTCCCGATATAATATATTTCAACAAGTTACCCTTGACAACCATTATGTTCTGATGGGTAAATTGCATGAGGAACTAATATGTCTGGTAAAATGATGATTGGGATAGGAATAAAAAAAATATTGAGCTTTAATCAAAATATGAAAAAAGTCGATATTCTTTGAACATTCTTAATCACAAAATGTTACCATTAGGTCCTATGCAAATTCCAATAGCATATTTAGATTCCTTGTGAGATTACCGTTCACAAAATATATACTTTTTTATGGGGTAGAACAAGTAGTTATTGCGATATGCTAATTTGAATCTCAGATGGTGTAAAACGTAAAAATCTGGACATGCAACGGTAAGGGTGGCGAGTTCAAAACACATGGCCTTAAAGAAAATCCGTGACGTTTCCAAATTCGCATTACCAACACTACGCGGAGAAAAAATGCTGTGTATGCATTGCATTATGGGCAGCGATTACCGCCAAAAGGGTCTCAAATCAGAGAAAGGTCTCAAAGTCACGGAAAGGTCTCAAAAGCATTAAAAAGGTCTGAAATAACAGAAAGGTCACTAATGTGTGTGTCGAATAAGATCAAAAAGCAAAGTAAGATCAAATGTGGGCGTCCGTCTCATACGGTCATGCTGGTGTGTGTCGAATGAGATCAAAAGCAAAGTAAGATCAAATGCGGGCGTGCGTCTCATACGGTCATGTTGGTGTGTGTCGAGTAAGATCAAAAAGCAAAGTAAGGTCAATAATTACAAACCCCTTTCCTTTGGTATGGTACTTACGATTGATTGACAATCAATCAATCAATCAATCAATCAATCAATCAATCAATCAATCAATCAATCAATCAATCAATCAATCAATCAATCAATCAATCAATCAATCAATCAATCAATCAATCAATCAATCAATCAATCAATCAATCAATCAAATCAAATCAAATCAAATCAAATCAAATCAAATCAAATCAATCAATCAATCAATCAATCAATCAATCAATCAATCAATCAATCAATCAATCAATCAATCAATCAATCAATCAATCAATCAATCAATCAATCAATCAATCAATCAATCAATCAATCAATCAATCAATCAATCAATCAATCAATCAATCAATCAATCAATCAATCAATCAATCAATCAATCAATCAATCAATCAATCAATCAATCAATCAAATCAATCAATCAATCAATCAATCAATCTCTTTTACATTATTAGATGGAATCTGTCAAATCATACTAGCGTTCTATCGGCCCTATCGTCCCTTTACGTACAACATGAGAGATACAAACCCGTAACGAGGGCTGAGACCTTTCTCCCAAAATTCTGATAACGACACGCGTATTTGATCTTTCTCCCAAAATTCTGATCAACACACACCAGCGACAATAACGACACGCGTATTTGATCTTACGGTATACACACATTTGACCTTTACGGTATACACACATCTGACCTTACGGTATACACTCACTCATGACACCTTTCTCAACATTTTGATCTTATTCGACACACACCAGTATGACCGTATGAGACGCAAGCCCGCATTTGATCTTACTTTGATTTTTGATCTTATTCGACACACACCAACATGACCGTATGAGACGCACGCCCGCATTTGATCTTACTTTGCTTTTTGATCTTATTCGACACACAACTTATTTGACCTTTCTGTTATTTCAGACCTTTGTAATGCTTTTGAGACCTTTCCGTGATTTTGAGACCTTTCTCTAATTTGAGACCCTTTTGGCGGTAATCGCTGCCCATATTGCATGGCCTGTATGAGTTGACCGCTGGGGATATCGATCACACACATGCTACACTACCTTTACGCATGACAGTTTGAATTTGAATTAGCCAGCTCAGTGATCAATACGGGAACATTACGGGATATATTTTCTCCGATTGAATATGCGAATTTGGAAAATGTCACGGATTTCATTAACTGGAGCTAAACATGGCATATCGTTGTCGTTTTGTGGCAAATTTTGTATCAAATTGTGCCAACAAGATTTATCCAAATGTCTATCTAGCCTGTTTGGTCAAAAATAATTGAAAGTTATTCTTTAGGACATAAACAAAGTGTATGGCTGTCTTTTGTTGAGCTTGTAAGAGTCAATTATTGCTGGTTTCTAACAGTATAAATAGTATACTAGTAGGCTAGTCCATAAAAAAACTTGTCACATATCGTCGCCATATTCTGGCAGTTTATTTAAGTAAACGTTGCTCCAAATTATACAAAGTATTACAATGAAAATGACAAGAGACAATATTACGACACAACTGCAGTTGACGGATACACACGAGACACGAGATCGAAAATCCCTTCCCAAGCCCGCAAGTCAATTCAGTGCTCAGCTGTGATTGGCTAATGGTTATTCACATCTGAGCGCTGATCGGCTCAAATCAATATAAATAATGCGAAGTCAAATAACTAACCTGGACAATACCATTATTAATGTAGGGGTGTTTTTACATCCCACAAGCGCTTTATCCCGTTCTCTCTACTACACTCTTAGAATGTCAGGATCAAATACATGAGTAGATTTCCGGCTCACTTTGTTTTGATCCTTTAAGGATCATTTTCGGATCGTTTTGAGATAGATATCAACAAACGGATCAAATTCACCTTGATCAACTTTGATCTGATTTCCGGATCAATTCGATGAAACAGTTCATTGGTCAATGAGTGACTGACGTCACTCTTTCGCAAACCGATAGACGACAAGCAGACGATCTTTTGAATTCGGTCGCCACAGTTGAAACAAGAGTGAAATACCGCGGTAAGTTATCCAGTCTAATCTGTAAAATGTTACATGATTTTGTCGATAAAGTAGTTTTATTTTTTATGTTTGAACATGCTCTATTCTTGTGAACAAATTTCTTGTACCTGACCAGTGCCATCAGTACGATTTTCGGTCAAAATGCTCCTCACAAAATGTCACGATCACTGCGATGTACTAAGCCTACACGATGTAGTAAGCTTACTGCACTCGATATATAGTCTGCAGTGTGCACCCGGGGGTGGGGGCACTCAATCAATATTAGGTTTCAAACCAGGCTCCATCAAAAATACCCCCCTTTTTTGGCCCGGTGTCACCGAAAGACCCTTGCATGCATGCTTGTTTTTACAATCTGTCACCCGATGACCCCCTATGTTTTCACTTTTTCTTTGATTCAGTTTGATCCTGGAGTAGGATCATAAACTACAGGTACATCCGATTAAGGATCATTATTTTGATCCGTTTCAGTATCATTTGACAGAAATATTTGATCCCATTTCGGATCAAACTTTTTGATCCTGCTTGTCGGATCACTTTGATCCGGAAAGGGTAAGCTCATATGTGATACCGCTTCTGGATCAAAATTGATCCTTTTCGTCTCATATTTGATCCTGACCTTCTAAGAGTGTACACCTACCTTGATCCTGCCGCAAATGGTACATACGCATGGGGTGATCGATGCTCCTTTGAATCCATGGTAAATCGTTCCGGGTCGAAGGTCAGTGGATCTTTCCACACGTTTGGATTACGATGCACACCATTTATGTGACAATAAACGGTACATCCTGGGTATACATAATAAATAAATAAATAAATAATGATGGACATTTATAAAAACTGATGGAAAACGTTGTTTTGAAACAGCCGATTGTCTGAGGAGCAAGAAGCGCAAGTGGTAGATTGTTCCATAGTCTCGGTGCAACACGCGAAAAAGATCTCATGATATTATGATATATTCGACTCTGTGAGATCAAATTTGGTAATTTATACGAGGGTTGGTCATTAAGTAATGACAGTGATCATGGTATGGGATGCATGAGTGATTCTATTGAGGAATAGTGCGATCAACAAAGTAAGAACCTTTGTCTTTCAAACAATACAATTTTATATTTTAAGTAGGAACTATGACGTCATAGCATTAGTTTAAGGTAAGTACACTGGGGACACTGCTAAATCAGTTATTTGGCGGGAAATTTGAATTGTTTGTATGAGACACGTGGTAAGAAGATTGCATAACATGACCCTAGAAGCAGGTGAATCCCAATTTTGTTTGCATAATTATAATACCTAAGATAATAACTTTAATCCTTGTGTAATTTGAAATATGTAGTATAAAAGTAAAAGTAAGGGGAAGCAATTGAATAAAAAGCATACACATATCAGTATTTCAAATAACCCATTTTCACTGACAAATTCCCAGTCAGTGAATCACTAATGTTGCGGAAAATCAAATAAATAAGGAAAATCTAAGAACTTTAACCAGTTTGGGCGATTCCATAGGATAGGTAACTTATTGGCTGACCTTGTTCATAAGAAACATACAGAAAATATGCGTATGCGTAGAAGGCAGATATTTTTGAACTGGGCCAAAAATGGCTAAAATCATGATATTTGCTAGATAAAAGCTTATTGTGCCTTCAAAATATAATCAGAAACATCGAAAATGCTTAAATCAATGTGTATACTTATTTTGATAATCAAAATGAAGATATACATGAATGTATCAATCAAATATGGCTGCCACAACCTCTCTTATTACTGCTATCTTTAGAGCTACTAGATGTGTATTGTTTAATAGTCATATAATTCCAACGGTTTTAGGAAATTTTATGATCAGCTCCTTTTGAAATCTCCACTATTATTGCTTTAACAATTTATTAAATTATAATCCCTCCATTGTTTTTTATTCGTTGTTGTTTTCTATGGTTTATCGTTGCGGATTTTCCTTAATATAAACTCAAAAAGAGTGTCAAACAGAGATTATTTTGTGTTTTTACTATTCACCAAGTGCTATCTGTTTCAATGCTTGCATTGTCGAGATATACGCAAATGAATCAATCAACCAACCCATATTTCAACCTATTACATACCCAGCCAAATATTGACATATTTCAGGCAGTGCCCAAAGTGTAGTTACTTTAAGCTAATGCTATGACGTCATAGTTCATACCTAGAAATCTAAAGTGTATTGTTTGAAAGACAAAGGTTCATACTTTGTATTGATCACAATATCTGTCAATAGAATCACTCATGCATCCGATACCATGATCACTTTCATTTTTTATTGACCGACCCTCGTAGTAGTGCTATATACGAGGGTCATTCAATAAGTTCTACCTCCCCACCCACAACATCGCTTATATGAATGTAAACCTCATGATATTTGTCATGATTATAGCTCTAGATCATACCTGCACATTTGGTCGCATGTCATAAGGTGGGCATGCTAAAAGGGTGGGGGTGTTACATTTTTCGGAATCGTTTTGTCATTAACATATTATAGCATCACAACCCATTGGCCTATTGAAGTGGTTGATACATCATTTTAAAGCTGAGAGATGGGTCTATAATAGTGGTAAATCTCATTGAAATAAGAATGTTAATAACAGAAAACCAGCAATTTAAATCTGAAGAAGCAGGGGTGGCGGCTCAGGTGGGTGCTGGTAATGTATTAGCATAGGAAATACAAGATTTTCGTAGTGTTGATTCGAATAAATTGTTGTAGTTTCGTAACCCCTTGTCATATCAACCTCATCAATATCTCATTTTAAAGATAAATTTGTAATAAATACAAATTCCTCTAAAAAGGAATAATGATTGCCGTTTATAGCGATGGTAGTTTTTAATTAAATGGTTGTATAATTAATTAATAATGTGTTATCATGGTTTAATATGTTTTAAAGATACATTCAGATTACACTAACGATAAATATATGTTTTTTTAGGTTTTCTCTCTGTATTTTATGATTAGATATAACAGCCCGATTTAAATACTGAAAATAGAAAACAATGGATGATTTCTGAATATAATACTGTATTATCATGTATAGATTCGTATTATCATGTATAGATTCGTTGGTTGGCAATATTAACCTTTGTAGGCTTGCATATAGTATAATATCAACTCGAATGTATTGACGCCCTTAGCATACAGTAATGCTGCTATTCAGTCAAATGTTCGTTGTTACAATTCAAGCCACAGTCAGTGATGCCTCGAATGTTAAATCTTAACATGATTGTCACTTTATGGAGTTTGCCTTATATATAACCTTTATGATAGTCAATCAGGTAGTCATTTTGGAGTGTCGTCTGAAGCTGCCGCCTGCCCACAGGTTTACTCCCCGAAGTAAATAGTATACAATAATCTTTCATCTTTCTATAAAACATGTGAATTGCTTGGCTTCGACTTAGTTACCTCTTTCTGACCATTTACACCTCACGGCCGCCATCTTGGATTTTCAGCCAAATTTCCATAATTTCACTAATTTTCGGCATTTTGAAACCAAGAATCAATTTTTTCTTCAATTTTCGAAGTTTCTAAGTAAAGCTTACACAATTATCTTTCATATAAGACACGTTCATTGCTTGGCTTCGACTTAGTTCTCTTTTTATGACCCTAATGGAATAAATGATCGAGATGTCTATGTAAAGCAACACCTGTGTGCCGCGTGGTAAGTGTTAAACAGGGTCTCTATAAGAAAATAATTCAGGCCTCTCTCTTGTTATTCATAAAGATCATTTATGTTTTATGGTTTAAGTTGGAATTCAACTTTTGTTACATACAGGGTGAGTCAAAAAAACTGCAATAGTGGTAAGAAGCCATTTTGTTTTCAAAACCAAAATGAATTTTAAAACTTTTCAAACGTTGCAAGAATGACATATTTAATCCTAACTTTGTGTGAAAAAATCAAGTCGATCGCATTTTTCGTTTGTGTTTGGTGACCCTCTTTGCTGCACAACCAAATTTACATGTTTGTCCACGAGCACAGTGATTTTCAATTGAAATGGCACACATTGCATTTTTATATTTAAATATCCCGCCAACAAAAATTTGGAAAATGTCAGTTTTTTATTAAAATTTAGAACATTATAAGCATTTTATAGCATGGGTAGGGTAAAATGATTATGTTAACTCACATGTAAACAAGAAAGTATGCGTCAAATTCTAATAACATGATAAATGTAGGCCTACTCAAGTTTCGAAATTTGAATGAGAGACACATTTTGCGATCTGATGCATATATTGGGTATCTCGTAGACAAACGTGTGAAATGGGTGCACAGGTAAAAAGGTTCCCCAAAGGCAAACGGAAAATGATATTGACTTCATTTTTTCACACAAATTAAGTAACAAATAAGGTATTCTTACAACGTTGAAAAAAATTCAATCTTCACCTTAGTTTTTAAAACAAGATGGCGTTCTTTCCACTATTGAAGTTTTTGTTTACTCACCCTGTATATGTAGCTAGTAATGACTATCTGTATTGGAAGTCAGACGGCGTTCAGCTGCTAATTACTTTAGCACATGTTTGATACTGCTTATTCTGTAGGAAAAGTCCTTGGGGACAGCGGCGATGCAACGCATGCTGAGCTTTACAAAAAATCTTCTTGGCGTACGTGTACAAAAGTACTCGTTACAACAATTGGGGGCTCTCATTTTGCTGGATCTCCCAAATCACCGTAATAAATGTTTTAACCACATCTCACCTTTTGGGACTACCCTACCGTCTGGTAGAGTAAGTGGTGAGACAAGACGTCTGACCGTCACTGGAACAGGGGGATGGAGGCGAAGGCTTTCCTTGATAAACTTGGTCAAAAACTCCAATTTAGTCAGATCGTCCCTGTAATAATTGTGATAAGATTAATCTGCGTTATCATGGTTATTCCTGTGCATATGAAAGGTTGGGAGAAAGAAAAAAAGCTTGTGACAGGATTCGAAAAGGCAACCTTTATGATTCAAAATGTAACTTTGAATTGTGACCTTATGAATGTATCGATATTTCGCTAGTGTAGTCCAGTGTACATACAGGCTTAGAAATGAAAAAAAATAAGTAGTTGTGACAGAATTCGACATGGCAACCTTTATAATGAAGTTTGCATCGATCTGAGTTTCGTTGTCGAACTTCCAGTATCAAAACGCCAACAAATCACATTTCTAGCGTTACGCCAAAAGAGAAAGTAATCTAATTTTAACTGTAATGTTTTCTTTCATCTTTCATTTAAAAAACAAAGTCTCTAGTATAAAAAAGTTACGTAACTTTTCCCTATTGGGATCCAACGTCGAAAGTCCAAGATGGCCGCCAAATGTATATGAATAGTAGGCAAAATTGTTTGCATTTTTTAAGACTTTTGATCTCAGGTGTCATGTACACCAGATAATGATGTTTGTGCACTTTTTACCTTAACCATGTTGACAAATCAAATGATAGTAAGTACAATCTTTATAAGAGTTAATATGTTAAATGTTATATATTTTATAGGAGAAATCTCGTACCATTGTAAAGTAGATTCCCTATCGTGGTCCCAGTCCATAACCTCATCAACCTCGTCTCTACATCGTTCTTGGAAGTCAGGGTTCTGCGCCAAATTGTACAATATCCACGTCATGCCAGAAGCTGTAGTGTCGTGACCTTCAAACATGAATGTGTCAACTTCGTCGCGTATTTCTTGATCTGTCAAACCAGTGCCGTCTTCATCCTGTAAATTAAGTTTGACAAATATCGATAAATAGTATGAATATGCGTTGAAATACGGAGGTTTGATTTTAACAAGGCGTGGGCTTGTCGAATCGAACACATTACGGTTCCGTTCCCTGTATGTTTACAAACTTCTTTAACCACGGCTTCCACGCTGTATCTGTGGTTATAAATATCGATCCCCCCCAACTCTTTCAGTTATTAAACCAGTTGAAGGTGCCTACGGCGCTTTGGGTACCTGCTCTGGCCGTTCGGACCTTCCCACGCGGGTTTTGACTAGGTTTTTGTTGTAGTGGGGGTCATTGTGAAATTTAATCAATGCAGTTTTTGTTGATATTCGTGATTTAAAGTACAAAAATGAATACATTATATAAAAAAGCACAGTCTGTTTTTGAACAAGCAAAATAATTGTTGGGATATATCTGAACTTATGGTATTACTATTATAAGATATTTCATGTTCACAATAATTTCATATTCCATTTACTCCATAGCTGTATATAAATAGCTTCAACCTTCGATAATAAGTTGAGTAGAGCAGCAAGCACAAAATGTTAAGTTTATAATTATTTGTTATGTTATAAAAAATATTTTTTGAACTTCAATTTGTTATAAAAACCTGTTTCAGATTTGGAAAAATGAAAAGATCAAATTTCGAGACAAATCACGATATAGTATTGCTAGAGCAGATTTTAGTTTTAAAAATGAACCCAATGTGGACTTTAAATGACCTCATGTGGCAATACTCTACTGCCGTTTGGTCAAGCAAGCCCGCAAGCAAGTTCCCCAGCATGTGGGTATGTTGTCGATGGACGCTTGATCTGCCAATTGCTGGTTGAAACAACACCCAAATGGTAAGGTTTTAGCATGTTTTAGCGTGGTTATATAAAGTATTTCTAGCTTTGAACTTCAATTTGTTATAAAAAGTAATGCTTAGCATTTCAGATTTCATAAAATAAAAAGTTTAATTTTGAGAAAGGTCGCGATATAACATTTCTAGAGTATATTTTAGTTTCAATTATTAGCCCAATTTGGCTACTTGAAATGCTAAATATAAAGCGTGGCAATACTGTATTGGCTCGACAAAGTCAGGACATGTACGTGTCCATTGGGCGTCCATGTAGCTATTACTAGTATATTAGCTTGTCAATATGTCAAGAAATATATTCCAAAGTGGCTTAAAACATAGAGGCGTGTAGAACCTAATGGAGTTCATATAGTTCGCCCAAATACAACATTCTTTCTATGGCCGCATTTAAAAACATGCGGACGCACTTACGACGACCAGCTCATCACGCATGCTAGTAATTCACAGAAATCCAGTAACCAATCAGCGCTCTGAGTTCGAGCTTACGATTTGCGCACAAAGGATGCGGAATTGCGCACACGATTCGAGGTTTACCTCGCGTACTTCACTCGCGTACTTTACGCGGGTATTGATATTACAACTCAATTATTTATAATACCTTAGCTTTTAGTAATATATCAATGAACGGCAACAATTTCTTCTTGGGTTTGATGATATCGCCGTCAATGGCCGTTGCTCTCCGTTCTCTTATGACCTTTCTGCTGAAATCATGCGCCACTTTGATCGCCCGACGATTGGCCGACCCATCTGAGCTGATCGAGTATATAGTATCGAACACGTATGGCAAGGTTAACAGCCGTTTTACACCTTGCTCAGTGAGGGTGTAAATTGCTTTTAAGTACGATTCTTTCCTGTTGATAGATCAAAAATTGAACCAAACGATACAAGTAAGTCTTTAAAATTTGAGGTCACCGGTTTGGCAGCGCTGCAAGACTCATACGTACAAGTGACTTGTACGATAATCGCCAAAGTAATATTTTGTATCACCATAGGTACACAAAAGCACCAATAAAAATATATTATTTGCATTTGGGCTCTGATCATGTTTTACGTGTGTTTGTACGTAATGGATATAGTATAAGAATTACGTACTAGTCAGTTATACGGGTACGCGCTATATGTACTAGTTTTGCAGTTCAGCCCTTATCTTCAACTATTCATTGATGAAAAAGACACTTCTAAAACTCGCGCCACCTGTGTTTGCAATGCTCTAGAAATTCTTTATGTTAATCTTGAATTGCATAAAATTGGTCATATGGCTTCATGTTAAATCTACCCAACCGGGATAGATCGACATTGCCCATTGAAACCGCTGTGCTCTAATCCTGCCGAGGAAATTGACTATCGTTTTTATGTTTTGGCAGCTTAAAGCCTATTATATTGACTTTCCTAACTAAACGAACAGAACGCGTTTTCTTCTTTTCTGTATTGGCAGCGTTAATTTAATTGATCATTTGAATTTGGCTTACTTAATAAATTGGACAATTTTGTATATAGTTATCCTTTCTTCATTTTCCTACAGTATTTTATTCATATAATTCGTTGGCCATTTTTGATGGGAAAAAATAACGTCCTATTTATCATAATAAATTAGCATATAGCCTAAAATAATGACTAAAACGATATATTTATATCATACCCTTCATACGCATTGTCCTCCACACCCATAATGCATTTCATCAGGCTGTGCAGTGTTGCTAGGCTAACATTGGTGTTGTCTGCTACGTCGATAGAACATGGCCCTTTGTCGCAGATTGCCTTCCATTTATCCTATGAAATAAATTATTTTATTCTTTAAACTCATGTTATTCACCTTCAAAAGTATTCACGGACTTATTCCATCATATCTTACCGTCGTCTTCCTTTCACCGTACATTCCAACTAGACCTAAATGTAAGGTCAGCTGATGACAAATTGCTTCTCACCAGACCTCGTACCAAACGTATCGCTGGAGACAAGGCCTTCTACGCAGCCGCTCCGCGCCTATGGAACTTTCTGCCTGCCTCTCTTCGCCAGTGTACTACGTCTCAAAAATTCAAGGACTGCTCTGAAGTTTTATCTTTTTCCTCAACATTAAGTTTCCGCCTCACGGATGCCACCTTGTTTTTATATTTGTGTTTATTTGCTTATATTGTGTAAGGTTTATGAACAATCTTATAGTGAAACTAATAGCCTTGTGGAAAGTGCTAATATGTTCAAATTATATTTAATGAAGAGGGTGATTGATGTGCTATCAAAGAAGGGTTCAAACATTGAAACACACACAGATGTACAGAAATACAAGCCATACTTCGTAAAAGTGTATAGACGCAATAGTTTCTTCTATTGATCCCAATTGAGGGCTTCTGTTAGTGTTTTTATAGTTCTATCGATTCATTTCTAGTATAAAATCGTAATGATTTGCAATAAAATTAGTATGCAACAGTTAAACATACCCCCATACACCCAGGCAGCACCTGAACGTAGACCTACAAGTTGCATGGTAGACAAAATAATTTGTACCGCAGACATGGCAGATACAGAAATAAGCTATTAACAGACACAAGAAAGTAGCGAAGCAGATGGTATATAGGCATTATGCCAAACAAGAAATGTATTTAAAAAAGACAACCCCTCAGGAGTAACCAATGTGGGTATATTGTAGCTGGGACCTAACGTGGAAAGAATTTTGGCATGGAAAAGGGCTGTTATTGAAACTGTATGGAATGTTGAGAGAAATTAACTGATTGAGGAGAAATATTTGGGCTAGGTAAATGTGCTAAAATATGTGAGTTGGCGAAAATTACGTTCACATCAGCGTAAACAGAAAGTACATTGTTATTCATGAGGAGCTATTGTTATTTTAACATAAGAACAGAATATTTTCTATTGCGTTTATGTGAATGTGGTTTTTCGCAAACTCACTATTAACATGATTAACGGCATCTGCTAAACTTTTGTGTCTGAATATAGTTGACTAATGTGGAAAAATTAAAATTAAATATTAGAGAGCTTGCAATTTCTTGAACTAAGGTTATAGATGTTTTAGCTGGACAACAATTGTTTAAGTACTTTTTTGAGTATTGTTACAGGGAACACTATTAAGTGGAAAGGTGCTATTGTTTAAAGTTCAGTGTGTCTTATTGTTTCTTGAATGGTATACATGTAGGTATAGTGTGACTTACAACGATTCAATTTTACATTTTTTATAGAATTTTCGAGGCTCATGAGAAAATTTAGATTTGTAAAATATTGTAATGATTGAAACAGACAAGGAAATAAAGCCGCAAACAATTTGTTGCACTTATTTTATTTGTAAAATATAGTTTGGTCGGAATTCGTAATGTAATATTTACGAGTACACTTTGTAGTGGCGACGTTATAAAAAGGTAATGTGGTTGTAAATGTTAAAAATATATTTGTTTACATGTTTGCACAATTTTAATGGAACTGAAATATTCCTTTGTTGAAACTCAAGAATATTGTAAATTGCAAAACATACACAGTAGACATGTTGAATAACTAGTACAAATAGGTTATTAATTTCGAATGGAAGTACAACCCAACTTCTTGAAACAATAAAAATGAACTAATCTAAAAATAAACTTTTAGTAATAACGAATATATCACAAAACTACAGAATACTAGAATAATGAAAATTAGATAGAGTAATTACACCAGAAAGCATAATTATAAGATATTTAAATATTCTAGTTCTGGGAACGAATTTGGAGGTAGTTTCACTTGACACACAGATTTCATAATCTAATTCAGATTACAGATTTGTTTTAAAAACGATTAATAAGCTTATTTTCCAAGATGAAAATGCAATGCTCACGTATAATTTTTTTATCATTTAAGAGTTGAAAAGGATGGAACCATTGATACAAGATGTTCGAATTCTTTTACAAACATGCCAAGAGTTGGCCAAATTGTCCGATTAAAGAATGTAGAGGGCTGTTTTAGACAAGCTGTTCGTCATTTTGTTTCCACGCAAAATGGCGACAACGAGTAATAGCATTACAATACTCGGGTTGAAGACTAGCTCTCTCGATCTCGCACACATGACAAAACTTTGCTTTTTAACTCAAAATATCGTTTTAGTATGATGACATCGTTTGGATTTTTAAATAAAATATAGTTTTAAGTTTCACGAAACACTCTCAAGTTGCCATAAGTTGAGCGAAATAATTAACTTTGAGCCATGTTTTCACCGGTGGTGAAGATGCAATCACAATCCAAATTATGACGATAAAAAGTAGCCCACTCAGTAAGGAGAATTGGAAATGAATTTCACCTCAAATGCCTCTTCATCGCTTTTATTTTCATTAAATGATTGCCTAAAAAGGATAAGAACTCTTAAATAATGTACTATTTCATGATTTTATCTTGAATAATGCTACTTTTTGAGGCCCCTTTTCTATAACCAAGGAAAATAATTAGCTACATAAGAAAAAGTAGCGAGATATAACCTAAACCCGTTTTCCCTGTTGTGCCCGTGATGTTTTAACGTGTAGTTCTGCGGTGTTTCCATCTATTCCCACCATAAAACTGGTATAAGTTGAGCTTGATTTAATAAAATGGCCCAATTTTATCCCAAATATGTGGCATGTCATGTTACAATATCACGTTTGTCTACAAACGGCCACCAAAAACGCTGTATTTTTGAGGAAAATATATCGATTTTCATGAATTAAACGTTGATCGCTGGCTTTATTCCCCCTACATGATTTCCAATTAAAATACGCCATCTTGATGAGGTATATTAATGGTAAATCAGGGATTCCCTGGGCTTTCCCCAGAATATTATTGTTGCCGTCACGTGATGACGCTAACCATATTTGGGTATGCAAGGCCCATATTTAGATAAACCGCGACGACCGCTATAGCGCCCCCGCACGGTAGAATAGCTGTGCATACAATGTTAACTGCTCAATGGAAATCTAAGGCCGTGATACGTGCACACGCAGGAAATAAGTTTCCGTTCTAGGCGTACCCATGCAGCTAATGGAATAGTCTCCTAATGAATATAATGAATAAATGTATCAAGGTCAAAGGTCAGTAGTCAATGCAAAAATCAGCAGCAAGGGCGGAGCCTAAATGTGCATGTGTAATATAGCGCACAGTTGGGCCCATTAGCTGTACGAGACAGAACGAAATGTGCCAGACAAGCAGAGTTTTGGCAAATAAACAGAAATATGCCAAGCAAACACAGAAATGTGAAATACCCCGACATAAAAAGATGTGAAACCAATAAAAGAATGGTTTGTGAAGGATTGTGCGATTACCGATTTTTAACGGCATCTGGCTGTTTCTAGTTTTACTTTATACATAACAGAATTTTAAGAAACCTTTCACAACTTTCAAAGTCTATCTCAAGAATTACTGAATCAATACTAGGCATGTTTGTACTTATTTTAATGCATTTCTTACGATGATATGTTGATGAAATTCAACATTGCAAAAAGTATCAAGCACCACCTTACAATCCCTCAAAACAGATACCACAGTTGTAAAATAGACACAGCCAAATACATAACAGACACAGAAACGTTGCACACAAAAGGTTATAAAGCTGACACAAAAATATCAAGAAGTAGCACTTCGGTACACAACAGATTATCGTTACCCCCCCCCCCATTACTTTCATACTCACACCCAAAGACACTCCAAAGCAGCCTCTCAAAACAGATACAACAACGAAGCGGTTGGAAACAGAACATTGCAATAGCAAACACATAAATGTGCAAAGCGGACACATATATTTACAAAATAACAAAGAACTATTTAAGTCGTCAAAAAATGGGCTATTCCAGATGAATTCCGCAACCCTCTAGAGGAACACTGTGGTACCATTGTATAATGAATGAGCTGCGGTAACATTGTATAAATGTGTAAGAGCGTTATATAAATGCTCATTGTTATGTTAACAAAATATTATTTCAAAATCTGGAAATCCCAAGTGTGGGTTATGGGAATTGCTTAGAGAGGAATACTGACGATGACAATTTGTAGCCTAATTCTTGGAATGTTAACGAAAATTTGTTTGGAATTCCAGGAAAGTTAACGAAAATTTGTTTGGAATCCCGGGAAAGTTGATGAATTCCAGACCTTGCTTTGAAAAAAGTCTGGAAATCCGAGTTCCTGTACGTATGGGGTGGCTGACTAATAAATTCCAGACCATCATTTGAAATTAGTTTGGAGTTCCAGGCCTCGACTATTCAACAAAAAAATCAATACAATTTTGGAATTATTCTATAGAAGGATAGAAGGGGGGGGGGGGGGGGGGGGGGTGTAATTTTTCTGGAATAGCCCAATAATGCATACGAAAATAATCATTATCAATTAAAGATAAATGTAATATTACCACCAGCAGTGTTCCTCCTTCTGCAAATGCCGGCACGTAAGGTTTAAGAATATCGAAATGAAATCCGGGCGTCAGAAGCCTTCGATTGCGAGCCCATTTACTTCCCTCTGACGTCAGCAGACCTTCTCCAATCCATGGCTTTATATAATTATATACATTGGGTTCTTTAGGGTCTATGATAGCATATTGAAAGAAACACAATCAAAGGTCGTTTTTCATTTGAAATAGTAAAACAACATATTGAACATACTCCAGGTTATCATATACCCAAGGGAAATGAAAAGAAGGAGAAAGCATGTACAGCAAAATGTAACATAAACTTTATGATACTGTTGCTAGATCTTATGGTTAAGCGGAATATTATTCCGTTGTGTTGGGCCAGCCACATGTTGTATCTACCCAGTATATACTTGCATTGACTATAATGAGCTTGCTTAATTATTTATGAGGTATTTCCAATACAAATTCTGTATTTGGATTTGAAGAAGGCACAATCATATTATTGTCTCCCTTTCATTAAAGGGGCATTGAGAGACAGCCGAGAAAAATGAAATTTGGAAAAAAGGAATCGTTTCGATAGATAAGGTACGTAGAACCCTGAAGTGTAATGATTCATGGGAAAACCGTTGAATAATCGCGCTAGATTGAAACTTGATTGAAGCAATTTATGTGGTGAGTGATGCTGATAATTTCAATGTGATCTACATCGAAACTACCAAATCGTGAAATTTGACATGATAGACGGCGAATTAAGGTAAACGGTTTCAGATGGTAGTTAGCATATAGGGCCTATGCCTAAATATTACATAGGTGCAATAAAAACTGATTTCCAGACAAATTGAGGGCGCACTCACATACGTATCTCTCAATTCCCCTTTAAGTCAAATAAGCAGATGTTGCCGAAAACATCAATTTATTTAACCCCTCTGAGAACTACCGGCCGATTGGTTAAAAAGATGGATACATCATTTATTGCACCAATGAGAGACATTGTTTGAATAATTGTATCCCTGATGAAAATGGGATTGAAACATTTTACAAGCTGCATTTGAATTGGCTATTCATATGAGTACATCTTTTAATAAACCAATCAGAACCACTATAAGATAGACAGGTAGACCCCAGGGGGTTAATAATGAGAAGGGATTCAGCAACACATTTGTTCAACTGACAGTGAGTCCAAATGTAATATCGTGAATGATTTTGACACCATAATTAAGTGTCGTAATACTTTTGGTTGCGCTAGTGAATCTTGAATTACTCACAAATACAACAAATAATTATGACTAAAATCGAGACAGTGATTCTTTTCTATGTCTTAAGGGCTGAGCAGACTCCACCAACGCTCGAACTCTTTGCGCTCTCACACATGCGTAGTAGCTCTACCACAACAAATGACGCAGCCTGGTTGGTCAACGGTGGTCAACGCTTGCGCTCAGCGTTTGAGCGTTGTGGAATCTGCTGAGCCCTTTATCGCAAGGCGACGAAAAAAGACAGAAACCCTGATCTACGGGCCCGACCGACCCATTTTTTTAGAAATGGGTGAAACAAAATTTCACGTGCAAATGAATTCCGACCGAAATCACATTTTTGGCGTGTCAAATTACGGCAACATTATTAGAGATTTGTTTGATGTTTACGTTCATTTTAAAGGGTAAGAAAGTCGGAAGAAAAATAAGCCAGCCCGACCCACCCTACCCAGGGATAGCACTGGATCAAAAATGTGAGAGGTCCCATGACATTTTTCCGGACCCCGTAGGACTTCAAAATGCAAATTTAAGGGTTCCCCCAAGAAATTGAGGGGTCCTGAAGTTTGGGTATTTAAACTTTTTACTTTTTTACGGGCAGTTTTAATGAATTTATATTGTGAGCAAAGGATGGATATGTAATTTACAGAATTTCTTAAGGTTTCCATTTCCATACATCGTCAAATTTAAGTGGTCCCTTCAATTTTGATCGAGACCCGCAAGTCTTTCCAATTTGAAACCTGACGCGTCACTATTAGAAAGTGAGAGGTCTAGGACGCGCAGACGCGTCAGAATGCGACCCCTGACCCTACCTGAAAGGCCCGTACACTGTAAAAATGGTGTCTGGCGACTTTTTGATACAATAAAAAGCATTACAAAATACTTTGCTGAAGACACATAGGGCAATTGAGACATGTTTGAGACAGGTCTTAAGGAAAGTCATGTCTTGCCAGAAGACAACATTTCAATTCAAGATATGTCTCAAAATTGGCATCAATAGACATGTCTTACATTTTAGACGTGTCTGTGTCTTGCATGGAGATACTTCTTAGCGGGACATGTATTGCATAATAGAGACGGGACTCTGTGTTTTACTGGAGACATGTCTCAAAACTGGCTTCACCAGACATGTCTTGGTTTGTGTCTTCAGCCACAAACCAATATTTTGCTATGTTTTTTTTATTGTTTAAGACATGTTTATTTGTAAGACATGACTTCAAAAAGTGGCCAAGACACCATTTTTACAGTGTAGAACGGGGTTTCTTCTTGTTTTGTCTCCTAATATTACACAAACGTTTGAACGCATAAATGCTTTACCAACAGCCAAAGCGTGACTTCGTGTTGATGTGTAATCGATAATTACGTAACGAACGTAAAATTATTAAATTTCATTACCATATTTTGGAATCACCGTGAGAAATGCCAGGAAATAAGTACAACCATGCCTAGTATTGGTTCAGGAATCCTTGAGATAGACTTTGAAAGTTGGGAAAGGTTTCTGAAAAATCTGTTTTATATATGGTAAACTAATAGCCGCGTAGAAAGTGTTAACATTTAAAACTATAAATAAAAACAGGTGTAATTCACGACATACGAGGGTCATTCAATAAGTTCTACCTCCTCCCTCATAACATCGCTAATATTATGGTCAACCTTATGAGATTTGTCATGATTATAGCTCCGAATCATAGCTACAAATGTGTAGTAAATGATAAATGATATCCTTTTAACTTTTGTTATGACGCGGTCAAAGCCAGAGAGAGATTTTGGACAACGGACACAGAAAATTACCTTAAAAATATACACATGTTTTCGGGTGTTTTTTCGTATTGTATGGTTAAATATAAGAGCATGATTTAAATACTGAAAATAGAAATGAATGAATGATATCTAAATATATTACAGTATTATCATGTATAGATAAGATTGTAAATAATAGTAACTCTTGTAGGCTTGCAAATAGTGTACTATCAACTCAAATGTATTGCTATGCCTTTGATACCAGAATACTGCCATCAGTCAAATTTTCGTTGTTACAACTTAAGTCACATTGATGCCTCGAATGTTAAATCTTTACCATAATAGTCACTTTATGAGTTTTACTTATGTGCAACCCTCAATGATAGAAAATTATCGCTTTGACTGACTTTAAATCCCTCCATTTAGTTCGATATATTAAAATTGCTTAGTTATCATGAAATTCAAATATGACTTTTACAGGGTTCTATAGGGGAGGGGTAAACTGAATGGTTGTCCTGACCTGGATCTGGCTAATCAGAGGGCATATTTTTTCCAAACCAATCAGTCAACTTTATTGTTTACAGTCTGTTAAAGAGATAACTGACATTTAGAACGGTTATAATTGACCGATAGGTATGTTTTGCCTCTTACAATAGGCCAATTGAAAAGCACTTCGGCGATATTTTGCTGTTTTTCATCCATTTCCGTCACACTAAATCGAGGTTTGGTTCTCACTGCATGTCTGGAAAAGTACAACCAGTACTCAGATTAATTTACATTGGAGTTGTAGCTGAGGTTCCAAGCTACAATCGTGTGATATTTGATAAGAGTGGCTCATATAATAATAAAGTTATGAGGTAGGAGGTAGAACTTATTGAATGACCCTCGTAGATATACTTGCCTTTCGTGGAGTAAATTGCTTTCAAGCTATCTGGATGATAACAGACGACACCCGGTTGAAATGGAGTGATCCAAAATTGCATAACCTTCTCGTTGTTGTCATAGATATTGTCAAAATCAATCTTCATGCCCCGAGCTCCATCACGAAGCTAAAACAAACAAATGACAGCAAAATTCAGTTTAAAATCCAGAGATTAAGTTGTTGTTGTTGACAACTGTCGCTCCTGCTTTCGCTTCAATTGAGCATGAATTATCGATGGTTGTCGTGGTGTTTATGATGAGGTGTGTCGGTTGGGTATAGTATGATGAGTATGAGAATAGTGATAAACAGTCTGCTTCGAAAGGGAGCGCGTTCGGCTTGAGGGCGTGCTCATAGTGACGCACCGCCGTCAATTTTAACTCGACGACAGATCAAGTGACGGGAGTCCGTCTTCCGTTGGGTGACGAATAAGTTCGATATTTCAATGGAGGGCGGGCTTGGGAACGGGACTACGTTTCCAATAGAACGGCCTCCCGACACGGTAATTTTTTTGATTGAAAAAACAAACATATTTTGCCGATTTTCAACCGTAAGATAAGTCTCTTTTTATTATTAATTAAATAAAGGCAAAACTGCAAGTCTCAACATATGGTGAGTGGGAGAGGTGATGATGGTGAGGGGGTAAAAGAAGGGAGAGAAAGATCTGGTCGACGTTTCGACTGGATATACCAGTCTTTATCAGTCAGTGGATCACATTTCTTACCAAATTCTTCTCAACAAGCTCCTTCAAATGGGACAAATCCAACGAGCCGTGCTACACGCAGGGAAACACAACAAATTGGTAAGAGAACGCTTTAATAAGCTTTTACCTATCAAACCTTTTGAAACTCCCAAATTAGCCCAGCCTGATATCACCCGTACACGACTGGATAGCAAACATGACCATACGCGTCATCGGAGATGGGTGAAACGTACCAGGTACCGCAGGAAAACCAAAGCAGCCTGCATACCGCCTTCCAACACAGTTATCAATCTGTCACAACATCACCTTAGTCCTTCCGAAACCAACATTCTTTCTAAGGGATTGAAATTTTGTCCCACTCCTCCTCGTCTCAACCCCGTCGAGATCCGTGCAGATTTCAACAAATTCGCAAGACGCCTTCGCCTGAAGGAACATTTTTATAGACCAGAAGCAGAAAACCCACCTGTAGAAGATAATAGTGTGACCAATCACCCCTTGCTCAGAAAAGAGAGCCACTTCACACCCACACCAGGCAGAGATCTTGCCCTAGATGCCTACATCGCTGCATGCGATGCTGAAATCACCAAGATGCCATCCCAGAAGGTATATCCTAATATTTCTCGAGAAGAGCATCATGCAATCACCACCTTAAAAAACAACCATGACATAGTTATCAAGGAAGCAGACAAGGGATCAGCGATAGTCATTTTGGACACCCATGATTACATCAAAGAACGCCACAGGCAGCTCAATGATAACATCCATTACAAACATTTCGCCAAGGATCCAACTGCCAAGTTTGCTCGCAAGGTTACAGACTCGGTGAAGAAAGCTCGCGTTTCTGGATTGATTGATGAAGACATGCAGTCTGCACTTACTCCCAGACAACCTAAACCTGGCCGTTTCTATGTACTCCCAAAAATACATAAGTACGATATGATCCCCGTGGGCAGACCAATCATCAGTGGATCAGGTACGGCCACGGAAAAGATCTCTCTCTTCGTTGACCAACTTCTCCAGCCCAGCCTCATGTCAAAGAACTTCCATCATACGTTGAAGACAGCAATGATTTTCTACGCAAGTTATTAGACACCAATGAGCACATAGGTCCCCTTCCAGACAATTCAATACTTTGTGTTATGGATGTGACAGCTCTTTACACTAACATTCCTACAAATGAATTCATTGACGCAGCCAGGTCTTACCTACAGAAAAAACACCCCATCTCAGATGTTGATGCCATCAGTGATTTCATGACATTAGTCCTCACCCAGAACAACTTTGTATTTGGAGAACAACATTACATCCAAATACTTGGAACAGCCATGGGCACACGTATGGCCCCGTCTGGAGCATGCCTCTTCATGGGACAACTAGAGAAGAATCTTCTAGCTTCATCGACTCTAAAACCCCTTACATGGTTAAGATATATAGATGACATCTTTCTTATCTGGACCCATGGTGAGGAAGAGCTAAAGCATTTCATTGACTCCTGCAACCTCATCCACCCCACTATAAAATTCACTTCTGAATCTAGCACCGAATCCATTCCATTTTTAGATGTCAAGGTTTCTATCCATAAAGGCATTCTAGAAACGGATCTGTACACGAAACCTACAGACACCCACCAATATCTGTCATGGACATCTTGTCATCCTGGCCATATCAAGAAGAGTCTTCCCTACAGTCTTGCGTTTCGCCTGAAACGCATTTGTTCCTCTCCCGACACCTTCAATACAAGACTCAGCGAGCTGAAACACCAACTCCAGTCCAGAGGTTATCCTGCCAGGGTGATAGACAACCAAACACAAAAGGTCACAAACATGCCTAGGTCAGATGCACTCCGCCCTCGTACCACTGTCAAATCTACATCAAGAGTTCCTCTTGTTCTCACTTTCAGCCCATCACACTCAACTGTCACACACACACTTCAGAGGTATTTGCCCATACTACATTCATCACAACGATGTGCAGCAGCCATTCCCGACCCCCCAATGTCAGCCTTCCGTAGAACCACAAACCTGAAGGACATGCTTGTGCGTTCCACACTTCATACCCTCCCAAGCACTATTGCTGATAAAGGATTCAACCCCTGTGGGAAGTGTGCAGCATGCAACCATAAGCATGTCTCAAATCACTACACACGGCACACATCTTGTGGATCCTCTTTTCTCTAGCACTGTTACAGGCGAGAGTTATCCTATCAACCACCCATTGGGATGTCTCTCTACCAATGTGATACACCTCATTACTTGTAGACAGTGTCAACAACAGTACGTTGGTGAAACAAAACGAGCCCTCAAAACTCGTCTGCTTGAACACTGCGGAGATACTATCCACAATCGGGACAAACCAGTGGGAAGGCACTTCAACAAAGACGGGCACAGTGCTGATGACATCACCATCATGGCCATTGACAGACCCAAGGCGACTGACTACTTTCTTCGATTAGCCCTTGAGACGTCCTGGATCCGCAAGCTCAAAACATCTGCCCCTTTTGGCATGAACATGAAATCATAATATCTTTACACACACAAATTATTTTCTCATAGGGAGGTCGTGACAGCAGGCTGTATTCTTACCCATCTTCTAAATTGTATTCATATTTTTTATTATCCAAATGATAGTCCACCTATGCCGGCCGCTCACACCGTTTCACTTGTCTGGGGGCAGGGCGAACAAAACAACAGATTGATCGCTCTGTGTGGCTATCCCACCTAGATTGGGCTTGGCTTCGGGAGTGTTCTGGTTGGCAGCCAGTGGTCTCTTTTTTCTAGCATTTATTTTGCATTTCCATTTCATTCCCTTTTTAAAGCATTTCTTGCTTGCTTTTATAATTCAGCCTGCTATTTTGACCTCCAACCACTTTACTTCAGGTCATTTCCTCAATGCTATTGTTAATCAGTCAAGCAGTGGCATCTAAAGTATATCAAAATCGTTTGAGGATCCACTTGAAGTGATCTGTTTATAGTTTTCTTAATAACCTGCTAACTTTCATTATTTCATATACTTATTCTTTATCATGCATAATTTGTAATCCTCTTGGCCTTCTTCTTACTTCTTGCCACTATTTTATTCTTCGCAGTATGTCTCTCTATCTCAAGGGAACAACAACTGCCCTAGTGTGTTTTACATACTTGTATGCACACTGTCTTTTATGAGCTTGCCTTGTATTTTGCTTATTAGCCACTACTGTCTTGCTCTATACTTGATAAAGACTGGTATATCCAGTCGAAACGTCGACCAGATCTTTCTCTCCCTTCTTTTACCCCCTCACCATCATCACCTCTCCCACTCACCATATGTTGAGACTTGCAGTTTTGCCTTTATTTATTTACCTTGTTTGTTTGTCTCTATTGAATTCTACGGGATCCATATCGTGTGCCCTGCTGGACAGTTGGAACTGTCGTTTTGCATTTATTCTCTATTATTAATTAGTCACTTAATTTATTAATTAATCCCTTTGCTTTAAAACATATCAAACCTCACTGTTAAAATGTATGAGCCTTGGTCAAAACTTAGACAATTATTTTCTGAGCATGATTCATCAAAAACCGTGATTCCCTATCTTTAGGCTCAAAATCTCAAAAATATTTACCACAACTTTTGCAATTATGTTTTATGATAAATGGTTATGATTCTGACTCGATTAAATTGAGTAACCACTAATAGCTGAACACGCAAAAGTAGCTTTTCAATCCACAAAAATAACCAATTGCCAAAAAAGCAATTTTGCCTGATTTGGCATGTTTCCGTTTGTGGCAGTTTGCCCTGACTAAATCATGCCTTCTAGGTAGCGATTGCTATGTATGTATTATGTGTTTGATTACAGGTACAGATCTTTACCTACCGCTTTAGCATCACCAATGAAAAGGCTTCCCCTCGGATGTTTAGGAAACCTGCTCAGCTGTCGATGAAACCGCCATTTTGTAAGTAGCAATATCACAAATTTCACTAAAATCACGGCCAAAATTGCCAAGGCGGCAGACGACAGGATTGATTGTGGATGTACAGCCGCCATCCTTGGACGACTACGTGTAACGTGTGTGTGTGTGTGTGTGATCCCTGTACTAACTAGAAGGTTAACCAAACGCCCTTTGATCCATGTGTAGGCCTATAGATAGGACAAACGATAAACTTAAAGCAGTGACATTTTTATTAAAGGGGGTTTGGATAATGTGCGAGTTGCGAGTAGCGATTTGCGAGTTGCGAGTGCGAGTTCGAGTTCGAGTTGCGAGTTGCGAGTTCAAATGTGCAAGTTGCGAGTTGGATTTTGCGAGTTCGAGTTGCGAGTTGCGAGTTCAAATGTGCGAGTTGCGAGTTGGATTTTGCGAGTTAATATTTGCGAGTTGTCAAATGCGAGTTGCGAGTTCTTGATATTTGCGAGTCGTGATTTATGTTAATGTTGATGTGTTAGTATTTTATTATGCTATCAACCTACCTATGGCAGACTCAATGCTATGTGGGTACTTACCATTGGAGTGGGAGCTACATGTAGTCTATATGGATTATTATAAGAGGTGGCAGATTTAATACCACACTTAAAGGTAGATGTTCTGATTGCTGACCCGATTTTCAACTTGATGTTTGTTTTATTTTACATGAAAGGTCGTCCTTAACATTGTCACATTCCAAAGTTTCAGTTGCATAACTTCAGTGGTTCTTATTTTAGAAGCACAAAGTCACACGAAATGTGCCCATTGAGTAGTACACAAACTGGCCGGTGGTTAACCACCTTTGGCAGTAATTCACCACATTTTATCCTATAATGTCTAAATGAAATATTTCTTTCTACCGGAAAGGGGGGCGGGGCACAAACACGGGGGTCATACCTTTTTAAAGAAATCACTTTTTTGTAAATTAAAGGGTGTCATAACTTTTTTGTACTAATATTTCAGGACAAAATTTGACAATTTTAGCATGATATAGCAATTTGTTTGAGCGCTTACCAAATTAGGTTAAGCTAGACCAAACTTGACACTTTTAGCATGAAACAGCTCGATTTTGCGCTCAAGCGCTTATTTTAATACAAAATGAGTTAGAATTAGACCAAATTTGACAATTTTAGCGTAAAATGGCAACAAAAATGGCGCGCTTAACGCAGAAAGAATGACAAATTGAGAAGAATCAGCGCACACATTTACCAAGAGCCAAGGGCGGATACAGAATGGTCGCACCCCGGGGTGCTGTGAAAAGATGATCCCCAAAAAATGAAATTGATCAGGTATGCTCGGACAGGGGGTGTCTGAGGGGGATGTCCCCCCTCATAAGTAGAACAAAAATCATTTTTGGAACTCATTTGGTGCGATCTGGTGTATACTTTTGACCAAATTTTATTTCCAATAAATATTTTGTTTTTTATCAATGCACGAAAGAAGTGAACCCAATTTGGTTTGTACTTTTGACTAATATTTTATTGAAAAGCAATCACTTTATTTCTGATCAATATTGGGGTTTTTTAACCCCCTGTATCTGCGCCTGTAGAGCGTAACGAGCGAAGCGAGTGGAGCGTCCTATCGGCGTGACGTTTGGGGCCCGGTTAAGGGCCCCATTGAGATTTTAAAGCGCTGTGAGGCCATTTCCTTGCGTATTTTGTTGAATATATAAACAAATGATTTAGGCCAAAAGAGGGTAAAAACTGGCAAAAAATTAAACCATATTATATAAAACCGAAATCCGTAACACAATGAAAAACTTTTCATATATCATATTTTTACTTATCGACATGTTCAGTTGATTATTGCTTGGTACCAAATCATCAATATGAGTATCTTGAGCCGTGGGGAAAATTTTTGAATTTAGACGCTCTCTGTGGGCGTTTCTAAGCCATTTCAGACCTATATTTTCCTATACAATTCAGGTATTATTTAATTGGTTTTTGCTGTAATGACCGCTGGAAATTGCATTTAGGTGGTTGTCAAGTGGTATGGCGTGTTCCCACCAAAGGGCCCGAAGATGTTTGTTTGGGTGCTCGCTAAGGGGATTTCTAAGCAGTTTGAACTCTCACAAACATTATGATTATTTTCCTTTATAATTATGATCTGACATTTTGCCCGTTATTTTGCTTTAATAGATCCAAAGGTGGGTTTCCACCAATGGCGTATCCAGGACTGTTTTGATAGGGGGGGGGGGGCAAAAAAACACCTAAAGCCATCTTGTTGATCTTAATTATTGAAACGTTGAACTTTATACGCGCGAAGCGCGCAAAAATTGTGATTTTTACACTAAAAAGGTACAGTATGACGTTTTTAACGGCCCCCACATAATATTTAGAGTATTTGGTGTTGTTTGAGTTTTAATTATAATGTTAAAACGTCTAAAAATCATGCGCGCGGAGCGTGACAATTTTTGAGTTTTTGAACTAAAAGGGTCATGAAAAATTGTTCTGAAGCCATCTTGTTAAGCTTAAATAATTAAATATTCAAATTAATACGCGCGCGAATACGTGCGCGAAGCTCGCAAAAAATTGCATTTCTAACACTAATAGTCCAGTATGATAATAACGTCCCCCACATAATATTTAGAAATTGTGGTGTGGTTTGAGGGTCATAATAATGTTAAAACCTGTATTCCCGCGGAGCGCGCACATTTTTGAGTTTTGCGCGCAGAAATTGGCATTTCTAACACTTAAATGTTCCAGTATGATGTTTTTAACGTCCCCCCCCCCACATACTATTTAGAATATTTGGTATGGTTTGAGGGCCATTATAATGTTAAAGCCTGTAGAAAATATGCGCGAGTAGCACGCAAAATTCCAGTATGATGTTTTTAACGTCCCCCACATACTATTTAGAATATTTGGTATGGTTTGAGGGCCATTATAATGTTAAAGCCTGTAGAAAATATGCGCGCGGAGCGCGCAAAATTCTTGAGTTTTAACTAAAATGGTCATGGAAAACTGTCCTGAAGCCACCTTGTTAATGTAAAATGATGAAATGAAATGGTCCGGTATGATAATAACGTCCCCCACATAATATTTCGAATTTTTGGTGTGGTTTGAGGGTCATAATAATAATAAAACCTGTATTCGCGCGGAGCGCACAACATTTTTGAGTTTTTGAACTAAAATTGGTCATGGAAAACTGTCCTGAAGCCAATCTTGTGCGCGCGGAGCGCGACAAATTCTTGAGTTTTAAGTAAAATGGTCATGGAAAACTGTTCTGAAGCCGCCTTGTTAATCTTAAATAATGAAATATTAAAATTAGTACGCGAAAAAATTGCATTTCTAACACTAATGGTCCAGTATGATGATAACGTCCCCCACATAATATTTAGAATTTTTGGTGTGGTTTTGCATTATAACGTTTTTAACGTCCCTCACATTAAAAATATGGGGAGGTGACCCCGTAACCCCCCCCCCCCCCCATTTGCGTCGCATATGTCTCTTCCTCCTCACCTACCTCCTTCTCTTCCTCCTTCTTTTCTTCTTCCTCCTTCTTTTCCTCTTCCTCCTTCTTCTCCTCTTCCTCCTTTTTTATAGTCTTTTTTACGCCACTGAGGACAACACGTTTTTGAGTGGGAAACACTCTAAAAAGAGTGAAAGGGGATTTTATATGACAATGTTCCACTCTTAATGAGAGTGAAAAATTAATTTTCACACTCATTTTAGAGTGGACATTTTCCACTCTAAAACGGGTTGTCCTGCGTTTCACTCCCTTAACTCCTTTTCGAGTGAATTTCCACTCTTTCCACTCGTTTTACATTTAGAGAGTACATGGTTCTTTTGTGTGGACTTTAAGTGAATGACACTCAAGAGGACAAACTACCCTGACCCGTAAAAAGACCATTTCAAAATCCAAAGCGCGGTATTTCCTCTTACTATTTCCGCACACTTTCAACAGGCCCTTTTCGTGTTCCATAGCCCCACTATTGCCTTTCTTTTCCATTTCCTTTTCTTCTTTTATCTTTCCTTTTTTTTTGTCTCCTTTCCTTTTCCCCCTTTCCTTTTTCTTTCTCCCCCTTTTTATTTTTTTCTTCTTCATATCCCGGGGTGCTGCAGTCACCGCAGCACCCTCCCTCCCTGGATCCGCCCCTGCTACCAGTGGTTGCTGAAACAGCCACAAATTATAAGTACATGTATACAGTAAATGGAACTCCTTGGATTAGACACGCACCGAACCTCATTTTTCATGTATATCACCAAACCTGATGAAGTTTTTTCTACATAATTCGGTTAAATGAAATGCATCCCTGGCACTCAACCATAGCTCTCCAGTTTTTGATTTTTAAATAAGGAAAATGGTGAAAAAGGTAAAGACAGTTCGATCCCTTGAGGCGGCGGCACACCCCATTTTGTGTGTCATTATTTGTCCCGTGTTTCTCCCCTGTTAGCTTGAATGCTACGAAATACTCGGGTTAGGGTTAACCATGACAACATTATAAATAATACGTTAAAAAAACCATCACCGCGCATCCCTTTTGACTCTATAATCATACCTCATAATTATGGTACAACAGATTCACGATTAAAGTAAAGATCACACATCCACCCACAAGCAAAATTCTAAAATGGTATTTAATCTAAATGGTAGTACTTTTTGATTTTCATCAATATAAATCACTTTAATAGAGAATCTGTTGAAAATACCATTGTATTAAAACAATGGAAGGGACGTCAGTGATTAACCCTTGTAAAATTGTAGCTTTTTAATTACTTTTTAAAACAATGGAAGTGAGCTTTCAATGCACCCTCTCACACGTTGGTGATCAAACCGTGTATAATTATAGATTTTTTTAATCGCGCTCAATTCTCCACTGATAATTACAATTATTTATTTTTCATCTAAGGAGACGCCAAAGAGATTTTCTTTATGTGAATTTCGATCCTTTCGATCATCTTATAAGGCGACGAAAAAACCAAGACTTTCTACGGTCAGTGCATGATATCCGCTAAAATATCGAAATCTTGGAAACCAGGGTGCTGGATCCGTAGGTGCAAAGCATGTAACTAAAGGGTTCAACAAAAGAAAGTATACCACTTTGTTTATGTCATTTTGAGTAACTTTCAATTTGTTTTTGTCCAACCAGGCTAGATAGGCATTTAGATGAATCTTTTAGGCATAATTTGATACCAAATTTGCCCCCTAACAACAAAGATAAACCATGATTAGCACCATTTAAAGGAAAATATCCCATTTTCAAAAGTCGCATTTCCAATACACAGCACGAGAAGAAAGGGCCAATTGTTAACACACACATGCCGTATTTATCCCGTACTGATCACCGCGCATATCCCTCAATACGCGGGCTAATTCAAATGTAAACTGATGCATGGGTGAAGGATTTGGGGGGTTTGAATGTAAAGGAATGTTAATGGATGGGGAGAACATGGACAGATTAACCAAATCTTCTCGTGCTGTGTATTGGAAATGCGACTTTTGAAAATAGGATATTTTCCTTTAAATGGTGCTAATCATGGTTTATCTTTGTTGTTAGGGGGCAAATTTGGTATCAAATTATGCCTAAAAGATTCATCTAAATGCCTATCTAGCCTGTTTGGTCAAAAACAAATTGAAAGTTACTCAAAATGACGTAAACAAAGTGGTATACTTTCTTTTGTTGAACCCTTTATAATCCTTAAACGATGCGGCATACTGATTAAAAAACCCCACTTGAAATGCCCAATTTAAGGACATTTTAACAGCGTTGACCGTTTAGGCAACCTAGGCTTAATACCGAATACTACCTTCCCGGTGGCGTGTGTCAAAGTCAAATCATAAACCAACGAAACATCACCACACGCGCGCTCGCGTGCTTACGAGTAATACTACGCAAATGAGTTATCGCGTAGTAATGCGGTTTCTTCACGTGAATAATGTTTTGTCTACTACCATGTTTCAAACACACTTTGCCCTCTGACTGTTTACGCAAATTACGCGCAAAAATGATCGAAAGAAGGTTTCACAAAATATCACGGTCGTTCGAGGGATGATCAACTTGGGATTCTTTCAGGCCCATTTTGCGTTGTTTAATTCCTATGAGTGCGATGACATCACCAATATTAAACCTATTGTTAAGCTAACATCATTTGAATGGTGATGAGCTGTAACCCGTTCATGAATATCTTACTCATAGGTAACACCACTTTAGTGAACCAAATATTGGAACACTTAGAGCGTGTTTTTACTGGGGGAAGATACCGTTAATTACATGTAAGTTCGCCCAGTGGAAACAGCCAGATACCGTTAACAATCGGTATTTTGGGTAAACCCAAAAACCTTCACAAACCAGGTTTGGAACCGGTAAGAAACGAAAAGTTTCCCAATAGAAACAGAAAGCCGATTAATCTGACCGTTTTGTGCCGTGAACCGTGTCACGCTGGGTTATACACATTGTGAAGCAATCTTTTTCAGGTGGCGGCATTGTTTGGTATTACAAAAGGTCAAATGTCGTGGCGCATCGACTAAGATCGATACACTTAGCGGTAACTTTTCGCGAGTAGAAACAGGGGGGATTAAAAACTTACCGGTTAATCTCAGCGTTTAATCTTACCGTTAACTTTGCAGTGTCCAAGTGGAAACACGCTCTTAGTGATGTCGAATGTCCACCACAGGCACTCACTATGGGTATAACCTTACATTGACTTTCGTGGAAATCTCATAATATAGTTTCGATCAATAATGCGACGGCAGTATGCGTACGCACCATAAGGTTCCATACCACCAAATCAGTTCCCTATTGCTTTGTGTGGTTAAGAGGTCAAGTTTGTGTTAATTTTTTTCACCTTTAGAGCAATTCAAATCATTGTTTTATTGAAGATCTAGATGTCTTCTGCTTCAAAACAATCACTTTTGTGGGGGGTGACCAGCATTTTTTTCGCTACGGGCCAATGATATCTATCTTAAGTACGACAGACTGCATTTATCCTAAGATCAGAGATTTTAGCTGTAAATTGGTGGAAACATTGAAATCGTGTAAAATGATACCATTCAAGAAAAAGCTAGATATATTGGGCCTGATGTGGAGGAAATAACCTACAAATACAAAATTATGAAACATTTAGGTACATTTACAGCATTTATTACCTTTTCTAGGATGTTAAATTTAGACTTATGGTGGGGTCAATCTTAATTTCAAACACTGCCGTGTAATGTCAGAATGCAAAATATGATTTGGTGGTGTGTACATAAGGGCAGGGGCTTTTAAAATTCGCGCTCAGTGATGAGTAGTTTGCTTTTGAATAGCACGTATGCAGTAGTCATGGACTAGTACCTCTAACATGTCTTCAGACCAGGCGCTAATCAATTCGTAAACACTACTTTTGTAAACAACGGTCACATCATATATAGCTCGTTCACGAATATTCAAGGCTAAATTATGAGTACGAGATCATACGAATGGGACGAATGGTTAACGACGGTTTTAAAAAAAAGTTGATACTGAAACTGGAGTTAGTTATTTAACTCCAGCGGTTTTAGGATGATATAATTTAGTTCCAACGTGTAATGAAGGGTCATATACATATGTAATCAAATTCCATTTTTACATTGAAACCAACGGAGATTCCAAATCTACTGCGATTCGTGTCACCGTCGTCTGGTCACAACGAATCAGCCATGATTCACAGAATAAAGACGACGGTCACTCATTGGTACAACTAGCTGATTGGTCAAATTAATATATAAAAGCATTTGTTTAGTAAATCGTTTTCATACACCGCGACGATAGAATAACATTTGTCAAGTGCTATAATTACACGGTACGTCACCTATCGACTGTACATTTGCATTAATCTTTGATGGTAGGCAACGCTGACCATTATTAACACTTTCCACGCGGCTATTAGTTTTACCATATATAAAAGAGATTTTTCAGAAACCTTTCCCAATTTTCAAAGTCTATCTCAAGGATTACTGACTCAATACTAGGCATGTTTGTACTTATGTCAATGCATTTCTCATGGTGGTTCTAAATATGGTCATGAAATTCAATAATTTTGACATTTTTTAAACATTTTGTGAAATTTTGGAATGTCGTCTGCAGCCGCCTGCCGCGTGGAAAGTGTTAAGTGGAGGAAGTGAATACATCCACGATTAAAGATAGTCTAGAATCGTGTATGCGATCAACTGGGACGTGTGCGATCAGCGGATGAAAGTAAGTTTATTGTCGGTTGGGGGGATTGGGATGTGGGTACCAAATCTGCTATTACCAAATTTTTGTCTGGGCCCAGTTCTTTTAACTAAGTGAGCACTTTTAGATTTTATTTTTGAATTAAAAAAACCGCACACGTTTTTATTATATAGATATTAACAACTTTTCTAAAGCTTTCAAATTTGGTTTGTAATCACAGCAACCTCAATGATCTTCCTGTATCGCATAGTGTTTCGGCCTGTAACCATTTCTAAACATGGAACCACCGTACAACTTGCAATGTTTCACGTTCAATTCTCAAAGCCTTAGCGTACATAATACTGAAGCTCAGAAAGAAATTCTCTTTCCAGCAATACACATCCTTATCTCCATAACACAATCCCTTTCAAAGTTATAGCCAGTATCACAAGGCCTCATCTCCATCTTCCCAATGTGTCTTGTGTTTCTGAGCCCTCGATGCATAATCATTATATTGCTGTTTGTTTTTGTAACATGCTCATTCTGGCAGCATTCAAACAGTCTGTCCAAAAATGATCAGTACCCATCGATGCCCAAAGTTCATTCATTTGTTTCATCATCAAAATCAAAGAGATTTAGGTCCGTTGTTTTTTCATCATCTTTTGACATACTGTATCGTTTTATTACAATTTTAGATCATGCATATCAGACTTATTTAACTGAGGTTACACTCCATTGTGTAAGACATGGTGATTTCACCTTTTGGCAAAGTGCAAAAAAATGTGTGGGGTGTGTGTGTTAAACTTGTTTGAAAGAAACAAAAATAATTTCTCGATGACTTGTCTGCTATTGTTCCTTTCTATTTTAAACTGTTGTTTGTTATGGTTGTTCAAATCATTAATATCCTTAATGTAATAAATATAAGAGGACCTGACGTTTCGATTCTAACAGAATCTGTATTCTGTCATTTTACCTTCGATAAAGATTCTGTTAGAATCGAAACATCAGGTCCTCTTATATTTATTACATTTACTTACACAGGCTATTTTTGTGGATAAGCAGTTTGCATTCAGCTTTTATATTACATTAATATCCTTCATTGATTCAATTTGAAGAGTAAAAATGGATCGTCACTCATGAGTGATCACAATCTTTGTTTTTAAATGGGGTAGTTTTTATTTGAGACTAAACTTAATTTAAAGAAGTGGTCATAGCAGTGGCTTAGACTTATTTTTCATATTGGGGTGGAGTTTCTTACAGAATTGGTAAAAACGAAATAGGCTCATTTTTAACCTCACCAAATTCATCCTCCAATGTAAAAAATAATTATAAGCCCCTGCTAATTCCCCTATACTACTTCATTTAGCTATTTAAAAGTCCCTAAACACTTGTCAAATAAAACAATGCACCCGGTCACTCGAGTGTGACGAACTATTTTTACACTTCAAATTGAATTAAAACGAAGAATTAGTAATGATTTGAACAACCATAACCAATAACAGTTCAAATAGAAAGGATCAAAAGATTATATTAGTAGACAAGAGATATTAAGAGAATGTTATTTGTTTCTTTCAAACAAGCTGTTCAACACACACATTTTTTTTGCACTTTGTCGAAAAGGTGAAATCACCATGGTAATTGTTGGTACATGCTGTTCGCTGGTAGAGTCATGTGGTTTTTTTCTTCTTCATATTTGTAACTTATTGATACCAGTATGTTTGATATATTATTATTATGTTATATAACTATGTATAGAATATAGAAAGAAAAATAAAATGAATGGGAAAAAAAAAGAAAAAAAGAAAGAAGAAAAAAAGAAAAGAAAAAAAGAAATCACCATCTCTTACATAATGGAGTGTATCTTGAGTTTGGTAAATCTGATATTCATAATCTAAAATTCTAATAAAAGAGTACAGTATGTCTAAGATGATAAAAAACAACGGACCTGATTCCATTGATTGATTGATGATGAACATAATGAATTAACTTTGGGCATCGATGGGTACTAACCAGTTTGGGACAGCCTGTAGTTCACCTCGCCGGATGGATGTGAACCCGGGATGTCAACAAATGAGCCCATATCAATTATATATATTTTTTTAGTATTATGGGATGAACGCTTAGGTTGCTGTGGTTTGTAATTATAGAGTTAGGAAAAATGGGTACTCTAGGTCCTACATTCCGGACTGTGCTAGTATTGTTCGATACTGGTACAAAGTCAGTGTCATCTTTAATCTTTGAGTCAATGATACCTTATAACCATGATAACTCAATATCAGGTTTGTTTTTAATAGACCCATTTTGAAACAAACAATACTTAGTATACAGTATTATAACACATAATTAATCACTACATATTTTGAGTGGGTCGAAAAACCTGAAAAGACATCATTACAATCAACTTTTATGTTGATTTTTTAGTGTAGGCCTATCATTTATCCATAATGCAACATTTTTCCAAACACTATTTATTATAGGGCATAGCCAAAACATATATTCAATAGTTTCTTTCTCTAGGCATAAATGGCAATTCTCATCATCAATAATTTGTACCGTCTTTAGAAAAGAATTACTCGGAATAATACTATGTAGCAGCTTAAATTGGAAATATTTCATTTTTTCCTCAATCGTTACGTTTAAAGGAAGAGACCAAATATTTCTCCAATATATCGGACTTGATGTTGTTGTCAATTGTTTCAGACTATTTTTACCATATACGAGAAAACAAGATTTTTCAGAAACCTTTCCCAAATGTCAAAGTATATCTCAAGAATTACAGAACCAATACTAATAATGTTTGTATTTATTGTAATGCATTTCTTATGGTGATTCCAAATAATAATAATAATAATAACACACATTTATAGAGCGCTTTAATTTATTAGTGAGATCTAAACTCAAAGCGCTTTACAACAAATGAATAAAAGATTAAAGCAAAAATACAACAATAATCTTAAATCTACAAAAATATACATACAGAGTCAAACGCATATTTTAAACAAAAACATGAGATATGAAATACAGTGTATGGTATTAAAATGCATTATGAAATCGGAAAGATCATGAACAAATATACATCATTTAGATTTCCAAGTTAAATAACTAGGTCTTAAGGGGTGTGGACCCTCAGGTATAGCCTCCGTAAAACTGCCATTACTTCTTCATTATTCATTTAATCTATACAAAAGTATACATTTTTTTGCAGAAAAGGGTTCAATGAATCCAACCATGATCATGAAATTGACCATTTTGGAGAAAATTATAAAAAACACGTTTTTTGACCCATTTTAGGTTTGGAAAGGATAACTAAAAAAATGTTGTGCCAAACTAGGAAGTTTTTGAATTATGGACCAAAAAGTGCCCAAAAATGTGATTTTTTTCTTCTTCTTCTTTTTTCATGTTTTCACTAGTTTCATTGATTGGCATCTCTGAATCAGAGGTCAACAATACTGTGTGCTATTGCCATTCCGTGGAATGGCCTTAAGATACCGGGTTCTACTAAAATTGTTGTAACATTATGACTCAATGTTCGCATTCAATGTTGTTGATGTTGAAGTAATTAAAGCTATAAATAATGTGGTCATTGTAGCACGATCATTGGTTTTGAATATGCAGGTCTGAAATCTCTGTGACGTTTTCGCTATAAAGTGCCCGTTCTTTCTGTCTCACACTGTATGCATGGGATGGGACACAATGGCTAATTTTAAAATAAGACAATTAAACACACATTGAACTTGCTCAGATATTATTTTCATATATACATTAAATGCGATATGATGACAGAAAATGTCTCCTGGCGTACTAAGGCGGGATATCAAAAGATTTCTTAAGTCCCTTGGCTTAATTAGATTAGACAGTGGTTGGACTGCCGCGTAGGTGACCCGGAGTCGATTCCCGGCGCCGGATGAGCCAGTTGTTTCCCTAATCTCAATGGGAATTTAAGTGAATTACTCCTTTCTATACAATATCAAGACGTCATTCGAGGGAATTGAAACTAATTAACTAACTAACAAAAAAAACACAGATTTTCGCCCGCTGTACGCGAATGTTTAGGATTATAATTTGAATCATGTTTAAAATCAAAATATGCCTTAATTATGGCCAAATTCATATAAATGTTTTCAAGGAATATATAATTTGGTAAAATGGCGTGAAGTTATTCGGGGAATGGAGGTCCTGGTTTTCCACTCCACCAGAGAAATCACGGACACGCCACTTCCTAATTTGACCATGTAACATGTACAGGGTGTTATCTAATGGATTGAATGTACCTGACATAATGGAATTTGTATTTGCGAGAAAAAACAAAGTTATTGGATATCCTATCGCAATCATAGACAAAATGTGTTCGAACACTGATCCTAATTGCCATGTTAATTGGACCATAACACGCACGCTATTTGAGTCACGTGAAAATCGAAACTTTGTTATGGTCGCCTGAAGTATCCCCTTGCTATTGAATACGTTTGTTCTTCTCTTAAATCACTGTAACAGCTCGGGAAAACACAGACGGTATACGAAACAGCAATCAAAGACTCTGCGTGGCGCGTCGCTTAATCGATGAATGTTACCAGACATCCGAAGTGAAAAAGGTGGCAATTTGAGGCGGTCTTTACATACACAGTCCCCCTTTTCGATAACAACGTTGCCTGCAATTTGACTTGGAAGCCGGTTTACGATATCAGCACGACCGTTAACAACTGATCTGTATATCAGCAAGTGACATTAAGTTAAGCAATTATGGTTTTATTATTTGAGGTTTAATTAATGCAGTATACAGTAATTGAGGCATATCCATGGTGTAAGGTTAGACTTGTGTAACACTCTATTTACGAGATAAAGCTGTATAATCCTTTAATCCCTGATAAAATATTTTGTGCTAGGTTAATTATATGCAGTCTTACAATAAGGAAACCGTAATTGATAGGCAAGTGAACATTGTCATAGTGTATTTATAAGTGATGTACATCTAGGTATCATTGATGCAGCAAGATGTTTACCGTTTTGTTTTGTGTAGTTACGATAGCACTGTTAAGTGAGCAATGTTTTGGTTCCATTCATAACAATGTCTCCTTTGATATTTGTAAACAAGGCCAAATTAACATATCCCAATTACCACTTGATTTGAGTGTCGATGCAGAGTTACAAATAAACAACACGTGTAAGTTTACGGTGTTCACGGATCACCCTCTCTGGATAGAAATATCAAACGCGACTAAGTACGAACCTCTGACGTACGCCTATATCGACCATGTCGAGCAAAAGAACACACAATGCCATATTAAAGCGATTCAATTGATCTCTGAATCGGAGACCCCGTGCGCGATGTTGTTATCTGGCAGCGCGCAAGTTCAATTTAATTTCATCAATATCATATTTGATCTAAAAATTCTTGCTCTAACCGACAAGAACTTAGGAGAATGTGAAAATGTTGATTCGAACACGTTACCTTCACAACAAAACGATAGTGAGATACGGTTATGTGATGTTGTAGTGTACGACGCGGTCATACCTTATAGCGAAACACAACGATTTGACTACGGGGATGTCTATAGCTACCACTATGAACATCAAAGCTTCGAATGCCTTGCACAGTGCTATTGTGTGTTAGGTCATAGAGAATGGATGATGGACTGTGGTAATACGATAATAACCTCGCTTATTGTTTATCCTGATAAGAACATGACATCGATATCATTCGCGACTACGCAAATGAACGATATTTCAAACGACACTCTGCACGGACTGTTTAATCTTTACAGTATTAGACTATCCTACAATAATCTGTACACTTTACCCGAAAATCTGTTTCATGATATGCATAAAGTCAAATCGCTGTATCTTGATTTTAATCGGCTCCAATTTGTACCCGGAAAAATATTCTTGAATACTGTCAATCTTAAAGAATTATACCTTAATAACAATGAATTGACCACATTGCCGGAGGATTTATTTGCAAATACACGTGTTCTTCAGACTGTAATTATTGCTGTTAAAAAAAAATCCATACTTGGCCACCTGGCCTGTACAAAGACCAGAATCTAATTTTTGCTCTTCTCCTTGAGGACAATCTTTTGGAAATTATTCCCGATAATGCGTTGCAAAATTTATCTCGTTTGCGTGTGCTTGATATCAGCAACAATAGTTTGGTTAAATTACCGCAAGGAATGATTTTGGGTCTACACGAATTGAGCTCTTTATATCTGTATTTAAATAAGTTAACATATTTGGACAAGGGTGTATTTGATGCTCCTGTTCCAGTATCCTAGGAATTTCAAGACACATTTGATTCAACAGCCCAAATAGACAACATTATCATTACGATGACATTTATTATTGATGTTTCCGAGAATCTCATTAAAAGCATCCACGAACACACCTTTTTAAATTGCACCCATATCACCCACCTTGACCTAGGCAACAATCGCCTCACTGAGTTACACTTAGGTGTATTGTACAATCTAACTTTCTTGATAGCGATTAGTTTAGACGGCAATAGATTGGCAAATGTATCACCAGGACTATTTGATACCAAAGTAAACTTATTGTTCCTTGATTTGAATTCAAATAACTTGCGTACTTTACCCGAGGATATTTTTTATTACCAGTTCAGCCTAAACATACTCAAGTTAAGTGGTAATCAATTTATCACTCTATCAGAAAGGATTTTCGGTTCTTTAGTGAGTCTGACCATTCTTGACCTTAGTCATAATCGACTATCGACTTTGCCGAGTAAGATCTTTCATTCACTCATCCAATTGGACCTTCTTGACCTGAAAGACAATACACTTCAAGCACTCCCCCCTGACATTTTCCAGTCATTGCATCTATTAGACTATATTCGTCTAACAGATAACGACATAATTCAACTGCCGACGATATTATTGAATACAACATATGAGTTGATCACCCTCTCATTCCGAAACAATTCAATATCGTCCATACCACGATACATATTCCAAACATTACCATTCCTTACAAATCTGGATTTATCAAACAATGTGATCAAAGAGCTACCCTATGACGCGCTCTTATCATTACATAATCTACAATACTTCAATGTTACTCGGAATGGCTTGACCAACTTGCCTTCTTTCGAAGCAGCCATCAACTTAACCATTCTAGATTTGAGCTGGAATAATGTGTCTATGATCAATTCCACGACATTTTCAACTTTAACTAACCTGACATTTGTATCTATCGCACATAATATGATAACGAAGCTAAGTGAAGCGACATTCAATGGCTTGAACGAGTTGATTGTAATTGATTTTAGTTACAATATATTAACAGAACTACCAAGTGATCTTTTCCGTAATCAAAGTGAATTGAGAGCTCTGTATATAGGGGGTAATCAATTAAAGGAACTTGCGCTTGGAGTATTCCAAGGATTGATTAGCGTAAATCTTCTTGATATTCACCTGAATCAATTATCGTTCATACATACACACGCTTTTGATGATGTGCGCGATCTATCATTTTTGAATCTGTCGTATAATAAATTGTATACTCTTCAGAAAGGAGCATTAGACTTTTCAACCAAATTGGATATAGTTGATTTGAGAGGAAACGGTCTGTACATCGTGAGTAAGAATTCATTCAAAGGAATAGGAAACTCTACAGTTTTGGTTGATGAATATCCTACTTGCTGTTTTATCGACGGGCGTGATAGTTGTATTTCTGAAAACCCCCAACCTGCATATCTAACTTGTAAACGTATGTTACCTGAGGTAATGGTAAGAGTATCCATGTGGTGCCTGGGTTTTACGGCTATTTTGTTTAACGGTTTTGCTTTTATTTCTCGGCACAAAAGTAAGCCGACCCCACAGACAGTCCTTATAGCTAATCTTTCTCTCTCGGATTTTATCATGGGCATCAACATGATTTTATTGGCGGTTAGTGACATCTACTTTAGTGAATATTTTCCGTCGTATTCAAATTGGTGGAGGAACGGCACAGTTTGCAAGGTTGCGGGAATCCTTTCTATCCTGTCCAGTGAAGCATCTGTGTTTTTCATAACACTTATAAGCTTCGACAGATTATTGGGTGTGAAGTATCCCTTTAGTTCCAGACGGATGAGTTTAAAAACTTCAAAAGGTCTGTCAGTCTTGATTTGGATATTTTCGTTATCTTTGAGCATCGTTCCTATTATGTTGTCAGAAAGGTTTCCCGACGCTTTTGAAGTATCCGAAGTTTGTGTTGGAATACCAATGGTTAAAAGACCAGTGACGGAAATCAAATACGACAAGGTTCAATTCAACAAAAACGAATTTGGTATACAATACGTTTACAGCTCGTACTACGTGCTGTTTCTTAAGGGTTTCGAACTCAGAAATGATCATGTCACCGCCAAGATTTATTTCCCTGTTTCGCAGATAACTAATTATCAAATTGCAACTTACTTTTCAATTATAGTCTTTATTGGATTAAACCTCATGTGTTTTCTTTTTGTGGCATATTGCTATATACACATTTTCTATACTGCCAAAATGTCAGCAAGAAAAGTCTCCAGAAATCAAAGCGTTGAAGAAGAAATACGAATGGCAGTCAAAACCTCTGCCCTGGTGCTCACTGACTTTTGCTGTTGGGTTCCCTTGATAATTATATGCATATTAGTGCAAGCTGGGGTGTTGTCCATAAACCCGGAGGTGTACGCTTGGACAGTAGGATTTATTCTACCCATAAATTCCTCCATCAATCCATTCCTTTATACACTGTCTACGGTCATTTCCGATTACTTAAACAAGGATAAAAACTCACTGAAGCAGCGTAAATAGCATTAATCTTCATTACATTATATAATGGCGTACGGTCGGTGATATTACATATAGACGTATGGCAAAGTGTGGTCGATTTTGTGACGTATAACCTATTATTTTGAAATATCGTTTTCCTAATTATTCAAAGAGCTCAAACGTTTGTATGGGTCTACGTGGTTAAGTAGGACAGAATTTGGGATATTGTAAGTTTTGCCAACAAAAGTTAGTCTAAATGAATTGTTCTAAATTTATAAATGTATAGAAGAAAGTTTGAGTTTGCATACCATGGACTAACAAATGATGTCCCTTTTGAAGCATACCAAACAGAGCATTGTATATACCTACCGTTCGAATTGTACTTGCATGGAATATAATGTACTATCTAGCTCTGGTACCTAGCTGCGAACGTAGCGAGATACGACCGAAGGGAGGAGCTCTGGAGTTTCCACAACATGGGGCCATCAAATTATCCCCAACACAGGTCTGGTATTCAACAATATGTCAATTTCAATTCTGGATGAGTGACAGGCCATCCAAAGCTGAGATTGGTCAGTTTGAAAATCCTGCTGTCATTTGACTGTTAGATCATAATCATTACAACATAAGGGAAAATAACACCAATATTGAGGCCTGAAGTTGAAATAAAGACATCAAAAAAAGTAACTCGGCTGTTGTAAAAGCACCTATAATTTTAAAATTGTTACTCATATCCTAAAAATGAAAATACCAGGAGACGGAAAATTTAATTACGGTGATTTTGACACCTTGTTTGTTAAAATCGATAAAGTATTGTTGTCGCGGCATGTGCTTACAGATGAAATGTGCCCATTTCCATTGTTGCAGTAACTCCTATTGATATCTCTGATTCAGCGTGAAGATAATAGCGGGAATTTTGATAGTTTGCCCATGGCGATGACCTGTCCTGTCTGTCTTCTCGGACCTTCTGAGCATTTGGAGTTTTAAATTCATCCTTTTTAATTGTAAAGAAGAACGCCTGTCATCCCCATTAAATTTGTCCCGGATTATGCTAATCAAGTTTACAGCACAACAAGAACAGCTAATCGAAATTCCCGCTATTATCTTCACGCTGAATCAGAGAGATCAATAGGAGTTACTGCAATAATGGAAATGGGCACTTTTCATCTGTAAGCACATACCGCGACAACAATACTTCATCGATTTTAACAAACAAGGTGTCAAAATCACCGTAATTAAATTGTCTGTCTCCTGGTATTTTCATTTTTAGAATATGAGTAACAATTTTAAAATTATAGGTGCTTTTACAACAGCCGAGTTACTTTTTTTGATGTCTTTAGTATTGCCCCTTCTTAATTCCTTGCCTCAACATTTGTAAGTAAAGATGATGCATATTTTAGTGCCGTTCCAACACTTGCGCCGGGTCTTTACTACCAAGGTTTAGAGGGACAGAGTTTTGGCCTATTCTAGTGCTATATACTATTCAATATTATTGTGTATATGAATTATATTTGTATTATCAGTGCTAGTCTTATGTAACCATTGTTAGTAAATAAATACATGCACATGAGTAAGTGAACAAGATAAAAAATAATGCCATAAGGATTACCACCAAGAATATTATTGCACATTTGGCGGTCACACATTTGGCCAAATAAAAAACCCCACATCAATTCAGTTAACTAACCTTTTTCTTAAATGTACTTGATAAAAGTGTAAAACGGTGGTGTGACATGAGTTAAATCATGTATTTTGAATAAACTACTCGATTCAAGTCACATCTTTTGCACAGTTTTGAAACCAATTCACAGTCAACTCAAATATTATTTTGACCACAGTGACTCGAGTCAAGTCATTGTCACCAAATAAGGTGACTTATGTCAAAGTCAAGCCAAGTCAAGCCAAATCAAGCCATTCAAGTCAAGTCAAGTCATCGACTGGGTGGAGTCGTCACAATATCAGGAATATGACAAAGCGATTAAAATACCATGGGAGGAATTCAAGCAGATGGTATATAGATGATGTGACCTGTGACGTCACACCGGGCATTTGGTTGGCAGTTGGCATTGTTCTTTGCCCGGCGGTGTGCGCGCGCGCATTATGTTTTGTTGAGGACCCGAGCTTTTAAAAATTGCGCCAAAGCATTATAAAGAGCAATAAGGCTGATAGTGGACAGTGTTGTGGTCACATGGTCACATGCTGTTCCCTCAAGCATGTATCGACAGTCCAGTACCTACGCCCGTTGCTTTTGTTGATAAACATTGCTGTCACCTCATCTATACATCTAGACATAGACATATATACAAATGCATTTGTATTATTCTGTTAATGCAAGCTTTAAAAATGTTCATTTTGTGGGTGATTTAATATTCATCATGTTCATGGCATATTAGGGAGCAAATCAAAACTCGACCGCGCGGCAACCGCCAGTTCCGCTCGGTTGGACCGCATATCATTGTTTAGAACAATAGAAACCGGCTGCAACCGCACGGAACCGGCGGTTGCCGGGCGGTCGAGTTTTGATGCGCTCCCTTACGTGATCCTTTTCATGGAACGCCCTTTTTCTTTGAGTTTTTCTCTAAATCCAATTTTGTTTTCAAATTACATTTATAATTATGAAACTATAAAATATACTTTTAAGTTACAGTGTATCTCGTTTATCGTCAGCTATGACACAATTAACATTAAATCTAATAAATACGTCAGTATAATTTTGTGACAAATGTATATTAATGACGTAAGTAAATCTAACTGTTCGTCTGATATTTCAAATTGTAAGGGACAAAGCTGTTGTTGATGCAATTGAAAAAGTAGTTGAATGCACCCAAACTATGTAGTAGAACATGTAAAATAACATGGGATATTAATGCAGTATCATACGATTAGTATCATATCAGAGTATACTATGGTACTCCAGAGTACAGTATCTCTTGATTATATTTATTCCGTCTTGACACTATCAATGGAATAAAGCGCAATAACACTGACAACATAGTTTAAGAATGTAGGATATCCCATATTTATTGTTTAAGCTAGTTTATATTTGACACCGCTGAAATGATATTCATGAACAAGTGTATGTCAAAACACTCTGGGGGTTGGTGGGCGGGGAAGTAAAAACCAGGAGGTAAAACAAGGATGGCAACTAGCTTAAACAATAAATAAGGGACATCCTACATTCTGAAACTATTTTGTCAGTGTTATTGCGCTTTATTCCGTTATCTAATCATGAGATACTGTACTCTGGAGTACTAGAGTATACTCTGACATCCCATGTTATTTTACATGGCAGTACAAGCATCATTTTCGTGGATTAAATTATGTAGCGCTGTATAATGTTCATGATTTTTAAAAGTGTTTTTCGAATGAATAAATGAATAAACGAATAGGTGAATATGTGAATAAATGTATAGGTGAATAAATGAATAAATGAATAAATAAACAGATGTTGTATCGTTAGTCTTTAAATTAGAAAATATAAATTTGGAACACATTTTAAAGTCCGCAATTTTTGATTTTCATAGATGTGAAGAGAACCGTAGTTACCTAAACTGACAAGTGTTCAGATTGTTGTAAGCCGGTAAGGTTCAATTGAGCAACTAGGTCGAATTGGGCAACCTGAATTTGGGCATCATGTTGAGGTCTAACGATCAAAATATGGATTTTCCTTATATTTGGTATGGTGGAAGGTCTCAAGGTACAACATACTGAAATGCATTTTAAAAATTCAAAAACCCTTTGTTGCCATTGCAACACCGTTACGGAATTATTTGGGTTATTTGGGGCTATTTTGCCCATTTCTAAGGACAAATTACCTCAATTCTTGTATTGAAAATATCTATTTATCTCAAAGCACTACCAATTTTGGTAAATAACTTTATGTTTTTGATATTGCAAATGTGTAAAAACCAGGAAAAATACTGTACATATCATAACGAAACTATTGACAGGCGGTTGATTTATATTATAAGATGTGGATCAAAATGTAAATAAAAATAAGTCGATATTCAAAATGATGAACAGTTTATATTTCAACAGAAAAATCGCGCGAATCCGCGCTCACTTAAAAAGGTTTAAAACAATTACTTATACACCATGTCTGTCTTGATATTAACAGAATAATAAAATAAATAATAATGTAAAATCATTTTTTTAGTAAAACTTGACAATATTCTTTTATTTTCAGTTTATTCAGAATACATTGTTCTTGGCACCGCGGAGAGTGAATTTTGGGGAGAGAAAGCAATGTTTGAATGTACATTCCGATCCCAAAATTAACCACTTATTATTATGACAATGTTTAAAATAGGCCACATAATGTATCATACATTTACTGGATTGAAAATCCAATTAAATTGGCTGGCAACTTCGGCGGTGATTATCATCGCTCAAAGAAGAGGTGTGCGCAATTGATGGGACAATTGCATGATTATGGTTGCGTAACAAGACCTTTCTCCTTGTCTTCTAGCTTCATGGTTGGAGGTGCGCCCTCAATTATGATAAAAACTGGGATTAGTTTATTTTTATAATTGTATTACATGTATGAACTTACACCTATAAGGATTAAGAAAATTCAGCCCGCTATGTAGGCCTACAAGAAAACGTCGATTCAAAAAATGCTCGTCCGACAGTATCCCCCTGCATAGTACGCGTGATACATAACGCGAACCATATTTGCATAGAGGGCGTTTTTCAATAAATAGCGATGATATTGTTTTAATCAAGTTTTGCTGTGTTTTTGCTAGTAGAAACAACAGTAATGGCCATTTTTAATGTTCATCTTGAATTCTGAAGTAAATTTTTAAACATTTAAAATTTTCAACACCACTTAATGTGCCTTTAATGACGAGGATGTGGTATAAAAAAACCCAAAGTATAGGTATCCTGAATGTATTGCTGGTAGGCGGTTGTAACTTCCTCTTATTTCGAGGTGAAAGTTAAAAACAATGTAAATGGCAAGTTGAATGGCAGGCTATTAAAATCTTATCAATAAAAGGTGCAAGGTCATAAAACTCACAATGCGCAGGTCTGGCATAAGGAAAAGAAGAATTGCCTTTACAATAATTATTTGTTTGTTTGTAGTTCATATCAATATTTCTTACTATTGATGCCAAAGAACGCATTTCCAACTGGAATGATACCATGGACTGAGCCCGACTGGTGCGTGGACTCCGGGCGTTCGATAGGTGATAATTGGTATTCTATTGTCAACTTAATGACTGTAACCATCAAGTACAACAGGGGTTATTTAAATCACAATATATATCTCCCGAAAAATGGTACACATACAATTTATCAAGAGGTTTTTTTTCCTGCAACAAGGCTTTAATCTGATACTAATATACATGTACCTATAGTCTCAGGCTTTAATATCGATAAATTTGTCTCTATAATGTATAATACATAAAAGTATGACATTCAGATAATCAGCAAGCAGATAATACACTTTTTCTGAACCTGCATTTATTTTCTCTCTATCATTCCTGTTTTCCACAAGGGCAGTGTTAAAATGTTATCTCAAAATAAATTTACGATACTCGAAGCCGTGCCGTGTTTTCTGGCACAAGTTTTAAACTGGTTTAACACCATTTAATCTAGTTTTAACTGCAAAAGGTTGTGAGGCAATTTACGTGGACTGTAACTGCACGATGCCGCATCATCTTGAGCTCTAATCCAACATCAAAATTCGGAACCTTTTTGATCACTATGGCCATGTCGCTTAAATAATGACCTTTAATGTACTTAAATGGTCACGCCGTAAAACCGATTTAAGAATAATAGCTGCTAAAACCCTCATCTATCTCAATACACGAAAATTGTGTAATTTCGCTGTTTTTAAAAGACAGCTGTTTGGCATATCAATGTATATATAGACACTACTCGGACGCATTTCATTTTCAATATCGACGGATTTGTCAAATGCCGATGTGAAAAAATAAGAGGACGTCTTGCAAACGTATTGAATCCAGTCTATGACATCTACAAGTACAAGCAGCGCATTATGCGCTGCTTGTACTTGTAGATGTCATAGACTGGATTCAATACGTTTGCAAGACGTCCTCTTATCAGGAGTATTTCAAGACCTTAATATTAATGAATGACTTTGATTTCACCTCAAGATCACTCTTGAAACCGACGGTTCAATTTCCGCGGGAGTTTAACTCGGTGTTAGTACCTCGGTGTAGTAGCGTGTAATTATGCTAAATGACGTGAATTTAAACGCCGATTATTAGCCGTTGATGTGTAGTGTAGATTGGGAAATGTGTTGATATTCTTTTGTTGTTGTATTGGGTTTCTTTATATGTCAACACTGTCCTATGGTGAGTGTGTGAACTCACTAATAATGTTTTAGAGATGACCAAATATAAGGACTGACCGAGGACAACTACATTATTTATATTTTGGGACTTCTATTGACATCAATCAGTTTGGTAACATTCAAGGTGTTTCAACTGCGCACTATCTTTTGAATCTTACTCATTTCTTGTTCCAGTGTGCTTACAAGCCAACAAATATTGGAACTGAGTAGTCCTCATAGATTTTTCGAAGGCATTTGATCTAGTAAATTATTCTATTGCTATTCAGAAGTTAATTGGGGGGGGGGGGGGGGGGTAGAAGTCAAAAAAAATCGCACATCAAATTTTTTCGCACGGACACAAAATTTCGCAGTCCAAAAAACACTGTAGTCAATGTTTTATGAGTAGTTTTACTATCATTGATATTTGAAACTAAGAAAAACGCAATTTTTACCTTTAAAAAAAAAAATCAAAGGGGGGGGGGGGGGGGGCGATCGCAACCGCCCCCCCATCTGACGGGCCTGCAGGGGGTACATTCGTCCTCTGCTTGAATATTCTGATCATCTGGCATTGTGCCCTCACATCCAAACTAGCTCTAAAACTTGAGAGAGTCCAAAAGAGAGCTTTAAGAATTATCCTTGGTCCTAGTTTTATTTCCTATGATAATGCTTTAGATGTATGTAACTTTGATTATTTGTCTGCCCTGAGGGAGCAACATTCTCTAAAGTTTGCTCAGTCACTAGCCGAATGCAGTAGAACTAAAAGGTTGCTCCCTGCATGCAGAGGTCAGGTTCATGGTAGACAATTGAGAAACAATGACAAACTCACCCAGCCTCGTGCTCGGCGAAACAGATATGCTGAAAGCCCCATTCCTTTAATATGTGAAGCTGATCAACAGTGAACTCCCATAGTTTGGTTTGCGTACTCTGTCTTTCTGCATCAAGCGCGCATATCCTGTCTTTGGCCTTGTCTCTTGTTGTTTGCCATGTTCCTGCCCAGTAAGTTGGCTATTTGTGTATTGAATTGTTTTATATGTATTCCTAGCTTTCTTGTACAATGTAATTCGGCCTTCGGGTCGCGATTTTGTGCCAATAAAATCATATCATATCACTTACGGGTGTATTGATATCAGACGATTTATTGAACTAATTTCAATTAGTAAGCTGTCAAAACATTCCTTGATGTATAAGGGAGCACATCAAAACTCGACCGCGCGGCAACCGCCGGTTCCGCCCGGTTGGACCGCATATCATTGTTTAGAACAATAGAAACCGGCTGCAACCGCATGGAACCGACGGTTGCCGGGCGGTCGAGTTTTGATGTGCTCCCTAAATAAGTCTTACGAACGAAATCATTTTCTTTACTGCACACAGTACAGAGAAATCTGGAAATGAAAGCGTGCGAACTCACTAAAAATGTTTTAGAGATGACCAAATATAAGGACTGACCGAGGACAACTAAATTATTTATATTTTAGGACTTACGGGTGTATTGATATCAGACGATTCATTAAACTAATTTCAATTAGTAAGTTGTCAAACCATTCCTTGATGTATAAATAAATCTTACGAACGAAATCATTTTCTTTACTCCACACAGTACAGAGAAATCTGGAAATGAAAGTTATAAACATTTTAATTTTTTGTTGAATTTTTTGCGACACTGGATTTTGTGCTGCAGGGGAATGGCATTTGGCTCTCATCTCATTCATAATAGAGGTTTGACTAATATTCATTACATCCATACCATTAAACAAAAATGTTGATATGTTTATTTTCTAATATAGTGGAACCCAATAGTTAGCTTTAGACAATTGACATCAGAGCAAGTGACCATTGATGTTTAGCTGTGGTTCGATTCCTATTGTTCAGCTGGTCGCTAGTGGCCGCTGCATTTGATGTCCGTTATATTCTTGCGGTAGCACTTATAGTGAGATATGTGGCCCAACCTTTTAGTTTTCTCTTTCCAATTATATTTTCAATTTGGTATTGTGACTTATTTAAGTGAGATACCAAATCTATAAACTTTTGGAACACCCTGTATGTGTGCAGGGTGCTAAGACCCCTTTTCCACGCCTCTTTTTCAGTTTTCTAGTTGTTTTACTCTTACCTTCCCACAATGGAACCTAGTGCAGCCCTGCATCATAGCACCAAAACAATCCACAGGAAATAAATAACAAATATAAATAACGAAACCATTTCTAAAAAAATTGAGTTAATATATCATATTTGCAGCATCCTTTATTCAGAATTTGTTCCGACAATTCTTACAGAATTGATGAATGCAATAAAGATCTAATAATCATCTCAACAATATTATAATCAATGATTATTGATGATAATCAATAACTTCAGTCTTAATAATCACAAGTGTAATTGATATTAATCAATCACTAAGTTAAAAATAACCAATAATAGATTATTACTAAATCAATAACGATATCCCTATCAATTACTAAATCAACAATAATCAATGTATTGATTACAATCATAGGTACATAAATACATAATTCATATTCTATATTGATTATAAATATTATGAGAAATTACAAATTTTCCTGTGATAAAGCATGAATTTAAACAATAGCATAACTATTTCGGCATAAAACAAGTTGTCACTTAAAATAAGGCTTTCACTGTGTAATATGATGTGATGACAGAGTCTAAAGACAATAGCATTAATGATCTAATTATTGAAGCTTTAAAGTGTATGCCAAATCAAGGAGCAAAAACAATGAAACATAAAGAAACAAAAATCATGACCTTCAATTGGTTTATTTTGCAAAAATCCTGCTAGAAGTGCTGGGGATTTTAACAGCAGTTGCAGTGGCGGCGAAAACAAACAAATTCAGGGGACGAGCCCAAATTGTGTTTTACAATGTTGAAACATTTTGAACAAAATGTGTGTGCAAATATTTTCAGTTGTTTGACTAAAATGGTCCAGAAAAAAACGTTTCTGAAGACATCTTGCGTGACAGATTGAGCTTAATTGATGAAATATTGAAACTAAAATGGGCAATTTTAACGCTAAAATGGTCCAGAATAAACCTTAACTTTGTCATCTGTAATTGTTGGGGAAATTGAGAATTGCCAATGAAAGATCCTTGAAGATTTGTTAGAAATGTCATTATTTTTGTCGAAAACACTTGACACCCAAAACACCAAAAGACCATTTACTTTGTTCAAACAGCGTTAGATTAATTAATCCCTTTACATTACAAATAGGTTCCCTTTGCTTGCTGTGTTTTTATGGTTATCAACTTCATACGAGTAGTTTTTAACTGTTCAGATGTAGTGATAACATTATTTCTAAAACTATTGAAGATAGGATAAAATATTCAATTACTGCATACAAAATAAACCAATATTTCTGAGTCCTTCATGCCCGAATCAGAGTCTGAGTCCTTCACCTCCGAGTCCTTCAAAAAGGGGACTCGAGACCGGTATCCATCACTGTCATAATATTTCTATATTTTGATACGATGGATCATATTAAACAAAGAGCTTTTACACACTAGAAGACATTTATAAAAATTGCACTAAATAAAATATGCTGATCATAACACATCATTTGTGTAAGACAAATGCTGACTTGATCTGTGATTACAATTTTACATCACCGAATTTGGTCACAAAAACCATAACATTACTGTGATGGTTTGGTTTGGGGCACAAGAAAGAGCGAAAAAGTGGATGGTAAGAAAATGGCTTTATTTACTCCAAACAAAACACTTTGGCTGATAGTTGAATAATATAGGAACATAAAGTATAGAAACAAAATTTGAATTCATCTCATCAGCCGAGAAAAACTCACAAATTTGAAATAAAATATATATAAGAATTATTTATGCTAAATTATGTGCATGCTATTTCTGGAACACTTTTTTATTTGGTCTTACTAGGGTGTGGCTACACACAGAATATATATGATAAAATAGGTATGCACTTATTTGGTCGATACTAATCACACAATCATGATTGCCTGCAATCAATGCAATGTGCCTAATGCTCAAGACATACAAAGGTCGCTTTGTGATCCAGGCAAGGCTCAAGATAAGGCAAACATTTTTTGTTATGTTGTCCTCCACAACTTTCAGAGAGGAGGGGCGGACGGGCGGATTTAAAAAAAAAAAAATTTAAAAAAATCTTTTACCAGCGGAAGCTCAAAGTTCAGCCAACAAGAGTTCAAATCACTCTAAGAGTTGCACATATATGTTATAAACACTTTATTTAATATTCAATGCCATTAAAACTGTTAAAAAAAAAAAATCTGAAAAAAATCTGAAAAAAAAAAAATCTGATTTTTGTAAAAAAAAATCTGAAAAAACAAACAAAAAACTGAGCAGCCATAAATCTGACGAGCGGGCGGTCGAGGACAACATAACAATTTTTTGTTGTTGGCCTAAGCAGGCGCTGGGCGATTTTTACCCCTTGGTCCTCCTGCCATAGCGCCCGGTAATGCTGAAAAATAAACAACTGAGCGCTGATATTTTGTCCAAACCAGCGCCGTTGATGATCGGTAAGCTAACACAAGACATCAAATTTCGATTTGACAATACGATTTAATAAAAAGTTAGCTCCCGGTAGACTGAAAATAGCTCCTGGTTCTCAATAAATCCCATGATCCGGGCACTACTTTTGAAAAAAAGTAGCTCCCGGTAAAAAACCTGTTATCTTGAGCCTTGGATCCAGGTCATTCCAGATGACGTAATTTACATCATTTGTTGTTCAAACTTTACATTTTAGTCAGCGGCGACCACAAGCGACTTCCCAAAGTGGGGACAGGTCGCTAGGTCTGAATCGTTGCAGTTGGCTTCAATCGAACTCTTGCACGATTGGTTGTTCGATCTGGCAAGTTGCTGTGAGCGATTTGCATTTCATAGTCCACTCGAGCGACTCCAAATAGCCAATAAGCCTTATCGCCAATCGGAAAAAATCCATTAATTATCCTTTTCTGATGCATTGTGGGATTGCAGATGGGGCAGATTTTGCACTTTTGCGATCCCACAATGCAACAGAAAAGGATAATCAATGGGTTTTTTTGGATTCGCGATAAACCTTATATCTGCGACTGGCTAGTATGTGATGAGTATAAAAGCGATGAACCTCCCCCTGTTCTACGGGGCAACCGGACCTCTCAGGTAGGGTCAGTCAGTCTGTTGTTGTTTTTTAACCAACATTTCAAGAATTTTGGATAAAATATACAAACAAAAATCAAACAATTTAATTTGTATCAATTTTTGTTCACAAATGTCCACAACATTTTTCTTAAAATGTTTATAACAAATAAACAATTGGGTCGGTCAGACCCGTAGTACAGGTTTTTTTGTGTGGCCTAACTGATAATATTTTCTGCGGGATTGGACCGTCTTTTACGACTTGTAATACTAACTTAACTGCACTGGATGGTATCAAAATGTTTGATACATGTACAATTGTACATACCATCAAATGACCATACACCACAACTGCTCTCTTTAAAGGCGAGGTTTCAAATGATTTCACAAGAACTCTATAATTACCCAAACTGTTGAGCCTTGGACGCTACTCGGGACACAAAGCCCTAAATCAGGACCATCACTTAGTTTGATTGCTCCCAAATGTGGGCGCATGCCTGGTGCTATCCAAACATGGAGGTCTGAAACTGAATTTCTACGCCTAGCCGAGGACGTTTGTGTGTATTTCGGACATGTGTGTTCGTGTTTGTCAGCAGAAACAAACACCCCCTACCACTATATATGGATTATTCAAGGTTGTCTGTCACATTATATTGCGTTTCAAATGATTTTACACAGCTCTTTTAAATTTAGTCAACCAAACGGCTACAACCTGGATGCTTCCCCTGTCATAGCCCTAAGCAGGCCCACTACCACTCTATGTCACCCAACGTGAGTAAATGAGGCACAATGAGGGGCATGAGTTATTTATATCATCATAGTGTGTAGGCTTATCTAAGGGTCATTTGGTACAAAGTCAATGTTTTATATCACATTCCTAACCAAAGTTACAGATGATTGAAAATCTCCTTTTCTCAGAATGTCAAATTGTTATGTTATGGGCATTTCAAGTTTTTGGTTTTGTTATCAAAGTAAATGAAATCTAAACATATCAAAATGTAGTTTATGTCTTTATCTTCATGAATTTGAGTCTATGATTGGTTGGATAAAAGATCTATCAAAGATCTATCAAAGACCTGAAATAAGACTGTCCCACATTTGTGCTCTTAATACTTTCCACGCGGCTATTAGTTTTACCATATTCAAAACAGATTTTCAGAAACCTTTCCCAACTTTCAAAGTCTATCCTCAAAAATTACTGAACCAATACCAGGCATGTTTGTACATATTACAATGCATTTCTCATGGTGATTCCATCTATGGGAAATCAATAATATTGGCATTTTTGACACATTTTGTTAAATTTTGGAAATGTAGTCTACAGACGTCTGCTACATGGAAGGTATTAACGAACTACTGCTGAATTGTGCCCTATCTACTCATGCTTGGTCACATACATGGCTATACATATATGTGACACAATCAAGCGGAATGAGTCCGTATGTCAGGGATATTGATTTCAAGTTATAGGTAAAATGAAGAAATTCTTATGTTTTACCATGTTTTCTCAGTTGGTAAATTGTTTGTAACTTAAAAACTTGAAGTTCGATTTTAGTGGGATTTGGACCATAATGTAGCATTTGTCTCCTGCTTTTTAATGATGGACAAATACCAAAATGGAAAATTGCCGACATGCGACTTATTTCGCTGTCAATCACACCATCTAAGGTTTCAAAATATTTCTCTCTGCGTATACTTTCAAATCCATAAATAACTATCTATACATCTTAGCCCCCTGAGAACTACCGGCCGATTGGTCAGAAAGATAGATACATCATTTATTGCACCAATCAGAGACAATGATAGAATAATTGTATCCCTGATAAAGATTGGAGTGAAATATTTTACAAGCTACATTTTAATTGGCTATTAAAATGAGTATATCTTGCAATAAACCAATCAGAACCACTGTAAGATAGGCTGGTAGTGCCCAGGGGTTAATTGTGGGCACATCAACGGTATCATCTCAGGTTCCCCAGGCGGTACCAACTCTGCGTGTCTCTAGATAGGTCCAATCCACGACAGGGAATGTCTACTCCGCCCAAGAAGGCATTTTCTTTCAGGTAATCGGAATTCCACACAGTGACACGGATGCAACGGGTTAACACGTCGGATATCGGGAGCTTATACATCAACTGAAAAAAATAAGAAAAACAGTTATTATAAGAGCGATTTAAGAAAGAGAGCACACACGAGGGCCGACTTTTGTATCGACTGCATGCACTCTTATTCAACCAGACTATTCTAGATGTTGACCGATTTCAAGCAGGTGATAGCGGGCTTGCGCATGAATATGCTACCCACCTATGACGTCATTATATCTACAAACATACTTTTTTTAAAGACTTTGACCTTGGCTATAAGGCTAGGTGTTTTTAAAATTGGTTTTATTTATTACATACTAATAAATACAAACAAAGCTCATCCATTCTACTCATTTTTAAACCAAGTTCTAAGCATTTTGTTTCTGACGATGTTTTAGGTTTGGCTAATTTTATCCCCTTTTCATTGAAAAGATGACACATTGGTTAGTTTCAATGCAAATCTGTGCTTTATTTTAAAGCCTTTTCACACTAGCCCGACAAATTAATGTGCCGGTAAGTGGAGAAAAAAATTTGGTTGTTTCAAAACGTGCAAGAAATTTGATCGGCTATCAGTCATTGCATACATGGAAAATGTTTAACACATATAATATTTCATGTGTGTTGTTTCAAAACGTGCAAGAAATTTGATCGGCTATCAGTCATTGCATACATGGAAAATTTTGAACACATATAATATTTCATGTGTGTTGTTTCAAAACGTGCAAGAAATTTGATCGGCTATCAGTCATTGCATACATGGAAAATTTTGAACACATATAATATTTCATGTGTGTTGTTTCAAAACGTGCAAGAAATTTGATCGGCTATCAGTCATTGCATACATGGAAAATTTTGAACACATATAATATTTCATGTGTACCTTATGTGTTAAGGGAAGTGTCAACCCTTTTTTATGAAATTTATCAAGCACTTTATTAACTTTTAAACTAATAATGTAATGTACATAAAAGTGTATACTTTTTTTAATGCAGTTAGTCGAAGAATCCATTTTTGGTATCAAATTTCACAAAAAATACTGATTTTTACCCCAAAATCACCTATTTTGGCGCCAACAATTTGCAGACAACCTAACAAAATCAGTTTTTGATTAAAAATTCCAAAATTTCACCAAAATCATTTAAAATCAATTATCTATTTCTAATTGTGCATTCACACAGATCAGAGAAGTCGTCCATTTTCAGCAATTCAGCCTTACCATTTCATTATAGGTAGGATTTCGTGATTTCTTCACCATACGAGTTTTGCGTTTTGTCACCTTGTGCAGATCAGGCATGAGATACGTTTTCACGTAGGGATCTGGGTCACTACCATCTGGGCAAATCTGTAAAGATGAAGGAAAAAAAAAAGCTATTCAATTCATACCATTCATATAGTGCCTTGATTGTTTACTCGTACATCTATAGTCTGTTTGTCCATCGCGAGACAGTGAAGTAACTGCGTATTCTACTAATTTCAGCACATAAACGTGCGTGTGTGCCTGCTCGAGGCGCTGGGCGTATACACACGAGCGTAGAAAGACAGAAGATAAATACATGTGCGTAAATGCTGTGCCTGTAAAGATACGTCACTGTTCAGAGGAAGACAAATAGAGTATAGACACTGACGGTTAGCCTCCAGCCTGATACAAATATTCCTAAAGAGATAACATAGAAGTAAACCAATGGACTATTGTTAACAGCTCCACCATATTGAACCATGTCTGTCACGGCGATTCATGGCAATTCATCGATCTAGTCCAGGCTTTCTCGACTAGATTTACTGATGCTCCACACATTTTAGTAACCAACTTGTTGAAGCTCCACTTGGGGTCCAACGCCTTGGTTTTGGGGGTTTTAACTGACTTAAATCGCCTCTCGTTGGTCATATTTGTTTAGAATTTACAATTCCAGTTATTTTTCAGAGGAAAACAGGGCTCGGTGTGGTGGAGGGGCAAGTTTTTTCTTCGGATAGTCAGTGGTTGATGAAATCTGGCTATATCATGACATGATTTTTTATTTTTTATTATTATTATTTTTTAACCACTCTCGCGCCACTGTGGATGCCTTAATGCGCGCGCCGCCAGTTGAGAAAGCCTGATCTAGTCAGTGATGGCTCTATACAAGGTATGCAGTTGACCTTAAATAAAGTAAAATTTGTTCCATTTTGTGATTTACAGCTTTACGCATGTCAAATTAACAACTACAACTGGCTCTTATCAAAGCTTACGTATTAGTGTTAATACCTTTAATTATGATAATTATAACCAGAAATGTGACAATTTAAAATAACTAGATCCATATTTCTGTAGAACATATCTTTTTATAAATAAAAATCACACATTGATGTTTCATTTCATGTTAAATCTTAAAAACAAACCATTCTTTTGGTTTTGATTAATATGATTCTCCCAAACACTGTGAACGCGTTATTACTTGTGACACATGAGGAAATGAAGCACAATGTGGCAGAAGCAAATTTGATTTAAAGGCATATTATTCTCGGTCGAAAGCGTTTTAGAAATGTGAAGGGGCTATCAATTCACATGTTATCCACCATATTTGAATTTCATTATCATTCGAAAAATGAAATAAGAAGCAATTATGAACACAGTTTTACGGAGGCTGTACCTGAGAGTCCACACCCCCCTTAAGAGCACAAATGTGGGACAACAAGGTCATAATAAGTCAAATTCATGAAAAGTCTGATTTCTGATCTTTGATACATCGTGTATCCAACTAAAAAGACTCAAATTCATGAAAATAAAGAGTTAAACTACATTTTGATTAATTTTCATTTACTCCATTGATTTGTTTACGAAAACATTAATTTAAATGTCTATAACTTGACGATTTGTATTTGATATTTGGAGACAAAGTGATTTTCAATATTTTTAATAACTCCATTGATTTGTTGACAAAACCAATACTTCAAATGTCCATAACTTGATGATTTATATTTAATGTTTTGAGACAAAGTGATTTTCAATAATCCATAACATTGGTTCGGAATGTGATAACATTGACTTTTGTTCCTTATTTTGTATATAATATCATGATACGAGGGGCGTTCAATAAATACCTGCAACCATTGTTTTTCTCCACTCATGCGCGACGTATGCCAACTAGAATTAGGGTAATTTGAAATATGGGTCTTTATCTTTCCTCGCTATGCATGAATGAACAATATCGTTTGTGGGATTACGTAATGGCACATGCGTAAAATCAATACTCTCTGGACACTTGCAATATTTGCAAGCAATTTGATGCACAGTTACTTTTTTCAAATATCTCAAGAACCGATGCATGGAATAAGTTGCCGTTTGAAACAGTGATAGACCAGTACTATGTGCTCAACATTACTTATTTTCAGATGCAAATTATGGAGAAAAAACACTTATTATGTAACATTAAAACGTCATCTTCTTGTCATAGCTTAAAAGAAATTCTTTAATGAATAAACAGTCAAGGTCAAGATATCCAACCGCAAGATTTGTCTTAAACCTCTTGTTCCTCATTGTTACATGTCATAGATTTAAATGGGAGATTATAAAGACAATATCTGAAACCATTTTCTGCAGAGAAAATGTTAATACAATGAAGCTCTTTTTACCCAATTTGAGTAAATTCACTATACTGACCATAACATTAAATTGAAATGTATTTTCAAATAGATGTTTACATTTTTGAACTTTGTATATGTATTGAAGTTCACCACAGTTCTTGTTTTCTTAAATTCAATTCCTTATCTGTAACTTTTACGTTGGTTGCAGTGATTGTTTAACATTTCTGCTCATTATGAGCGCCTTTTGACCACCGTGCGTTCTACGCATGCGCAGATTTTTATTCCAAGTTCAACAATTCTCGATGTATTTATTGATACCCTGTCATCTATACAATAACGAATCCTGCATTTGCTGTGGTATTTCAGGAAATCCCAATTGTTTGCTATAACTATCATTTTCATTTCTTTGGATTTTCAGCATTTTGGGGCTCACTGTCAAAGCCTAATGTTGACCAAGATAAGATGCGGTGTATTTCCAAAAGTTGTCTTTGACAGAACCTCTCCATTTAGGACCTCGTTGAACATGGTCTCTGGTTTCCTAATGCAAAATGTTAGACTTGCACACTAATCCGGGACAAAGTTCTGCTCATTTCAATACACGTGCTATCAAGCAAATTCAAAATTCCTGCCAAAGTGGCATGTTTTTCACTGTCCAAATATGGGTTATTTTATGCTAATGCTATTACGTAATTATGAATATTCAGTAAATCCAGATTGTGTTAAATGATAGATTAAGGTTCATACTTTATAATGTACCCACTTAGATTTCACAGAATCACTCAGGTGTGGAGAACAACAATGGTTGCGGGTATTTATTGAATGCCCCTCATATAATTAACTCAATATTGATAATGATATGTCCCTTATTTACTTGCGTTGGGTCACATTTGTTTGAAGTTATACTATAATCAAAACAAATCATTGTCAATCATTTCAAACCATTCCCTCGCGTACTATGCAACTTCAAAATGTACATGCACAGCGTTGGACCCTGCTAGATCGCGTTCAACAATAAGATGAATGCGAGCGCTCGGAACAGCGCTCTGATCGACAATTATTTGTTTTGATTATACAAAGAGTGATTTTGATTGGTATTGCTGTGTAATAGTAAATTCAATATAATCTGTATGTTCTATTTTTGAAAAAACAAAAAAACCCCAATGCACTTGCACAAATGTTGATAAGCTGACAATAGCACTTGGATGTGCTATTATTCACACAACATCAGCATGCATGCATTGATTTTTTTGTAGCTTCGCTCAAAACAACACTTATGACTTATTATACTTCATAATTATATTTGAAAATGTCTGTTTCCCCCTTTATTATTGTACCAAAATGATGGAATAAGACATGGAAAACAAAGAAAATAAGACAATTTCACAGTAATTTTACTTCATGAAATTGGAGAGCAGTATCCAATTTTAATCACAAAGGTTTCATCTGAAAGTATTCAAAAAGCTCCTTTTGTTGGCATTAAGATCTCAACTTTTTTTTGGAGTGACAACAGTACCCTTTTGCTGCAGCTGTACACATTTCTGAATGGCACACTTACCAAATCTTTGGCATGTCTAACCATAATGAACAGAGCGTCATTGCTGTAGTTGATGGATAGTTTCACTTGTCCACTAACTTCCCCTGGCGCTATGGTAACCTCATTCTCTCCATCTGCCTCGTCACCTTGACAACAGGAGGAAAAAGTTTCAGTTTCAGTTCATTTGTCACAAACATAAATTTATACATTTATAATATTGTGGTGGATTGACCAAATCAGAGCAGGGCCTGAAAAAGTATTTGGCCATCCTAGAAAAAAATGCTTGAATGAATGGTTAAGTCGGTCAGGTGCATGTTGACAAAGGCATGGATAGATATATCATTTACAATGACAAATCAGTAACAATATTGTGTGGGTAGAATAAGTCATATTGATAATAACTGATAATAATTGTGAGGCTACAAGTTTATAATGTTGCTGTTCTGTCAAAACTGTGTCCCTTTAGCATGTATAACATCAAACTGCCCAATGGTTATGCATATGAAATGTTGCCTTATACATGTTCAGGGGCAAGAGCACTTACAAGGTTTTGATAGTTGTACTTTCATAATTAAATAATAAATGTTATATATAGACACATTTTAAACCATATCCATTGTTTAACACATTTAGGTTAGAATTTTCATTCATTTAAAAAAACATATAATATATAAATAGCAAATTGTTCACTACAGTTCAGAAAATTAAAGCCCTCCAAATATCGGGCCAAAGATTATCATAATATTATTAAATCACAGATCTATGATTAAAATGGTCTACATTTCACCACTTGCCCTTAATTGGCATGTTTTGCGGTTTGGCCAAACCCAATCATCACCACATGTGGTCTCGCTAAGGTCTGGTCTTCCTAATCAATACAAATATTGTGCTCAGTGGCTATTGGCACTGCTATTGGCCAGTGTGTGCATGATGTCATGGAGGTACCATGTTGCATTGTGGGATTGTGCCACATTCCCAGCGCAGATTTGTCCAAAACTGTAGGGCCACTCTTTTGACTCATCAGCTGGAGGATGGCTGACTCAGTGTTTCTATATTCTATCTTAGTATAGTATTTCCCTGGATAGTGGCCCTACGAGGAGGGCTACTCATTCGCGCGGTATTATATGGGCTCGGTTGATTACGCCATCGAAAACCGTCCTCACATACGCTTGGAGATAGGCTTAGAAGTAGTATTTTTTAGTATTCATGGGGTTAGGGTTAATTTTACTGATATCGATAATCTTACCTTGTTTGAGTTTGGGGTTGTTGGCTAGATGGGCATCTTTCTCATCTTTGAGTAACGGATGGAAAAATGTGTACACAAGGTCATGCTGTAACAAAATGTCATGAAATAAAAATGTACTAGTTTGATATCAGTTCCAAATTGGCGAAGCCTTGTCCTTACAGTAGCGAATGAATACAGAAGGATGTGGGAGCGCATGAAGGTAACAAGTGTACCAGGGCTTGAATTAATCGAAGGCATCAAAGGCAATTGCCTTCGATGCCCCACCTAGTAGCCTTGATGCCCTCAATTTCTGGCTGTTTTTACTCCATTCAAAAGTACACTGGCCTTGAATAAAGTTGGTGCCCCTTTCAAAATGCCTTAAATTGTCAGCCCTTTTCATTTCTTATTTCAAGGCCTGAAGTGTACTTTGCATCATATGCTTGATGCGTGCGTGCGGCCAAAACCATTTGCATGTGGCCATAATTGTGTGTACGTTTGGATAACTTTTGTGTGCGGAGAAATAAAAACCAAACATTTCTCACCAATTTGGAACTGATTAAACTATAGTATGATGGTTTTAGATATTGAAAATAATCCATTTGGTACAAAAATTACAACCAATTAAGGCTTTTAGTTTAACAATTTTGAAAATATAAAGAGGCTAGGTTTAACCCATTGGGTGATTTGAAGCACATGTGCAGTTACAATGGAAGTGAAATGGCAGATATGACATGTAATTCCACAGAAATTCTGCTTACTTTTGGATGTTTTATTTTCTCAGCTCCTTAATTTAATTTCTAATTTCCCAAGACACTTTAGGGAGCTTTCGATTTAGACGACGGACGCTTCTACGACGGTAAGATGACACCTCGAGTCATGTGCGCATGCGTCGACATAGCAATCCGTCGGTCGTCCAATTTCTGGGACCTGTCTTCAGCTTTCGATTTGCTCGACAGACGCTTTTACGACGGTAAACAAAACGTTGTCGTCGTCACCACGACGGTTGTTAGTCCCTTTACGCGTTGTAGCATTTAGAGGACCAACGGATGCCAAAACTGACGCATGTGCACATGACTTAAAGTGTCATTCAACCGTCCTAGATTCATCCGTACGACTGACGGATTGCTTAGTCGACGCATGCGCACATGACTCGAGGTGTCATCTTACCATCGGGCGTAGAAGCGCCCGTTGTCCAAATCGAAAGCTCCCTTATATGGAACTGTGGGACACATTCTAACCTATTTGCTACAAAAAACAATCATATAAACACTTTTCCATTTTTGCCTTTTAAAGGGGTGTTAACCCCCCAAAATATGAAATTTATCAAGCGATGTAACATTTGAACTATTGATGTGATGTATATAAAAGTATACAGTTTTGGAAAGGAAATGAGTCAGAGCTGAAAATTCCGATATTTTGAATTTTGATCCAAAAAAAATCACTGACAACGTAACAAAATCAGTATTTGGTAAAAAATGCAGAAATTACACCAAAATCATCTGAAGACACTTCTCTAGGAGCACACTTTTTATTTTGTAGTTTTTAAATTTTTGACCAAAAAGGTCAAACATTGCATTTTTGACTTAAAACATTTATCCTATCTTTACCTGTGATATCTCTGTAGGCAGACGCATCAATCGCTGTATATAATCGTCTAATTCCCGCCTCCGTTTCTCTGCCACCTGTTTGATGTGCGTCCTTCCCACCACAGGACCCGTAGATAGCATGGGCATCTGTGTCTGCATCTGCGGGAAGATGATGCGCAGCTTGAGATTGAGCTCCTGAAACTCGCTGTAGCGCCGGAAGATGAAGGATCGCACTGAGGTGTCCTCTCGTAACAATCTTACTATGTACACCTGTGTAAATTGAATGTAAATTGAGTGGATGAGGGTTATTGCATTTTGATGATAGCATGGTTAGGTGACGAAAAGAAACCACCCTGTTTTACAGCGGACTGATCTTTCAAGTAGGCCAGGTTTTTTTTAATTTTTTTTTTAAAACCTAAAATTTCACCAAAATCTGCACAAATCTGGCTTTTGAAGAAAAAAATTGTGAAAAATCTTTTTTGACAGATTTTTGCCAAAAAAACCAACAAATTGACAGATTTTCGGCAAAAAAACAGCAGTTTATAACATTTCGAAGTGGGAATGCAAGAACGTCATACTCCTAAATGACATTTTGGTCGTTTTGCATGAGCAGTAGTATTATTTACTGAGAATACACTGTAAAACATTGAATAAACTCACATAGTATTTTGCATTTTCATATCTCTTCTGGATCCCAAATATGTTTGCTTCTACTATTTTACCGTCTTTCGCCATGCTGTTGGAATTAAAGGAGATAAAAAACATTTAGAATGGACGCACGTCACATGAGGTTGACCTCGCATAAAGTATGCAAGGTCAACCTCACCCCAACAAATGGTGCAACGGACATCCGTGGTGCGCAATATGTAAGCTCGACCATACGGCTCTCTGATTGTGTGGCATGTTGTGAATTATCAGGCATGCACTCAATACGTAAGCTCGACCTCACAGCTCTGATGGGTTAGCTGCATGTTGTGAGTATTCAGGCATGCGCAGTAAGCTGATCGAAGTGCGCCCACGTATGTCGGACTGTGGCCAGGAGCATATGTGACGCGATCAAGAGGAATGAGTCGGATGTCGGGGAATCCCAAAATTGAGATATGGCCAATTCAAAATGGCGGCTTACATAAGTTTTGATGGAAATTCATGTATACAATTTGACATAACTTTGGAACAAAACGTCGTATCAACATGGGGTTTTCAGTTTCTGAAAGCTCTAGGTGTCTTCTTTATAACTGTATTAAACTCATTTTCGACCAGGGTCGACATCCGACTCATTCCTCTTGATCGCGTCACATATGTGCTGTAGGTCCATGGGATGCCTCATTTGATACAGGGATGAGTGTCTGACAGTGAGAAGTTTAAAAAACATCAGTCCTATAGATTAATCAGTTACAAATTGGAAAGAAATATTCGCTTTTTATCTCTCCGCGCGCAAAAGTAATCCAAGCATACCCGAGCGTTTATTTACGGCAGCATGCATTTGTCACGCATATGATGTCCATTACGCCTGTTGTCTTCATGTGCGTCCACGTCCTTACATGTATGTATTCATTCGCTGCGCGGCCGTAATTTAGCAAAACAGCGTAACTCGAAATATTGACTTTTTGAGTTACATGCATTTCTGGGGAAATCGAGGGCGCTCTTTTCATCTGTGAGAGTCTCAAAAGACCTCGACGCACCGTTTTAAAGATAGCGTAACGTATCTCAGCCTTATTTTGCAACTCTTAGCATTTCAATATGGTAAAACAGCGTAACTCGAGTTACGTGTTTCAAAATTTAGTATTTTCTTGGCAAAACAGCGTATCTCTAAGTTACGCGTCTTTTCCAAACAACTATTTTGCTACAAGATACGCGGGTTTGGCGAAAAAATAGTAACCAAAGAATTACACGTAACTTGAGTTACGCTGTTTTGCAAGATTAACTCTGCGTATAATTATATGTCGAATTGGCAAACCCGCGTATCTGGACAAAATCAGCTGTATCTTTAGTAAAAATAGTTTACTTTACTTAAGTTTTTAAAAATTAAAAAAATTAAACATAATGCACGTTTCCATTTTTAAATCAATTTCCTCTGTAAATAATAGAGAAAATACAAACACTCAAACTTTAAAGTGATCATATCTCAAAAACGTCATTTTCGAGTTACGCTGTTTTGCCAAATTACGGCCGTGCTGTAAGGAGGCTTTGCCAATTTGGAGCTGATCAAACTATAAATCAAGAAAGACCAAATCAAACGGCGGGAGACAAAAACCAAGTTGCATATACCACTAATTTGTATTTTTGCATAAGTGTTGAATGGATGAACTTATCCCTCAAATAAGGATTTAGGCATAGCTAGTGGCCAGAGGCTAGAAAGGTACACATTGAATTGATTGTCCAAGTATTTTCTTCAAATAGACTGATGATGATGACTTTCGCATTGAAGAACGAGCAATACACTACTACACCATATAGTTTACCATTTAAAGGTAGATGTTCCGATTTTCAACTTGAAGTTTTCTATTCTACATGAAAGGTCATCCTTAAAAACTTCGTGTCCCAAAATTTGAGATGCATAGCTATTATGGTTCTTATTTTAGACGCACAAGATGCTGTGAACTGTAGGCCTACCCATTGAGTAGTACACAAACTATAGCGGTGGTAACCACCATTCACGGTAATTCAACGCTATTTCGTCGATTTCTCTGTCATTATACCGAATTAGGCCGTCAAATTTCAGTATGATGATGAGAAAAATACGAGCTTTCATATGATATGAAAATCTCTGTATGTTTGAAATAATTCTGTGTTACGAAAATGTGATCGGGTCATCTACCTTTAACCAATGTTTGAGGTTGAACACTGTACCAAAGTTAAGGGCCTAAAGACATGGTTCCCCGAGGTAAGTGATGAAAAGGAACAAATAGCGGGTCTTATTTGCCACATATCTGCACTAGTTCTATTCATAGAGACCTTCAGACCAGCCTAAGTAATGATCTTACTGTAATTGGCCACTATGTAATTGACACTGGATAGGGGAAGTCAGAAGATATATGATCAGATCTAATCCACACAAATTTTTTAATCTAAGTGACTTTTAGGGATAATATTTTGCCTAGAAAGGAATGTTCAGTCATTTAATTGTCTTGGAGTTTCAAAACATGTAATAAACCATTACCTATATCTCTTTGGTGCAAAACTTAGATCCAGACTGTTTGCAGCAGTAAAGCTATGATGAGCCAAGTTATGAATGAAGAAATTGATCTGTGTTGACCGTGATCCAAGACTCACTTCTATTAACCTGTATATTTAAGAAAGTCAAAAGGGAACAACATATTAGCCAATTATTACAATGATTGTATAAGTAAAGATGAAAATCCCCAAGGATAATTGGATATTCTTGTTCTTGTACAGTGGATGTGGTTAGGGATATCAACAGACAATGTAATTGTTTCTGGTTGTTATTTTGACTGATATGCTCTATACCTTATTAGACCATAGCATTAAGATGTTTAGTGTTCACTACACAAAGTTGCCGTAGTATAGACCATGTCAGCTCTTGTTGATCAACATTATTAAGCGCCTGGTTCCATTCCATGCATGGGGAAACTTGCATTGACTGGCATTGACTGCTGTTGTTATAGATGACTGGTTTGGTTTAGTGTATGATTTCAAGTGGACACCCCCTTCAAATGTGTGCACATACCACCAGGAAAGATTTTGTATGGCAGGTAATTCGCGTGCACACCCGCAGGCAAGCTTTTGTTTGCTTGTCTGCTATGACGTTACAGGTGACATCGTCTATACGTTATGCATACAGCTGAGTTGCTAGTATACAGCGTGTCCCAAAAAACTGTGTTCAAAAGTTTGCGAGCTTACAACTTAAAAAGTAGGAAACATAGATAGTTTATATTTAGAGATATTAAAAAAAATGTACATGACCTTAATTGGTTAAACTCTGTAATTAATCCAATAAACTTTTTGAAATACAAAGATTTTAATAGAGCGTGGTCAAAACCCATTTGTCCCCGATGTGTTGCAATTGCATATTGTTGTGATTTCGTCAATGTTTTGCCTTTGCATTCATTCTTTACAAAGACTTGGGCAGTAAACAAAATTATCTTGGTCATATACCAATAATACAAGTTCATTATTTACATAAACATTAACAAAAATATTCTTTATTATAGTCCGAGTTATTGTTAAGTTCTTTCGGAGAATAAACTCCATGCCGGGAATACTGCACATAGCGCACAGTTTCATGCAACGCACGGATGGTTTATTCCTTAAATTGGGACAATGGGTTCTGACCACGCTCTATTCAAATCTATGTATTTCCAAAAGTTTACATTGGATTGGTCTCCAAATTTACCCAATTAAGGTCAGGTATATTTTGTTTGATATCCTTAATTCGTACGCATGGTTTACTCATCGCATGTGATTGGATGGAATGTTTGTGGGTTATTCGATCCTAGCAGGGGTAAAAGTTGTCAAATGTGGACAATAAAATGTACTTATTTCTTTGATAAATGTCTAAAGTATGATTGTTTAAGAATGAGAATAAAGGTATTGTTTTTAGACCGTACTCGTGTTATATTGTCCGACATAAATGCGTTCGATAGTATTATTTTTTTGCGTAGAAATCGTCCGCATTTATGTCAGACAATATAACACGGGTACGGTCTAAAAACAACTTTTGAACCCAGTTTTTTGGGACACGCTGTATAAGCATGTTTCTATTCCATCACCACCAATAGACCATATTCACGCGGCAGCCATTTTCTAAAATTTGCCACCCAAGCCTCGTTCTCGTTACGTATACCTGCGTCTGCGTGACTTGCGTGAGGATGCGTACGCCGCACGCTTTGGTACCACGCATCTCGCGCAGTTCTATTGTGCAGCGCGAGGCGCAGATAGACCAAACGGGAACGAGGCTTGGGTGGCATATTTTGGAAAATGGCTGCCGCGTGAATAGGGTCTATAACCAGTTATTGCTTTATGAATAAAGATTGTCAATAACTGTCATAATAATGTAACAATGGGAGAAAACTGTCACCTTGTGAACATAGTTGTAGCATCCACGTCACTAGCCTGTGGTTTTAATGCATTCTGTACATACTTCAAGTCCTCGGGTCTTGACAGTTGATGAATGCCTGCATTCAACATCTGAAGAGAAATGAAAAGCGATAAGAAAAATGCCTTGATTCATTAAATTTGGTTGCAGCATAGTATTTCCGTATGTGGAAATAGCTACATACCCCTAAATAACCTCATGAATGTATACACCTAACACAAAAAGTTCCTGACCAGTTGCTTTAATGTTAGGAAATTTAAAATCAGTAATCAAATGAGCAAATTTCATCTCCACAATATGACACCTCATTCATAAAAATCGAGTGGATACTTTTTAAAGTTATGATGACTTAAAAGTAACCAGAACAACCGAGCACAAAGTTGCAGTAGAATGGTTCTCTATGGGATATCATTGCCTAGTGTGTGCTCAGTAGTGACAATGTGTGTAAAATGATTCACAGCTCATCCATACATGCCTGACTGGATTTGATAGCACATAGTGTTCAATACAAATCAATGACACATGTGGTATTTATATCAAAATGGTCCTTTCAGGCATGACCACTAGCCTGCCTAATTTGGAAATTGGAGAATTTATGACCGACCAATAGTTAAAAAATCGGTATAAAAGAGATAAGGTAGTGGAACATAATAAATTGTCTTAACACTTTCCATGCGGCTATTGGTTTTACCATATGAAGAGGTATTTTGCAAAAGGGCTATGGTGCATTTTTTCAAAAAATGAGTTTGATATAGAAATGTATAGGGAAAAATCATATGTTTCAAGGAAATAAAGTCATTTTTCTCAAAAAGACCTACATCTCATTGTAAACAGGCATTGACATTGTTGTTTTGTTGCAAAAGGGCCTGTATCCAGAATTAAATCGGGATACAGGCCCTTTTGCAACAAAACAACAACTTCAATGGCTGTTTACAATGAGATGTAGGTATTTTTGAAAAAAATGACTTTATTTCCTTGAAACATATGATTGTGACCTATACATTTCAATATCAAACTTATTTATTTGAAATGATTAAAATAAATGATTTTTTGTGTGTGGTATTTTTTCTTTATGTACAAACAGATGGAGTTTTGTTGCAAAAGGGCCTACATCCAAATTTTCAAAAAATGTAAACATGATTTAAAAAAAAAATAAAACTAGCACATTTAAAATTTATTTCAATTTCAATTAGTATGTAGTGTACCTCTTTCATAATCCATTCAGTTTTTCAATTGCTCAACTTTGAATATTTAGAAACAGTTTTTTGACTTTTTCTCAATAAGAGCCAAAGTGGATGTAGGCCCTTTTGCAAAATACCTCTTCATATACAAAACAGATTTTTAAGAAACCTTTCCCCACTTTCAAGGTTTACCTCAAGGTTAACTGAACCAATACTAGGCATGTTTGTACTTATTTCAATGCATTTCTCATGGTGATTCCAAATATGGCAATGAAATTCAATAATTTTGACATTTTTGAAACATTTTGTAAACATTTGGAATGTCGTCTGCAGCCGCCTGCCGCATGGAAAGCGTTAAGTATTTTAAAACAAATTGCTTACCAAACCAAAGAGGTTGAAGAAAAGGTTGGCGTGCCTCCGGACTAAGTTGAATGCTTCACAACAAAGGTCAACAAACTCTTGGAATCGAGGACTGGGTTTATCACCGCCGTTTATGACGTAAGCCATGTCAGAGGTCAACACGAATGGCACTCGATCCCTAGTGGGGAAATAGGTTGATATAAATATAAAGAGTCGGTCATAATAAAAGCTCAGATCTTTTTTTTCTTCAAATGGAATGTTTCGTGATATATTCATGTTGTGTTACATATCAATATGGATAGCTGATATGTTCATCTTTCCATGCAATACCACCTTTTGAGACAGAGGTGGTATTGCATGGAAAGATGAACATATCAGCTATTTTGTGCTCGAAACTATAACTCTGTTGTCTGTTTTTTGAAGTGTTACAGTGACTAGAGAGACGCTCTCATGACTTTTTGATGACAAAATAGTGGAGATTTTGGCCAACACAGATTGGGTCGTCCCCATATTCTTAAGCACGTGGCTGAGGACTGAAACAAGTAATTGCAACAAATTTAGGATCATTGGAAAGATGAACACATCAAGTTTTTGTAATGCAAGAAAAAATATATGTGTCACAAGAAATTAAAATATATGGTCTGTGACAGCTGATTTATGTTGTTCCGTCATAGAATCTTTTCTGTTGGCAAACTTGTTGTCGCTTTGTAGCGGTCACCGACCATATAGCACAAGAGAACCACATGATCGACTGACTGGGAAGGGGCAACGATTCTTGACAAAGACTACGAAAGACACAAGCGATGGATAAGAGAATCCATTTGGATACGCAGACAGGGGACTACAGTCATCAACCCTGACGAGGGTATTTAATCTCTAAATCATGTCTACAATACATTGTTAGGCCAAACAAAAAAATAGGTTTGTCTCAAAGCTTGCGCGCGCATTGGTTTTGAAATGCCAAAAATACCGCATCTAAAATGCAGGAAATTGTCAAATCAATTTTTTTGTTCCCTACAAATTTTTATTTCAAGTTTTTATTAAAAATATCGGCAGATTTTCCTTATTCTCAAACTTACATGACTCAGTTCTTCAAAAAACGCTGCGCAATTGTTCTTTACACAACTACATCACAATATTCATTTCAAATAGAAAACAACAATATCAGAAAGTAATATATATATAAAAAATTCCAAAGCGTAATGCTGTGTAAACCTGGAATTGATGTCCCGCAAATTTTTGTATTCATTTCTAAACTCGCATTGAAATTCAACTGGAGCCCGCAACATTTTGGTCCGATTTTGTCTGTCTAAAGCATTATGGTGGTGACTACAGCTTACCAGTAAAACTAAAATATGAATAAAATCTTCATTGATTGACACTTTTTAAATGAGACTAAATGTGACCCATCACATCAAAATGGACATGTTGGAGGCCCGAGTCAAATCTGAGTTATTTGTATGACTTGATTGAGCACATTTTAAGCTTTGAAATGTCACCATGTTGAAGGTAATCAGACTTTGTAATCACAAGAAAAGATTTGAAGAAGCATATTTATTTCTATTATTTTCTTTATATTTCACCAAATATATTGGCCTCTATCTCAGAACAGTGTTGCGGACAACATGTCCTTTTTGACGCGACTGGTCACAAATATAAAGACAATTACTTACCGTTTCACACTACCAAACATCTGCGCGTTGCCAAGGAATCTAAAGAAATCTACATGAAACATGTGTCCACTCTTTGTAACCATAATGTTGTCGTTGTGCCTATCCCCTATACCTAACACGTATGTGGCCACACAGTAACCAGCGCATGAATAGGTGAAATTCTCTACTGCCTGCAATTAAATACAGCAGTATAATTCATTAGTCATGTTTTGTTACCATTATATGTGATGCAATGCATCCAAAAAGGGGGGGGGGGGGGGTGGGTTCTTTTGCAGGTGAAGTCAATTTTGAGTTTATTATGTGTACTCTCAGAGCATGTTCTAAGCTTGACATCAAATTATTAAAATTGATCAAGGCATTCAGATTTTACGGGTGAAAATGAATCCTAAGTTCATTTTATTTTCTTTAATTTTTTCTATCCATTTTCATCTATATCTTGAAAAACACACAGCCGAAAAGTCCCCCTTTTGATGTGCCGCATCACATATTGTAATAGTATAAAACACTTTACCAAGCTACAGTTTTACAATATACAATATTAACAATAAGCAAGGTCATTTTATGCATGTGTTATCCTCTAAAGGACCCCTAAACATGTACAAATCGACATTTTCTTGAAAAAAAGTACCCTTTTTCTTGTAAACGGTCAATATTAGACCCCTTAACGCATTACGCACATAACACGCCGGATCTCAAAATACAACCCTTATTATTATTATATTACATGTTTTGTGGTCAGACATGCTTACGGTATGATAGTTGTGTCAAACACCTCATAAATATTCATTAGGTTTACGAATAACTGAATAATAACTAGGTATGATTGTCTTTCCTTTTTGGAAATGCAGTTCAGCTGATTTGTGATTTTGTTGATACCCAGTCAGCGTCTCATCTTTGAAGAAACCGCCAGTCAAACCACCCTATTGCACTATACACAATACACCTGATCAATATTCATTAATTTATGAATAACTGAATAAATGCATACACTATATGGCATGCCTATCCTTACCTTTTGGTAATCTAATTCTGTTGGATTGTGTTTTTGTAACCATAAGGCCAATGTCTTATCTTTGAAGGATCCGGTCACGCCATGCTCTACTTGTATCTTACGCAGCGTTTCTGAGTCTTTCACTAACTCAACAAAACCTGCAAAAGTGAGGATTATGATATGATCGATGAGTAGAAATTTAAAAAAAAGTGGACAAATTTAAGACTCGCTCTAAAAATAACCAAGGTAGTGTCACCTATGTAAAGTAGCCCTAATAAAATTAAAGTCATTACAGATTTTAGATTGTTAGCTGCTCTCAAACAATAGTTTCGTTCCAGGATCTTGAAATACCCCCTATTTGACAGCGTTTCGCGGACAATTTTGCTAATTTTTTGTGATCACAGATAATTATGACATTGGCGAGTCAATGACATGACGTCCAGCAGTAGAGGCGAGGCATCAGAATTTAGGGAAGAGGGGGTTGGGGACATTTAAGGGGAGGGGTTGTGTGGGTTGTGGACATATTTCATACACATGTTCTATAGGTTGGGGCGGACCTACGTCATGCCGGTGAAAACAATTAAATGCCGGTGAAAACAACTTGCGCAGATTAATCAATTAAGGCAACCGCACATTGCGCCTACTGCAAATCAAGTGCGTAACGCTCAGCGTTGAGTGTGTGCATGGAATGTTTTGCTTTTAAAACACTTGTTGCCAAGCAAAATTTCTAAAAATAACTCAAAGTGCCCGTATGTCTGCGCCGTCCTATTGGAGACTTGGCAAATGTTAGTAAGAGGGGGGTCATGAACCACCCCCTCTCGCCACCTATGCTGACGTCACATTCATAGATAAGGTGATGAAATGAAGTAAACGCTCACCTCTGCTTGGTCCAGTAGCCATACAACGGAATGTGATCATACGGAGGTCCAGCCCCTCGGACAACCAGAGTTTGTCCATGATACGTATCATCTGCATGGTCAACATGTCCTGACGCATGTCTTCGCCCGCCTTGAACATGACCACGATGTCCTCTGCTAACGGGTCAGCGTTGTTGAAGACTAGACGAAGAGGCACTGTGAATGAACTGAAATAGGAACAGGCCTGGCAGAGAAAAGAAACAAATGTTTTTATTTAATAAATAACCGGGATGAGGGGCCTATAGCATTTGCATAGTAAGCAATATGCATTTGCTGCCTTGTACATGACCAATATGTCGTCTGTATAAAACTAATTGATCGACCAATACATATGGTCTCAATATATCCAATTTGATATCAAATGGTTTGACAGACTGACACATGGACTGACTGAGAGAGACGCACACAAAGGATGCAGCCATAAGGCCTCTCCTACGGACGACCTAAATAAAAAGAAGTTTTATATGAAGAGGGGTGAGAGAACAGCCAACTAAAGTCGACAATTGACATGATAAGCATATCTTTGGCAGGCCAATACATAACCAGTCTTCTGCTAAGGGGTCGAGTTGTAGACGACTAGACTAAGCAGTACAGTGTACAAGCTGAAGTAAGTACAGGCCTAGTTAAGAAAAGTGTTGAGGGGTGAGAAGCCAACCAAACCCGACTGTACCCCAACCCGACCTGACTCAACTATATTATATGCTCCTCAGACCGTACCGGACCAGTAATAATGGGAACGATTGATCCCGAAACACATTTTTTCCGGTCTGGTTCAGGGGAATTTTGGGAAAAGTATAACACACAATAGGATAAAAGTTGATTTTCTAATGTAAACAAAAATTGACAATGGTGGCTTACATGTTTTAACAACAAAATTGTTGACTTCCTACCTTATAATTAAGGTCCAGAGCATCCAGTCCGGGATTAGTGGGTGCACGAACAGACCGAGTCAATTCTGTGGGAATGCTACGAAGTTCTGATTGGAGAAGGCTCTATAGTAAAGAAAAAAGTAAAGAATAAAATGAGATCAGTGTCAACAATTTTCTTTTTTGAAAGACATTCTAACCATGTTAAAGGTAGATGACCCGATCACATTTTCATAACACAGATTTTTCTCAAACATATGGAGATTTTCATATCATAATGAAAGATCATACTGAAATTTGACGGTCCAAATCAGTATGATTACGAAGAAATCGGTGAAATAGCATCGAATTACCGCGAAAGGTGGTAACCACCAATATAGTTTGTGTACAACTCAATGGGCACATTTCACGACATCTTGTGCGTCTAAAATAAGAACCATTAGAGTTATGCAACTCAAACTTTGGAATACAACTTTTTTAAGGATGACCTTTCATGTAGAATAGAAAACTTTAAGTTGAAAATCGGAACATCTACCTTTAAGAGCATATCGTTGCTGTTCTGTCAAAACCTTGTATCTCCTTCCAGCCCTTCAGCATGTTTAAAGTAATATATACTTCCTATGTATACCCTTTGGACAGACTGCTCTAAACAACTTCAAGGGCCAACAACAGATGTACCAACACAATATAAGTGCTCTTGCCCCTGAACATGTATAAAGCAACACTTCCTATGCATAACATTTGGGAAGTTTTACTTTATACATGCTGAGGGGCAGAAAAACTTACAAGGTTCTGACAGACCAGCAATGATATGTGGTTAATTCACTCGGTGAAATTCATTTTTTTCGTCAAGTAATCCATGCATATGATGTGAATTAAAACATCATTTGGTGTGTTTCCACCGGAGCCCTTTTTCTGGATGATGGTGGATCATGGTAGACCATGGTGGATCATAAGTGGAAACAGTATTGAGATAACTCAATTTAATTAGTTGACTTGCCTTGGGTTTCAGTCACCATTTTTGATGGCTTGACTTGAATAGAATCACTTAGCACAATGGTTTGACTTGACTCACTACTCTCAATGATTGGACATCACTTTGTAGAAGAGTTGACTTGACTTGACTTGAATCACATTTACAAAGGTAAAAAACTTGAGTGACTTTTCCACACACGAATGATTTGAGTGGGTTCATTCTATCAAACTTTAATTTGTTACCGTCAAAATTAATGTTATTAGTCCACACAGTACCTAGTACTTGCAAACAGTGATTTAAACAAGACCTGATAAATCTATGTAATAGCGGTACATGAAGAAAATAGTTCAATGTTATGGTATGTCTTGAATAAAATCTGTGAATTGATTTAATTTCAGCATATCCTACGACTCAACTCAACTTGACTTGGAGAAAACTGTGAGAGCAAAACTTGAGTCACATTTCTTTGCGACTTACTGTAAAACAACTTAATTTTGTGAGGGATGTTGATTCACGACCCAAAAAACTGACAAATTCTGCATTGAAAGTAACAGTAAAATGTCCCGATTCACAAAATTGAATGCCCGCTGAAATAGCAGGCATTTTAAGTTTCTGAAATAAAGCATCCACAAAATTGAAGTGTTTTACAAACGTGCCTGATGATGGAAACACAATAAGCCCTTTTACATTGGCCCCGATGATCAGTCATACTTTGAATGTGCACTAACAGTCGCTATATGATGCTCAATCACCCCCAAAAAGGGCCAACTCTCAATGTGAACCAATGACTGATGATCAATTGAATTTCTTGCACATTTTGAAAATGGCTGAATTAGTCTCCACTTATAGTGACGATCAATCACCCATAGATTTATTGTCTGATGAATGTGAAAAGGCTATCCATGAGGAATCTCCCCCATCCCAACCCCTAAAACAGATTCAATCCCTAAATCTTACAATTCTAGTGGAATCTTTAGCTGGTTTGAGTTGCATAGCAATCTGGCTCAGCGTCAGCTCCAACGCTTCTTGCTTGGTGAACTGGTCCCGTAATCCCTGGCCGCAAACGCTGAGAAGCGCCCCCAACACCATTTGCACACGTTGGCTGAATTGTAATTCGCGGAGGCTGTCTTTTAAGTACCTGTTATAAGGGAAGAAGGATGAATAGAAAATTACTAACTAGCTCTTTGATCATAATAACAAATAGAAAAATAATTGACTTAACAAGAATCAGCCATATGATAAGTATGTGCCTATCATCCTTTAAACCCGATAGATGAGAGGGAAAGCCAATAGCTAATACTGAAGATAATACTGTATTTCGCCAATTTTTAACTATGTTTAATTTACAATTTACAAAACCAGTCCCAACAGAAACAGTGTGAGGGATCCACACTCAGGATATCTGAAGATACAGAGGGACGAGCACAACAAATGTAAATACAGTTTTTATACCAGTGGCAGAATGGTTAAGCACCTGTTCTATAGTTCAATCAGTTCCAAATTGGCGAGAAATATTAAGTTTTTATCTCTCCGTGCGCAAAAGTAATCCAAGCGTACTCCCGTGATTATGGCCACATGCACACAGTATTGGTCGCAAATGAAAAATGCATATGATACACAGAGCGATAAGTGCCTTCAAGCACGCCTGCATCCTTCTGTATTCATTCGCTGCTGTAAGGCATCTTCCCCAATTTGAAACTGATCAAACTATAGTACACAGGAGATTGTGGGTTCAAGTTCCACACTGGTGAATGTCCTTGCTGTTTTCAAGTAGGGACAGGCAGCAGTGATTGTTATGCGTTTATTCCTCCTTTCAGCAGGGATGAGTTTCTCTATAAAGTTATTATCTGTTTTATTACACTCTCTGCCAATGTTGATTGTCGAGAGATGTGTTTTTTTCTATGGAGAAATATAACTTTTGATATGAATTGGTCAATTAAATTGCTTGATTAATAATTCATGAATATTCATGAAGTGTAATATACGACTTACCAAAACAAGTAATGTGATATTCTGATGCTACACAGCGCCCTCTCTATGAGAAAACTAGCGAGTGCTGAATCATGATAGGTCTCGTATTTTAATGCCTGCAAAATGAAAAAGATCAACACATTTTGTATTACCATGTACAAGTGTTGCCAAAAAAGGTAAAGTAAAAATGAGCTTTTGTTGATCCAAGGCATGCCAATTTCACTCAATGGTAAAATCATTAGTTTATTCTCCAAAACCTGCTCCATGGGGTTAGGGTTATGAGACTGCTTTTTTCATGTTCAATTAACCCTATAAAACCTGAGTGCTACAGAATATTCCCTGCACGCCCAGATAGCTATTGTTTATGCAGGAAAATCTTCAGATTATAAAAGCTACCTCCATATAGCTCAGTTGGATAGGCACAAGACTACCACGCAGGCGACCTGGGTTCGATCCCTGGCACCCCGGATTCCCTCCAAAATGTGACCAGATTTCTCCCCTGATAGTTATATCCCCACCCTCCCCCCCCCCCCCCCACACCACACCCACCCACCCACCCCACCGGTATGGGTTAACAAATAATTCATCCATCTGTCCCTACATTGTGCTACATTATCTCTTGTCATTTCCTGCTCACTGTTCCCCTGTCTATATATTATGCTGTGTATGTTGTATTCTGTCATTTTACCTTCGATAAAGAATTGAAACGTCAGATCCTCTTATATTTATTACATTTACTTACACATGATATTTTTGTGGATAAGCAGTTTGCAATAAGCTTTTACATTATATTATTATACATTTTCTACAATGGAATTTTCTCGCTTTTTCTGAATCTTAGAATAGTTAAACACTTACCTGTACTAGTTGTGGTAGATAGTCACATAATCCATCATCACTCAGGAGGGCTATCCACTCAACAGCTTTGCTACGTACTTCATGATCCGCAAATCTGAGGATGGGATCAAGAATTGTTAGTCAATCAATAGATAAAACCCCAACTCAAATGACTCAGCTTCCAACTTGCACTGTGTTAAATTTTAATGTTGAAAATTTGATTAAAATATGTAAAATTGCTTTACATTTATAAAAATCCATGTTTCATATAGGGTATCCCTAAAAGTGTTGATACCTTTCGAAAGCTTTGTATCTCTCTTTAAATAACTTTGCAGTATCAATCTAACAACTTATTTGGAGATAGCAGAGAACACTTGCAGAAATATTTTGATACCACTCTTGACTCTTTTTCGGAGGCCCTAAAATATAAAACAAAATTACGTTTTGGTCACTCAAAATACCATAGAATTGTTCATATTGCAGAACGCATTGAGTACGTCATTGTCATATGCTGCATGTTACTCACATTTCATTCATATGACTTTAAAAAAATAAAGCTGTTATTGTAAGTTCGGCATCAACATAATTCTACAGTCTTCTCTATCATGTCGCAAATTATTAACCAGAGATATAAAGCTTCAAAGTATTCAAATATGCTGACCACCTCATTTTTAGGCCTTTGTGTACTTTTTATTAAATATTTAAATGAGCAAATGATGACTTTTGACCCATATAAATCTCTTAGAATATCACAACTGCCTCTCTATCTCATCCTCCAAAAAGCCATTAATATAAAGTTTGATTGACAACACTAGCTCCCAATTGTTTTACCTTGGATGTAGTAATTCTAATGCTTGTACAGATTCCATGGGCGTCCATCTCTGTAGCAGACCATATATGTCTGCTAGACATGCCCAGTCCCAACTTGGGGCTACTACAAGTATTCTGGACAGAGCCCTAGGCATGTCATAGCAGTAGTGACGCTTGTTCCAGAGCAGGGTAGCGTCCTCGCTGCTTAAACTGAAATACAAAATAATACTTATGTAACTAGGAATCCTATAAATCCATAATCAGGTTTGTGTTCCCTGCCACTCCCCTCTAATTGATTTTTATGACTCTATCCTGAATTAAATTGAATGTTCCATATAGACAGTAAAGATCATCTTCATATTGAGTTTCCTATGACAAGAGTAAAAGCTGTTGAAAGGACTTTTACCATTTGTGCATCCAAGTTATGGAATGATCTACCTATATTTATTAGACAGGCTGTTTCTGTTATATTGCTTTCAAGAAGACACTTTATACAAATATTTGTTCCCCATCTTGTTCCTTTTATTATTATGTTAAATTATGTTATGTTATATATTTGTAAAGTGCTTTGAGCCTCCGGGGAATTGTGCATCATACAATACTTATTGTAATGGTATATAAACCCGCCAATCTGAGCCGTTTGACCCTACCAGCCAGCAATGTGAGGACAAAAAAAAATGTGAGACCCGTTTTGAAGTCCTCTCATTTTTATGCATAAAAACGTATAGGAGTAGGGTCCTCACCCCCTAAGGGTGTATGGTCCTCCCTTAGACGTCAATACACATACCATACAAATGTCTTTACATGTATGGTAAAAAAAATAAAAATGTCCTCAGATTGACTGTAATTTCTATACTTTTTTTTAAAACATGTTTTAATACGGGTCCTCACATGGGTTGGTACTCGACTATAGATGTATGTATGTATCCATGTATAAATACAACCCCATTTTGACATTTACCCCTATCTAACTTTGTGATGCACTTACGGTGAAATTGAGTCTTTTTCTATGATTTCCATCAGTCTATCCTGTATCGATGGTTCTAGCGATGACATGGTGAGAGTCCTGTCTGGCTCACATGGCTCTATTGGTGGGAAGATCATTTTCTCTTTCAATTGGTTGAAATCAATCTGAAATGAAAACAACGCAGTGTAAAATGTGCATGGTTAATATATTGTTACAATTAGGTAAAATTGTGTGGGTTTTGTTTCTCAAGATTGAGTAAAATCATGCATTTAACCAGATATATATATGCACATATTATCACACCTCATAAATATTCATGAACTAAGCACGCCAAATCGTTGGCTAAATTGTACCAACAACGTACTATTTCCTGTGGGAGAGTCACAGTGATGAGGAGTCACAAAATACTACATCATGTTTCAAATCTGGGTAATAGAGCACACATTCTTTCCTGGGTTGTAGGAGGAGTCACAAAACACTTCATCATGTTTCTAGTCTGGGTAATAGAGCACACATTCTTTCCTGGGTTGTAGGAGGAGTCACAAAACACTTCATCATGTTTCTAGTCTGGGTAATAGAGCACACATTCTTTCCTGGGTTGTAGGAGGAGTCACAAAACACTTCATCATGTTTCTAGTCTGGGTAATAGAGCACACATTCTTTCCTGGGTTGTAGGAGGAGTCACAAAACACTTCATCATGTTTCTAGTCTGGGTAATAGAGCACACATTCTTTCCTGGGTTCTGGCTGGCTACTGACCTATCACGCAAAGCCCAAATGCCACATATTTAATTTGTCAATATCCCCTCGAAACAACTGATGTTACAGTCCAATAGGGATCTCCTCTTAAAAGTATATGATGTTAGCATGACATTTTCAGATGCTGATATAAATGTAGTGTGAGAAGAAAACAAAACATATTTTGGTCAGACTTTATTTTAATGATTGCTTTACATGTATGATGTTAGCATTAAAATACAGGTATTTTAACCTATTCAGACTGTACCCATGTTTTAATATGATACTCACTTGTAAAATAACACTATCTGGGTCTAATAGATTTGAGGCACATGTTCCTATGGGGTTAGCTTTGCCACCAGGCCATAAGCCAAGAAGGTGACTGCCACTTTGAAATTCACTAAAGAAAAAGTAAGAAACATAGGTCATAATTAAGAGATCTATAGAAATACTTTAAATCATTCTTTATTCTAATTGAATGACCAAAAGGAACATTAGCAAAACAGCAAAGCAAGGGAGTCACTTAAGGAACAAGCTTGTTTTTGAATGGGAAAGATATATGGTGCTTAACTGTAATACAATGAGGGACAACTCATTTTCAGCGTTTGGGGGGGGGGGGGGGGGGGTGGGGTTATGGCTTAGGAAGGAAGCATTCTGAGTGTTTGGGTGGGACAAACAACAAATAAGAATTAAAAACAGTATATCTAACTAATTTTCAAAAATTGTGTATCATTTGACATATTTCTTTCCGGACATGCAAGTCAGTAGCACTTAACAGATCTGTAAACTGAAAATCTTTGTGAAAAGAAATGGGAAAGTAACTCCAAACTTGCTAAAAATATACCGTCTATTTATAAAGAATTTCATGACATTTGCCTGCAAACTAGGCATATCTGCTCTTTACTTTGGCTCCAAATAGGGACAATACTTTCATTGAACTCTATACTCCATTTGTCTTATACTCCATTTGTCTTCCTCTGGACAGTGATGTAACTCTACATGCGCAGCATTTATGCACGCATATATATCTTCTCTCATTCTACGCTCATGTGTATACACCAGAGCCTGGAGTAGCCGCGCATGTTTATGTGCTGCAATTAATAGAATACGAAGTTACGTCACTGTTTTGTGATGGATAAATAGACTATCAAAACTATATAATTACATTTTGTAGTTATACAATAGCGACCCATCCAAACGCCGTCCTCTACTTACCCCACTAGAGTTGCGACTTGAGTCCTTAGGTTTATATCTACGTATTATGCAAAATCCGGTTTTGAATACCTACGTACACTTATCACTAAGATTCACCTTATTTTTGGTCTTGGCTCCCCATATTAAATGTACAAAACCTCAGTTTAGCAGTATATAATTACCTTTTGTAGTTATACAATGATATAGCGACCCATCCTAACGCTGTCCTCTCCTTACCCCTGGTCTCCCCACTAGAGCTAGATGGATCCACTGCATACAGGGTCATACACAGCCGGGATTCCCTGGGTAATTTGCTTATGGGTACTGGAATCTCAACTCTGCAACAGAAATTTAGATATAATACACTTAGACGAGGAAAACACCATCTCTGTTTTACGGGCTTGACCGACCCACGTTTTGCCTGTTTTTTAAAGATTTTTTTTCTTAAATCGTGTAAAATCAGCTGGTTTTTTGCCAAAAAAAAAGAAGAAAAATTGGCCTGAGTCCAAGGAAATTGAGTTCTGCCCGAATTGTTTTTGATCAGCTAAATCACTCTTAGTTAATGCAAATATTCACTTGAAAGGGGTTTATTTTAGTCAAATCTGTGCATTTTTTACTCGTTGTCATATGGTCGCTAAATTGTGATTTTCGCTGCGGATTTTCACTTCCGTGTTTGCCGTGTTGACTTCTTTGAACACATTGGACACAATTTCGACAACAGATGGCACGCTAACAAACAGCCCAGAGTATGTTTGGAGAAATTCTGGAATCGCAATAAATATAGAACTCAGGGCTAAAACTACACAGGGGCGAAGGGCGATTAGCCCCCAAGTTTTCACAAAATAGCCCCTGAGAAAATGTTGGCCTATGGTAAAATGTACTAAAGGGGACGATTTTTGGCAGAATTTGCTCAAAATAGCCCTCATAGCCAAAAAGGTATTTTAACCCCTGATAGAACTCGCTGTATATCATGTCATTTCAATTAAACAAAACATTCTACTTACTCAGAAGACCATGATATTTTGTCGAAGAATAAGTTTGAAACCTTGGCTAGTCTGCTCTCTACTGGGAAATCTAGCGGCACCCCACCGTAGCACACTTGGCAGGTTACAACAAAATACTCATGGCTGAAAATTAAAAGAAACATAAATACATAGAAACTTTAGAATACATAATTGCAGAGATGTCTATGCTTCTATTACTGTAAAACCAGAAATCTTTGTGTGCATTTAAATGTTGCTAATTTCATGAGGAGCACTTACTCGCAAAAATGTCATGCTGCCAATATTTCTACCTTGTAGCAGTACATTCGCAACATTTTTATGCCATGAAATAGGCCAGTAATGCTGATTTGTGACATTTTAAACTCACAATCATTTCTGGTTTTATAGTATTCACTCAAAAGGTGGAGGAATAATGTCACCAAATTCTTTAATTGGGGAGGAATTTGGAGCTTGGTGAGAAATAAAAGTTTAAAGGGGGAGGGGGAAAATGAGGGGGGGGGGGGGGGGAGGACAACAAGTAAAGAAACAATAATAATCTTGATAAGTTATATTGTGATAAGATGTTTCCATTTCCCGCATCTAAGAAAATTACATTGACTTTATTTTATAGAAGGAAATCAAGTACTTGAAATTTTATTGATTTACTTAATTGAATACACTCAAATGAGGAAGTACACCATTTATGCCTAATGGACCTATGGCACATAATCTCCTGGCCACAGTTCGACATACGTGGGCGCACTTCGATCAGGCTGCGCACGCATGTTTGAACTCAAAAAATACTGCCAACCAACAAACCAAAGCACCTGATTGGTCAAATTTAAACTGAAGCCTTTTTAACGATCGTCACGCTGCGCCGTATCCACCAAAGCAGTGCTCCTGCTGCGCCATAACCACCGACGCAGTGGGGCGCGATGGCGCGTGGAAAAGCTCATGAGTTTTTCAGTTCTCACGTTTGAGCACCAACCAATCAGAGCCTTGAGGTCGAGATGATGTAGTGCGCACAACGGATACCCACGGCACCGTTTTGGGGTGAGGTTGAGCAGGCGTAACCTCATGTGACGTGGGCCCATAGGACATGAAAAGGATAATCAATTCAATTAAATCAATTAGATAATGGTTACAATAAATAGGTGATTACAACCTGAGTGGACGAGAATATTTTGGTAATTACTATTACAATTGTGGTAAAACTGCCCCCCCCCCCTCTTATCTGAAGGACCATGCAGAATGAAAAAATTCTCTTCGTAATCCTTGCAAAGTTAAGTGATTTTTTTTACAGTAGGTACCTAAGACTTTCTTTTACATAGACATGGTGTTGAGACAAAAAGTATATATCATAACAACTGGGACTAATATTAGTCCCAGATAACAATTACGCATAGTTAAAAAAAAACATATTTGGCGTTCCCACTTTTTCAAAAAAAAAGGAAGGAGGCCTTTTTCCACCTCCCCTTTTTAGTGCAAAATCGCCCCTATTTGCAATAAACTTTGTGAACCGGAGAGAGGAGGGGGTCTCTTGAAATTGATTTTATTTCATGGTTCTGAAGCCTTGGTCACACAAAACTTATTTAAAAATCACAGCTGTTCCAAACATCTCAAACACCTGAATAAAAAGGTATGAATGAAAGTTTAAAAATAAAAACAAATTGAAGAAAACCCACAAAAGGAAGTGAGAAGGGACGCTAAACATGTTATTTTTTATTTGGCCTTAGATCAGAAAGCGAAAAAGCTGTAAACTCAAATTGATTGGTTGTTTCATTGCTCTGATTTTTCACTGATAACAAGACAAGTTATTAACTTAGCTTGACAGGAGCTCTGGATTTGCATACTCTAGCATAAATGGATATTCTGCTTCAGATAAGAGTTCTAATCAAAAATCACCCTTATCCTTGGTGTAAGATATTCATAAGTTAGACACATGTAAGGCTCTATAACGGAATAAATCAATATAATCCTTTAATCCCTAACAAAAGATTTTGAGCTAGGTAAATTCTGTGCAGTCTTAAACTAAGGTAAAAAAAAATTGTAATACTGTCCTCGACTGCCCACTTGTCAGATTTAGGGCCGCTCCGATTTTTTTTTCCAGATTTGTTTTTTCTTCCAGATTTTTTTCTTCAGATTTTTTTTTTAAACAGTTTTTAATGGCATTGAATATTAAATTAAGTGTTTATAAACATATATGTGCGACTCTTCTTGTTGGCTGAACTTTGAGCTTCCGCTGGTACAAGAAAAGTATTTTTTTAATGTTAAAAATCCGCCCGCCCGCCCCTCCTCTCTGAAAGCTGTGGAGGACAACATTACTTACTTTTTTTGGCCTAAGGATAAACCCAATTACCTTGTTTTCCAAGCAATAGGCAGTCTATGGGCAGACTGTACACACACTCTCAAATTCTGACCCTTTGATGTTATATCGAGTAGCGATGCCGACGCCGGTCTCTGCGACACCCCAGATGTCCCGAAATCTGTATCGAAAGCTTGGCAGTATGTGTCCACGAGTTGCAGCACAGAGTCTGTGAGTTTCTCCAGGGGCTTTACCGGCGCCGTGCTATTCTGAAGGTCCTTTATCGCCGATGCGATGCTGTTGGATTCTACTGAGGCAAGAGTGTGGCATATTGCTTTGACCACTTGGATAAGGGGGTCTGTGGGTGGGGAGGGACCGCCGGATTCGTAGGCCGACCTTAATTTGATGGCTTCGGCGGAGAAGGCGTCTAGGAGGACATTTAGTCCCATTCTGCAATGAAAAAGATGAACACATAAATGTTAGCATTATAATCAAGTGGATATATTTGAGTGATTTTGACCACATTTAAAATAAAATAATCCCTCCCCCCCAATAAAAAAAGGAAAAGAAAAGAAAACTAAATTAAACAAAACAAAACCCAAAAAACCAACCCCAAAACAAAACAAAACAAAACCAAAAAAACCAACCCCAAAACAAAACAAAACAAAACAATTAAAGTAGATCTTTTTAAATTATCCCTGTTTATACTACATCTAACCTGGGTTGCAGATACTGTAAAAGCTGAAATTTTCGCGGAGGTTTTATTTTTGCGCTTTTCGAACAAAATATTTTTTTCCGCGAAAATTATAACACACAAAAAATATTGTTTTCAACATTCATGCAGTGCATCCAAAAAGTCGCCCGCGAAAAAAACAATTCGCAAAATGTCTATGATATCAAAATGCGCGAAAATATATTCATGCGAAAATATTGGCTTTTACAGTAGATGGCAGGCAACATGTAAACTTGGTTTACCTTGATACAGATGTAGTCAACGGTCTATCAAATAGATTGGCAAAACTGCTCACGTTTATATCCGCTTCATCATCCTCTTCCTGAAGAGAGAAAGAAAGAGACAAAAATGTTTAACAACTGACTGAACTGAACTTTACAACACTTTCCAGTACAGAGTGGTCTAAAAAGGCAAATTTATCAAAATTGGGGAAACATGTTTAAATTATTTTAAGATATTCCTAAACTAAAATATCTTGTTGGTATAATATGGTGAAAACGGCGTTGAAATTAAAGCTCACATTAAGAAATAGCGTCATTTTATGGAAAACTTGTCAAATACAAGTTTGTCCACACGTAAGTCTATGGCAGTCATGGATGTTTCCATATAAACTCCTCAAAAAAGTTGACAATATCCCATAGACTTGCGTAACACTTGGACAAACTGTTTTTTGTCCATTAAACTGTTTTTTGTCCATTATTCTTTAAACCGTTGTCATTTCTTTATTTATGCTTCATATTCAACGCCGTTTTCACCATAAATCACTAAGATAATGGCGTTTAAGATAACATTAAAACAATTCTTAGATGTCTCGTCCATTTCAAGAAATATGCATCTTTAAAAGTGTAAACCTTTTTTTGGACCACTCTGTATAAGGATATTCAGATTGTAAAGCAGCTTTTTACAATAAGTTCCTGATGAAGTGTTTGGAGAAGAGTTGGATAACATACACCAGTTTATTTTTGATGCCAGATGTTGATGTTAGAAATATTCTCATTTAAAGGGAATTCTTATGCAGTGGGACTGGTTTAATATGTAAATCTTCAAAAAGATGGCGTTTGATGGGCCCACGTCACATGAGGTTGAGCTCGCGTAAAGTATGCCTGCTCAACCTCACCCCAAAACGGTGCAATGGTTATCCGTTGTGCGCACTACGTCATCTCGACCTCAAGGCTCTGATTGGTTGGTGCTCAAACGTGAGAACTGAAAAAACTCATGAGCTTTTCCACGCACCATCACGCCCCACTGCGTCAGTGGTTATGGCGCAGCGGGTACACTGCGTTGGTGGATACGGCGCAGCGTGACGATCGTTAAAAAGGCTTCAGTTTAAATTTGACCAATCAGGTGCTTTGGTGTTGTTGGTTGGCAGTATTTTGTGAGTTCAAGCATGCGTGCGCAGCCTGATCGAAGTGCGCCCACGTATGTCGAACAGGAGATTATGTGCCGTAGGTCCATTGGACGCTTCAACATTTTTGCTGCCCTTTACCAGGCCGTGCTGGATGGCTCGGCTATACTTAAGCAAGATTTATTTTACTCAAACACTCACCGTCCGTGCCAAATGTTGGTCCACCTCGTCTGACAGCAACATGACTAGTTTGAGGTCTCGGTCAAACTTTCTGCACTCTTGCACGTACTCATAATGACCCAATGGGACATCACTGCAAAGACAAAGGGAAACAATTGTGAAAGGTAAATGTGACTCGATCGAGCAAAATGAGTCTGAAGTAACAAATATCGCATTTTTAGTTTTCTACTATATTGGTTATATTCAAAGCTACATTTTGCAGAAAACCCCATTATTAACCCTAACCTTTCTAGACACTACAATTCACTATGGAAACAGCATTGACACATGGATATGGATGGATACAGCATTGATTCGGTCCGTATTGGCAGCTTAACTCAGTGATTAGGGAAGTGGCGGTGGTGATTGGAAGGTCCGGGTGTGGAATCCAGGGGATTTCACGGCGATTTGTAGGGTAACAAATTCATACTTTGTCCCCCTCCCCTGGTTTCCACACAAAAACTTAGCATAGCTGGTTAGGGTTAATAGATGCTTAAATCCAAAGATAATAGAAAAATAATAGAAAACAAAATAATTTCTGCTGTTTGGCTATATCTCAAAATCAATATTCCTGACTTATTTTACTTTAGCATTTCACAGAGTGACAGACGATGTGAGTACCTCGCACTATACAAGGTACACCCTTACTATAATTATTAGATTCTATAGTAGTAGCACTGGCCTACGAAAAAAAGAAAAAAGGGAGGCAGTTTTTCCTTTATGAAAATGGCTGTTTTCATGCCAAATTTATATTGCCAGCATCTCTCTGTAGCATCAGGAAAACGGTGAAGCCCTTTTTATGTTTATGTTTATGACGGTTAGCACCCTAGAGTTCTATCAAACACTTGCAAGTGACTGGTGACTGAAAATGGGGTAGGGCTTGAGGTGAGGGGGGGGGGGGAAGTCCTCAGCTAAAGAGCCCTTGACCGATGATATGCTAAACAAGGTCATTAACTACAAGTTCTCAGACCTTAGAATGTGGAAGTACACCTCCCCCACCCCCTCAACCACTCCCCTATATGTTACTCACTTATCCAAATATTCTGCTGATCCTGGTACTTTCAGTACATAATCTGCGCTGGAGATGTCTATCGCTCCATCGGTAGCTAAACACAGCCCTTGACTGATGATATGCTGAACCAGGGTGTTAACTGAAAGGAATAAGATAAAAAATGATTATGTTAATTTGAACAGTTCAGTAATCACTTTTCTGTGCACTGCAGGTGTTGGGTTTTGGTTGGAATTTGATGGTCGTTGGGCGAGTCAGGGAGCAGCCTTTATAGTTTGATCAGCTCAAAATTGGCAAACCTCCTTACAGCAGTAAGATAACCCTAACTCTAGTACACCACACGGCAACAGATTTGTTTTCTGACCCCCCAAATTCACCAGAAAGGTCACCCGACACCCCTGGGATTTGAACCACGGACCTCCAGCACCAGGGCCCAGATCCTAGCCACCACACCACAGCTGTCAGTCACACTCGGCTAGTATATTCGCCTCGTTATATAGCCTGGTGTCTGTTTTGTTGCCCAAAAACCTGCACGCCGGATATAAAACATTTTCCCACCCAGTTGCCGTGTGATGTAGTAGAGTTAGGGTTAATACAGAAGGTTGTGGGCGCATATGAACGTAACATGCGCATCATATGCATCGTGCTTGCATTTGGCCAATATCTCTCACTCACGCTTGGATCACTTTTGCGCGCAGAAATATAAAACCAGAATATTTCTCGCCAATTTGGAACTGATTAAAGTATAGAAATGGCTGAATAAATTTGAACCTCAAAAGTAGAGTCTCCCATGTATGGGCATGTATGCACAATATGCCTCTGATATCAGTTAAGGCCAAACAAAGTAGATTGTCTGTCTCAGAAACATTTGGCAAAAAAGGTAAATTCTGTGCAATTTTTTTTGTTTTTAGAAAAAAGGCTTTGAGGTATGCGATTTTGTTGTTGTTGCTAGTCCAAGCTTACAGAGACCTTTTAAAAAAAATACATCTTCAAATCATATCTTGTGATAACAAGGTTCGATTATCTTCAACATGGTATCATTTCAAAGCTTGTGCTCTTTCGAGTCATACCAATAACTCAAATTTGATTCAGGCCTCCTACATGCCCATTTTGATGTGACGGGTCACATGAGAAGACCTATATACCAACCCCGGTGGGGGGGGGCACTGACATTGGAAAAGGGTATAGGTATGTGCCGCGCTGAAGACCCCCTTTTTCACCCTCTGCTGCTAGTTTTTATGACCCCCCTTTTGAGCCTGCATCAGTTCTTAAGACCCCCATTTTATTGGAAATTCAAAAATCGCGAAATTTTGCATTTCAAAGCCCCAATTCTTCGAAAATTTTGCGTTCTAAAACAACAACAAAAAATAAAAAATTAGCGTTCTTGCCAATCAAAATTGAATTATAGGCCAGTTCTCAAGACCTACTTTTTTGAAAAAATCAGTTCCTAAGACCCTATTTTTCGTCATAAAATCCACTCAGTTCAGTTCTGTAGCCCCCCTTTTTGAGATCCTGTGCGGCACACCCCTACACAAAAAAAGGTGAGTGCCCCCCCCCGGGATACCAACATTTCAGGACATCGATACCTGCGATTTGCGAGTGGGCAAATGAAATATAAATGCAGTGAAATAACACTTCAAACGTGATGCCTGAATGGTTCCCTGTACATGGGTGTCAAATATCAAAAGTAGAGGCTGTCCCAGATTTATTTATTCCAAACAAGTCAAATTGATTGAGCTGTGAATATCGTCGCTATAATGATCATGTTTCTTGTGATTCTAACATCGACATATTTAATTTTTGTAGCAATTTAAGATTCTAAAAATATGATGATTTTTGAAAGAAATAATTAACAGACTCTTTTTTTAAACAACAGAATCTACAGGATGACCCCCAGAAAATAGGACTCTGTTTCACGACGGTGTTATTCTTATTATAATCATTGGACCATGACCAATTTAGTCTTAATGTAAAGCCCAATTAATTATTATGATATCCTGAAAATATAAGATCAATTCGATTTAAAATAAGAAAACAAACATACTTTGCGTTAACCATGTCATTTACTGGTTTGTACAATGGGATCTACATGTACAGACCAGTAAATAACATGGTTTACGTTTCAATACGTTATAAAAATTGTCAACATAGTAAATAATCTATCAGTCAATAGCAAAGTTTAGTTTGATAATCCATTTAATTCGGGCACAAATCAATACTTGCTAAACAAAATCCGCAAAACAGATGCATGCATATTCTGTGCAAATTAAAAAAGTTTTGTTAAACAGTTCTCGAACCCACTGTGGATGGTTCATTGAGTTACAAGTCGAGCACTTTCATGTTACTCGACTATTACTGTGTGAATTCCCATTGTACAAACCAGTAAATGACATGGTTTACACAAAGTACGCTCGTTTTCTTATATTTCATCGGATTGATCTCATATTTTCAGGATATCATAATAATGAATTGGGCTTTACATTGAGACTAAATTGGTCATGGTCCAATTATTATAATAAGAATTCCACCATCATGAAACAGAGTCCTAATTTTTTTGGGTCACCCTCAAGGCTCAAGATAAGCGGGCGCTGGGCGATTTTTACCCTAGTAATGCTGAAATATAAACACCTGAGCGCTGATATTTTGTCCAAACCAGCGCCCGTTGATGATCGGGAAGCTCGCCCAAGACATTAAATTTCGAGTTGACAATGCTTCCACGCTGGATTTAATAAAAAGTTAGCTCCCGGTTGACTGAAAGTAGCCCCCGGTTCTCAATAAATCCCAAAATCCCATGATCCGGGCGCTACTTTTGAAAAAAAATAGCTCCCGGTAAAAAAACTGTTATCTTGAGCCTTGGTCACCCTGTATGTTTGACCAAAATGATCGCTTATTAAAAACTCTATCAAAATAGTGACCATGATCAGCACAAAGCTCTATCAAAGTATTACAATTAATTTGTTGTGATCTGTTTTAATTTTCAAATAAAAGTTGAATTGTTTGTGATGTTTATGAAAGAACAATTGTATGACTTTCGCTATTATCCTGTCGTTTCAGGTACTGTAAAAGTGGTAATTTTCACGCGATCACATTTTTGCGCTTTGCTGATTTTCATCCATTTCGCTTGTTTTTAAATTTCACGATTTGAAAGTTCATTGCATAGACTAAATAGTAATACACAAACTAAATATATTTGTGTACTTGTTTATTTTCGTGGTACCTGCTTGGAGCGTGAAAAGCACAAAAATAAATTGTAGTGCGAAAATGTTCACGCTTACAGTAACCACACCTAACGGGGAAAAAGTAGTAGCAAATTCCATTTCCTATGGGATGTCATTGAGTTGTACGTGTACTGTGCATGCATTGCAATTGGGTATTACTGCCTGAAACATACTGAACAATAATAGCCCATTAGAAAACTCCATTTTTTTCATTAGACGTGGTTACTTCAAACATCATAACTTTAAAAGTATCCACTCAATTAGGCCAAACAAATGTAATACTTTGTCTCAGCGGCCCGCGCGCATTGCTTTTAAAATGGGATTTCGCGCGTAGCTCTACACGCAGCATCCATTTTTTTCATTTTTTTTTTCATTTTTCATTTTTTTCCCTATCAAATAAAAATATTATAGTCCGTTGCGGTGATACTCGGCAACCGTGTGACTGATTTTAGAACACCCATTCAACTAACTTTGTGAAGTTAAGAGATAAAGAGAGCACAAGCATACAATGTGCATTGATCATATCTGATTACTTATATTAAAAGAAAAAAGCACAACTATTATAAAAAAATTAATCCAAAAAAAATAGAGCGCATAGACCATAGCTTATTTTGGTTAAAAAATAAAAAATAAAAAATCGCATAGCACTTTGCTTTTTAGCCAAAAGGCGCTGAGACAAAGTATTTTACTTTTTTGGCCTTATTGTGACGAGGTGTCAAATTACAGGGAAGAAATGTGTTCAATGGTATAGCTCTGATTTTCAGTACAGATTATTGATTTTGAATTAGCTAACATAAATGTACCTTATCAAGAATTGTTTGTGTTAGGTGTACACTTTTTGTAAAAAATATTTTTATTAAACACAGTAGGCCTATATATCATTCTGAGACACTTTATGAGATGCACAACAAACAAAATGTGTCTTATGGACACAATAGACTGAGAATCTGTAAGCGCTTAAATGTTTTGATAACAGCAAACATGAGTTTAACTCGGTGATCAATCTGAAACTTACTGTCTGCATGTATTTCTCGAAATGAACCTTGATACAAAAACAATAAAGCAAGTATATGGAATGTTAATCCTTGGTTACCTAAAAGAATGTCGGTGCTTCATGCCCCTCCACAGGCTTTAGGCTAGACTTAATCCTTATCGACCTTCACTATTTACACATAGCCCCTGCGAGGGTGCTCAATGTGAAGACTATAAATAGAGGGACAAGGGGACCCAGTCTAGACTGAATCCTTGACGCCTTCACTATTTACACACGGCCCCTGCGTGGGTGCTCAATATGAAGACTAATTAGAGGGACAAGAGGACCCAGTCTAGACTGAATCCTTAATATCGTCTTCACTATTTACACACGGCCTATGCGTGTGTGCTCAATAAGAAGACTAATTAGAGGGATAAGAGGACTCAGTCTAGACTGAATCCGTATCATCTTCACTCTTTACTCAAGGCCCCTGCGCGGGTGCTCAATGTGAAGATTAATTAGAGGGACAAGGGACACAGTCTAGACTGAATCCGTATCATCTTCACTCTTTACTCAAGGCCCCTGCGCAGGTGCTCAATGTAAAGACTAATTAGAGGGACAAGGGACACAGTCTAGACTGAATCCGTATCATCTTCACTCTTTACTCAAGGCCCCTGCGCGGGTGCTCAATGTAAAGACTAATTAGAGGGACAAGGGACACAGTCTAGACTGAATCCGTATCATCTTCACTCTTTACTCAAGGCCCCTGCGCGGGTGCTCAATGTGAAGATTAATTAGAGGGACAAGGGACACAGTCTAGACTGAATCCGTATCATCTTCACTATTTATACAAGGCCCCTGCACAGATGCTCAATGTGAAGACTGTAAAAATATACATTTCCAAAACTGTGCACTGATCAGCTCATGAATAAACATGAGCTAATGCATGCAACATCTCGCCATACTGCACCCGGGCGTTCATGCGACGTTGGTGTGACGGAACAGGGTATGTCAATTTGCGATGAGTTGATCAGATGAGTCTCGTACTTGGGCGAGTCTAAAACAACACATGGGATACACCAGGCATTCTCAAATAGTTTGGGTGAGGTGCAACTTCCAAAATTGAAAAATTCCAAAGTGCCACACTCCATGGGAGGGAGTGGAGCGCCTGGTGGAGCGACTGAGCCTAACGGGTGGGGTCCAGGGTCTTGCCTTAGGGCCCTTGGTGGGATCCATGGGCGAAGCCCCTTGAAGCTCCTAGATTTTAGCTGTTTAGAAGGCCCTGGGAGGGTGGGGGCTCTCCTGGTACTTATATATGAGTTATGAGTTACTATTCCTAAGGCGTGGGTCAGGAGAGACTTAGAATTTGTTTCTTCTTTTTTATACCGTAAGTGCGCTCACGTGCCACTTGGAACACCGTCAAGTGCCACAAGTGGTGCGCGCCACTATGCCTGGGATACACTGTTTGAGCTTTGTACACAGGTAACATTTCTATCTGTGCATGTACGGTCCTGTGATGATCACTTACCATCACATGTAAAAGATGTCGGTTGATCCCCGGTCGGCGGCATTAGGACGACTTTCACGCTTGTCTCCATATCCGTAATGATACGTTTTGTGAATACAGGACTGCGAACATATCCTGGATTGGTGTCTTTATTGCAACTGGAATAGGTATCTCGAAGTCTGATAACGGAGGAATGGATAAAAAGAACGGCTCAAATGATTATTTAATATGAGAAGAATTCACATAGTCCAGGTGGGGGCACTCAAATTGAAAATACAAATATGGGGATGTATAATTAATGGTTATAGATTGTAGAAAATTGAATTTTCTGCAAATAATCAAAATGTGAACTTTCCACTTCGAACTTACACAGATAACTATAGTTTTATCAGTTCCATAATTGGTTTTTTATGTCTCCGTGCACAAAAGCAGGTAATCCAAGCATATGCGGGAGATTTTGGAATGCACGCGTCACGCATATATGATACAAAGTGTGGCGTTGCCTAATGCGAGCACCAATGTGCACTCACGCTCTTCTGTATTAATTTGCTGCTGTAACAATGTTTTGGTCAAGTGTAACAAACAAATGAGGTGTTTTTATTAACATTTAATTCAATTCACAGTTTACTTCATTTATGATGAAAAGTGTAAACTTGAAATTCAAGTGTGTTTGTTTTTTAAACAATGCTGTGTTACAAATACTGAAACAGAACTACAAATATAGGTCAATGAGGTACCAAAATATGCATATAGACCAGCAGCAATAATGTTAACAAATTGTCAAGAATAGGCATAACATTTCAAGATTATGGTTCTACCTGAGTAAGACCAAATTAAATTAATTGTTTGTCTCAAAGCTCCTCTCCTGTTGTAAAACTAATGCGGAATGCGGGTTTTTTTCAAGTTTTTTTTTTTTAAATATAAAATATTGAAATCCTTGTAAAAGTGAACTTTTGTATTTAAGATGATGTGATCAATGAAAATCTGAAAAATCTGTGAAATTTTGGGATTTTTTTTTTATTTTTGAAAAAAAAAGAAAAGAAAAAAAAAGAAGTTTTTTTCAGATTTTTGTTTTTCTAAGCTTTGAGACAAAAAATTAATTTAATTTGGCCTAAGCTATCACAAATTAGTCTGAAGTGCAAAGAAAGACTTCTACATGTATTGTATATAAATGAGTCAAATACAGATCTATTCCATATGATGGGCTGCCCTACCTATTTTATGAGATTCAAATCATTACCTCTGCACTAAACAGATTAGCTGGTCTAGTGGTGATTTGGGACTCGAAGGTGCTCATGGATTTGAATCCCAGTATTGTCAGATGTGTATGTAAAACCTAGTTGCTCTCAATTCATTTTTCTCAAAATGGGGACAAACGGTTTCTAAAATCCGAATACTAACGACTTTAAGCTAGTTTGTGATATAGGTAAACAACCAGAGTCATAGACCCATTTACAACAACTTAGTTACTTTTTTGGAAGTCTTTAAATAGTTATTTGTCAAACCTTTTAACAGTATCAGCGAATGCGACAGCTTCTTCATCCCTCTCTGCAGCAAGATCAAACAGTCCATCGCCAAAGAAGGCTTTCTCAGGCTGAATGAAAAAATACAAGCATGTGAAAGAGTTTGTTATCATTATGGGATAGGGAAATTCATTGTTATATAATTATTTGTTAACATTTAATAAGACCATAAAAAAGCCCATCACCAAAAGAAGGCTTTCCAAAACTGTGTGAAAGAATTTGTTTCAATATGATGTGAAGATAGATTTAAATCGTCGGCTGAATGCAAGAAGGTCGTATGTAAGTGACATTTTAGGTAAAAATATTGAAAATACAGGTAAATACACACATTTTAAGTTACGGCACAGGTCTAAAATCTGAGTATTTTACATTTTTATGCAAGAAATAAGATGTAAAAACACAACAAATTATCGCAAAAGTGCTTCTCCTGAAAATTGTTCAAAATGCACTTAGCATTCAGCCGACAAAATATCAACCGTTGAATATTACAAGGCCAAAAAAAACCAAGTAAATAATAAAAAATAAAAAACAGTAATATGACAGCTTTTACGATCGAATCACTGATAAACAACATACATTGTAAACATAGATTCCATTATTAATATTATCCTGTTAATTTATGCAGAAATTCCTTGTATGTTTTGGGGTAAAAAACCCCCTTTCTACGGATTAAGTATACCCTTCAGTTCACATTGTATCCTTTCTACGTTGTATGGACAAAAAGTGTAATTATGAAGAAAAAAACCCATACCGGTTGTGGAGGTTCTTCTAGGATTATGAAGACAGACCTTTCAAATAGGGTCTGTCTGTCACCCAGGGTGCTCAGTGGTCATTACAAGGGGTATCATGAAGTACCCTAAAATACGTAATTGTGTTAATGTGAAAAAGCACCCCTAAACAAGTATGGCACAGTAATTTACATACCCTAAGCAAGTAACATCAGTATTTCCAATACCCTAAATAAGTACTCCAAAGATTTTGATACCCTAAGCAAGTAATTTGTATAGCTTAAACCTCTTACCGCATATGACACATTTCTAACCCTTTTTTCCTTCCTATTAAGCTAAAAGTATTAATAAAACAAATGCTGAGCTGATCTATCAGATCGTTTGCCAAGCATACAATTTGAGAAATATATCTCGCCCATGTATCATGGCTATAATCCTCATAGAGCAAATAAGGACCCTAATACAAAAGCCAATGATGTAAAAAGTACATGTATACCCTTTTTCTTAATTTGGCCACGGTTTCGATACCCTATTCATGTTACGTACGTAACGTGCCCCAGCTTGAAAAACGACCCTAATTACGTGATTTCTTGGACACGCATGATACCCCTCTTGTCATGACCACTAAGCACCCCGGGGTCTGTCATCTTTTGTTTACATTTTTATAGCAATAACATCCATACTGCATAGGAAAATGCAAGATGGGATTTCTTTCTTTATGTTTTCAATTTTTCTTCTTCTTTTTTCTCGTTGCAACACAATCAAATATAGATTAAGCTTTTACATGGATATCCCTACCTGCATATCATATAGAGATTGGCATAAGTTGGCCAAATATGCATAGTAAAATCCACCCATGATTTTGTACTGGTATTCCAAACACAAAACAATACACAGTCTTGATAACAATATATATTCCTGCTGGAAGAAAGCCACCTATCCTATTATGTAGGAGCTGTCAGCATGTAAGTAGATCACTCTTGTATTTAGATGCCCATAATTGCATGGCACAATAACTCAAATATTCTAGCAAAAATTCCAAAATCTGGAACATGGTTTGTATGACTGCCAACTTCTACTACAAATTGTTTACAATATAGCGGCTCAGCATACATTGTACAGTGTATTGTCATCTCACAGGAAGGTATTTATTAGCACATTTTGTAAAACATTCCTTCAAGAAAATCCTATTTAGTTCCATGCATGATACCCAGGACCCAGGACACACCACAAATAATTAACAATGTTGAATAGATTTGGCGCCTCATTTGTTAAAAATGTTCTATTCATTTTTACGAAATCTTTTGGAAAACATTTTTCAAAAATATTTGAACATTTATCTTGGGAATTATTTTGAATTATTTTAGAATTTCAAAAATGGTTGAAATTCACCAAACATACCAAACAAACAAAAACATGCCCAACCAACCGATCGACCCTATAACTATACTCCCTGTCATAATGCCTTGGACATAATTCCATCAAATAATGCGTAGGCCTACGTTCGAGTTGCGTACGTATGTGCGTAGGTGCGCATTGCAATGCATAGGTGCGTAAATACGGAAGTGCGTACCGGTCCCTTTAAACAAATAATCGCGCATCGTAATTGGTCAATCGTGAAATCGTCACACGCCCTGATTGACAGCGCATGACCTTGTTTGCGCCTGTCAAGCATTTTGATGCCGCGCCCCGCAAACAACAACAGAATAAGCTCACGTAAAATAACGTGAATTATGCCCAAGGGACTATGACAGGGAGTACATGTATATATGAGAGGTTGTTTGCCTGTAGAACACTTTTGTTGTTATCTTCTAAAGATGAAATTGTTTAATGTATATATTTCCACAAGCTTAAATGATACATGGTTGATATAATTTTGTTATGCATGCCATACTCATTAAGAAATTTTAGAAAAGTTTAATTAATATCAAGGAAAGTTTCCATTTCAAAATTCATAAATATAATTTAAATAAATCCTTTTAAAAGTAACTTTTCAAAAAAATTGTTGACTATATAAAAAGAAAAGAGTTTACTGACAGTTTTAACAAAATGTAATTTATTAGCCCAATTTGGGCTACCTTAAGCCCAAAATTGCTTTAATGTCACACTGAAAATTGGGCTCATTTTGATCTCTTGACCCATTGCAACAAATAGTATGAAAATAAATTGGGCCAACTTTGTATAATTATTTGTTGCATAGGGATGCGCAACAGGAATTGTGTTTATAATTCGGTAAGGCCACTTAAAATTAATAATTCGGGCCTTCGAAAAGTGAAGAGGGAGGTTTTTTTTATTATTTTTATTTTACTAAATTGACACATAAAAATGGCTGTTTTCATGCAAAATTTGTATTGCCAGCATCTTTCAGCAGCATAAGGAAAACGGTGAGTTAATTTTTATGTTAAGTTTATGAGGGTTAGACCCCTAGAATTCTATGAAAACACTTGAAAGTGACTGTTAGTTGATTAATATAATTAGGCCTATAAACCATTGACATTTCAGTATTAGAAACTCATTAATCTATGAAAATTGATTTAAAACAAATGTTTGACCATTTCCCATAAAGTGAGGAGGGAGGGCTACGAGAATTGAATACATTTTTTCAAGTGGCCTAATAGTAATACTGTTAGAAACATTTACACTGTATGACTGAACATGTGATAATTAAGTGTTTCTGGCTGACCTGAACAATTAGGCTCATTACTTGCACCTCATTGCAACTTTTAAGTGTAATTAGTGGAAACAGTAAGCCTTCGCCATGTCAATAGCTTGAATATAAAATGGGATAACCTGTGATATTTGTGTACTGTCATTACTCACAGCAAAAGGGGGCAGTTGTCGGCAAAATGCATTTTGAGATATTGATGGAATTAGGCATGGAAAAAAATGTATAGACAAGTTTACAGTAATTTTTCTTCATACAATCAGAAATCAGAATCCAATCTTAACCACATCAATTTGAAGCATTCAAACAATTCTATTTGTTGGTATTAAAATCTCAACTTTTTCTTTGAGAGACAACTATACTGCACCCTTTTGCTGCAACTGTACACATTTTTAGAGACATGTATTTCATGTAATAATTTCGTACATGTTTTTTTACAATGCCATTGGTGACCAACCAACCCATTGGTTGATTGGCATGGAATCAGGGGTGTGCCACTGAGCTTGCCGATCGGGTCCACTTTTAAATTGAACTTAGTCAGCATAGAATTGGTGGCGCTGTTCTACCGATAAGGCGTAATTGTAGCAGACGACGCGACGCTGGCCACGCGTCTCTCAGACGACCCAATATGGCACCGGGAGTGCACTATTTTTAATTATTTTTAACAGTCCTCGCCCGGTTAACGATAAAAATTCTTCTAATTATGATGAATTTGTCAAAATGATAAGTTTAATATTCGCGATTACGTGTTATTCACTACGAATTCAAAATGTAGGTTTTGCATTTTACCGTCGTCTGTGTAAATCTACAGCGCCCCCAAACCTATGCTGACTAACAATTCCGTTAAACCTGGTTAAACATTGTTAAACGCCGGTCACGGACGCATTCCGGAAGATTACCATAATTTATTCAAATATGCAAAAGGGTCCGTTTTCGCTACGTACGTTAGTATAGGACTTTCCTATCCCAAAATTAATAGTATCCCTGATGGAATGACCCATATGACATCACATAGATTTCGAACTATAATTACACTCATTCAAAAAATCATAACAGAAAAAGGGTCCTCAAACTGTATTGCTGTGCCCAATAAGTACGGTCAAAACAATAAATAACTGATGACCAGGTAATAAATGTGCTGATAACTCTAGAAATGTAACTCCTACATAAACATTAAAGTATCTCAAATTAAAGAGGAGAAATTTCTCAACAAACTGTCAGTTTTAATCTGTATCGTTTTAAAGCATTTAATAGCCACAAATTGCTTGATTTGTATGTGTAGCATACATGTGGTATCGCATATTATTTTGTTAATTACCTTGAATTTCTTAGATCCTCTCATGGAAGTCCACTTCTCAGCTTTACCCATCTCTAGTGACTTCGGCCTTGGCTGCTGACTACCGTGTACAGTTTTAGGTCGCACATATTTCTCCTTTTTCGTCTCATTCGTATTACTGTATGAAGCCGGTCTTTCCCTCGTCAGAGAGCCTTCATCTGATGTGTCTTGGCCTTCAGGGGGTCCCTTTGGTTGTTCATCCGGCAAACTCTCCTTGAGGGCTTGAGCCGCCTTTTTACTTTCCTCCAACATGGCCGCTTTGATGGGGTCAAATTCGCAGAAATCGTCATCGAAACTGAAGTTTGAACTTCCCTTGGGACTCCACGCTATCAAGTCATCAGCGTTATGTTTCGGAGGGTGAATGGGCGGCATGTCTGCCACCGCTCGGTTTGAGTACATTTTAGGAGGCAATGGTGGTGCGGCAGCGCCATTACTAGGGGGCACGGTTTTCTGTTGTTGCGATGAAGAGGCAATGCTAGGCTGACTGCTAATTCTACGGATTGAAGATGCCGGTGGGGCTAAATGAACGGCACCTGTAGTGTGTGAACTTTGACCTTGTGATGACGCTACACTTGTATTCCTGGGCGGTAGCCCAGATGGCGGGTGCATGTAGTCAGAATCAAAGGATTCTGAAAACATTTGGAGTAGTTCGTCTGCAGCAGACCGTGGGAGAGGTTGCCCGTGAGGCACATTGGTAAAAGGATTAGTGGATTGTTTTGAAACGGGTGGCTGGGTTGGTGTCAAGAAGTCGTCAAGAAGTCGAGGGGTAGGGCTTGGAGGAGAAGACCTGCTCTGATGTCTTGGAAGCGTGGATACGGCTAAATCCTTGAGATATTTACTCTCTGGTTTGGTGCTCCAACTACTGGCCAGGGTCGGAGTCAGAAACGGATTTGATCCAGTGGGCACGTTGACAGGTGTCGTGACAGGTTTGAAGACATTACTTGGATAAGTTTGCTGCTTGTTTTGGTGGGACAAACCTGGACTTTGGGGACTAGGGAACGAATGCTGGTGGGTTAAACCCATCCCAGCACCAGTACCGCCACTGATTCCAGTTCTATTTGCTATCCCCTGATGTGCGGGAAGAGTTGCGCTATGCGCTAAACCCGTCATTGAATTCATGGGCCGACTCATAGGAAAGCCCATGCGAGGGGGCATTTGCTGCGGTGGTTTCATTTGAGGTTGCGACGTCTTCTGTCGGTTGTAATTCTTAAGAACATGATCAAAGGAAAATATCATCAAGTCAAGTTCAGCCGCCGCCGATTTTGCAGGCTGCTGTTGCCCCTCATTTATAGAAAATGGATCCTGTGGTTTTCCAGAGCTCACCGGCCGAATGGAACCAACCGTCGCCGGTTTCACATTACTAGTAGGCCTCGGCTGTGAACTAACTGATATATTACTAGAGTTAGCACTTGTAGTGGTGGGTGTCTTTACACGCTGCTGCTGATACTCATCCAATTTGGAACTTTCCAGACTCAACGCAATAGCTCTCCTTGTGTCCAAATCAAACTGTTGTTCGGGAGACAGCGGAGTAGAAGACTCCGACGAGCTGGTCCCACCCGACTGGCAATTATGCGGAGTTGTCTGTGCCATGGTGACGACGTACAAACAGGTTTCTGTAAAACGTGTTGTACGTGCAGTCCTAGTTTCCTAATGGTAAAGCAGGCCGACTCATGGTCCCATAATGACGTCAGATTGCCTGCAGATAAAACACATGTATCAAGAAGTGTCAGTATGTCATAATTTATTATTTCTGTTGTAGAAGCGTAACTATCCCTACCAGGTGTGGATATATTTAGACATGAACTGAAATTACCCTTCTGCTTATGACATTACAGCAAGGAGTTTACTGTAAAAGCTGAAATTTTTGCAGCGGTTTTATTTTCCTGCTTTTGGAAAATTATAACACGCGAAAATCTTGTTTTCAACATTCATGCAGTGCATCCAGAAGGTCGCCCGCCAAAACAAACAAAAAATCCAGAAATGTCTATGATATCAAAATGCGCTAAAATATCTTCAGCGAAAATATTGGCTTTTACAATATATTACATAACTCCTTGGTTACAGAATGCACACACTATGTTGTTACAATTTGATTGAACATGACCTATAGATATTAAACATAGATATATTTTGTGACTTTTATGCAAAAACTATGTTGTTACAATTTTGCTTATCTTGACCTATAATAGATATACTTCAATCTTATTTTGCGGGGGGGGGGGGGGGGGGGGTACTTAGTGGATAGGAGGTTACGGATACGCCGCCAAATACATTGTAGTGTCCCATTTTTCACCCTCTGGTAAATGGATGACCCCTATTCAAAGCTATTTTTGGTACATTAATGCGTCTGAAATCCTTAATTTTGCTGTGTTTCACCGAAATTTTAGCAAAATCTGTTAAATATTTAGGACAATTATGGGTTTCTGGTTAACAGGTAAATTACCCCCTGAAAATTGGTTAATGTTTGGGTCTGATTTTCATTTTGCTGGCGGCACATCCCTACCAATAAAATATCTGACTACCACCCCCACCCCCGAGTCTTATGTCATCTACATGAGACCTGCTTGCACTTTAATCAGGATAAAGGTGGAAAAATGAATTTGCATTTTATTTCAGATTTGAATCAATCATTGAATTAAGCTGTAAAATTATGTATACTGTAAAAGTAGAAATTTTCGCGAGGTTTTTATTTTCGCGAATTTCGCGAATCAATCCTCATCCACAAAAATATAAACTCGTGAAAATTATTGACTTCCATTGACTTATGTTCACAAATGTTGAAAATCGCGAAAATAAAAAATCGCGAAATGCCTGTTATGACCATTTTCGTGAAAATATCTTATCGTGAAAATATTGACTTTTACAGTATTGCACTCAAGAATTTGATTGTTCTTTTGTACTTCAAAAATCTAATACTTCATTTAAAAATCCTTGTTTCATATTAATTATTTTGCTACATGTACTTGAGGGGCACTTAGAGATTGCTGATAACAATGAAATTAGGAAAAATGAACTGTGTCAATAGATAAGTAACATAGGAACCCCGAAATGTAATAATTTCATGGGAAAGGGTTGATGATGGCGCTAGATTAATATTTGGTTGGAGCAATGACGTGTGGCGTGTGGTGCTGATAATTTTGATCCAAATGACAAAATCATGAAATTGTACATGATAGGTGGCGAATTAAAGGCATATTATGTGATCTTTTCCAGAGCGCCCTCTATCATTGATCTTTACTATGAAAGCAGATTTTCTTGCAGATTTGCATTTTTGATCATAAATCATAAAGATCTTCTAAGTTACAGATCAATACGATTCATAATTACTTCAAAATCATGGTTTGAAAATAGAATGTTCAAATTTTACTCTAAATTCACTCTAAAACTATGATTTGGAGGTTATTAGAACTCGTATCGCTCTGTTACTTGGAATATATTTTTGATTTATGATCAGAAAAGTAAATCTGCAAGAAAATCTGCTTCCATTTTTTTCTTTGAGGATTGAGGGCGTCCCCTGGAAAAGATCACATAATATACCTTTAAGGTAAATGGTTTCACAGATGGTAGTTTGTATGCCTAAGTATTTACGTATGTAAAAAACATCTGATTTCCAGGCAAATTGAGGGTGCACCACTCCCATACATAATATCTCAGTGACCCTTTAATTGGCCCGTATATCCGTGTCCTGGCAACGGTTTCCAGGTTTTGTGGGAACAGGTTAAAATACAGTCATTGTCAGCTCAGTGCAATTGCAATATATTATACCCTTACTCATCATGCAAGAATGCACTGCTATTTGAGGAGAACTACACTTCAACCAAAAACAAATTTACATAATTACTATTTCTATTGGCCTCAGATTTTGGAGTAATTGAGTCGCTTGCTGTCAGATACAACTCTATAACATGTAAAAAGCCGGGAAGGGGGAAGGGGGGGGGGGGTGCTCCAAAAGCTATGGGAAGGAGTTCCTAAATGTTGGGAGTGACAGGGATGAACTTTCAGTAACTCAAGGGTAATCAATTCAATGATTTTTATACACAAAAATGAGATAATTCATTAGGGGGGAAAGAGCTGTGTTTTGCCTCCAGCGACCGACCTATAAACTCGCACTTTTTTAGAAGGAAAAATCAAATCAAATTTTGTACAGGTATTTAAAAAAACCCACATAATTTGTATTGAAGGAACTGTCTTAATAGCTCCTTTCCTAAGGTGACACAGTATTATAATGCTGTAAAATAGCCCACATTGTCTTCATCAGGAATATGCTGAGAGTTCCTCTGATTGATAGGGAGCTCTCAATTTTTAAATAAGCCGGGTTACAATGTATGTGTAAAACATTAGGTGGCTTTTAGATTAATGTTCAGATTCACAGAAAATGTTTGTATTTTAATTTGTATACATTTTGTGCATTTAAAAACCATTATGGGAGAGGGGGGAGTCCATATATCTACCGTAAACTGGTCAAAACAAATATTTTTATATTTTAGCAATTTCTGTCTAGCAGTCTATAATTCACTATTCAACTTTATCAATGCGATCAAATAAATACTTTTAATAACTTCCCAGTGGAAGTTTTTCCACTCACAATGGGTCACGGTACACTTGAAAGGGGAAGTTACCAATTTAAAGTGTTTTCAATTACCATCCAAGTACCCAATCCATGACAAAAAGAGCCTAAAATCCAATGCCTTTATATTGGTTTCGATGGGACAACAAGAAAAGCAGGTTACCAAAATATACCTAAATAGCCCAATTGGGCTACTTTTTGAGTTTCAAATGTACATGTAGCCCAATGGGAGATGGTAACCGTATCAATACTGACTATCTGTCAACTGATTTTGATTGTCTAGACTTAAATTCTTGTGTCTTCGTCAAATTAAATTTTGCACAACAGAAAACTGCAATAACAGACCCTTCAAACTATGATGTTAAAAACATGAAAGAGTGTCAACATTTACTGCTTTTACATTTACCCTTAACCCTAAGGCGTGTTTGGGGGAATAAGAATAACTGGGGGAGAAAATGGGTCAAAAGAGGGAAAGATCTGCTTCATCGGGGACTGGAATAAAGTCACCTGCGTGGGGTTTCATCCCTACATAAACAACAAGAAGTCGCCCAGTGATACAATCTTCACCTTATTAATTAAATAGTCGCGCATCAACTAAAGTATTGGTTTATTTTGTAGCTGAACCCTACACTACTCGTGATGTAGGGTCATTAGATCTATGGCACATCCCCCTGGCCACGGTCCAACATATGCGAGCACACTCCTATCAGCTCACTGCGCAAGCTTGAAAATTCACATATTCCACTCACCAATCAGATCAGAGCAATGATGAGGTACAGATGATATGTTGCGCATGTCTGATGTCCGTTTCACCGTTTTGGGGGAGGCTAACCTAAATAATGTAATGTGCGCCCATCGAACACAAATCAGGTGGTTTATTAACTATAACCCACAAGGCATGTTTTTGAGTATGCGAATAAAATTATAAGGGAATCCTGTCCCTACCTAAACAAGCTAATGAGTCAGATTGAAAAATCCTAAGATTTTCATCCACACTCCACATGACAGCCCGCCTGCTAGTGCCAACAGACTGACTGGAGAAGCGTGCACACCACCACCCAGTAACCCTTAACTTGGTATGGGGCAGTGGTGTTAACTACCTGCCTCTTCATCAGCATCTAAGTACAATTTTGATTGGTTACAACGAGTGTTATTCCATACATTTAGCCAATCAGAGATACAGTAAGAAAAGTAGTATGGATAAAGAGATATAATTAAACACACTTTTTTGATTGGTTTAAATTACAGGGTATATCACATTTTATCCTGTAATAGGCAAATCACAGACACTGTTATTAAGAAAGCAGGTAGTGCTCACAGGGTTAAAGGTATATTATGTGATCTTTCAGGGAACGCCCTCAACATCGAGAAGAAACAAATTGAAAGCAGATTTTCGTGCAGATTTACATTTCTGATCATAAATCGTACACATTCCAAGATACAGGGCGATACGATTCTTAATAACTTCAAAATCATGGTTTTAGAGTGAAAATAAACTGTCGGGATCCCGACAATTTATTATTTTCACTCTAAATTCAATCTAAAACCATGATTTTGAGGAAATTGTATCGCTCTGTAACTTGGAATGTATGTACGATTCAGAAATGTAAATCTGCAAGAAAATCTACTTTCTAAAACAAATCATGAATAGAGGGCGCTCTCTGGAAAAGATCACATAATATGCCTTTAAGTGAAGTAATTTGTTTATTTTGTAACTTGGGTTTTATACTAATCAGGTTGATATGCAAGAATAGTCTATATTTGTGTAAGCTACAGTAAGTGACACTGGGACTGGCTTTGAAAATCTTGTTTCCGTCTAGAAACTGAAAGTGTAGAATATTTTATTGTAGGTCCTTTTTCAGTTATATCATACACATCGATTCAACATGTTTAACACCATGTAATTCAATACAGATTTGTCATGTATACACCTTGAATATCCTGAAAAAAGTTCACCCAAAGGACAATATTTTCATTAGACGCTAAACGCTTTAATGAATTTAGATCATGGAGAGGAAACACTGCAACACTGAAACTGTCACCCTGTAGATTGTGATCTATAGGCCTATATTCCTTCGATGTAACCAGTGCAAAAACAATATAATATTTTATCCGCTATAGGCAACAACAAAACTGCTGTACAGGCAAACGGACCTCTCATCAGGTACGGTTGGTCAGTCGAGCGGGGTTTTCTCTCCAAAATACTGTGACCATTTTGGTGAACTTTCAACAATTATCAACATTTTCCCCAAAAAATCCAAAATGTTAACACACAATTTTTTAAAATTTAAATGTTTCAAACTTTTTAAAATGTTTTCGAAAATATGTATATTTTTTGTATTGTTTTTCTAAAAGCCAAAAGAAAGGTCTGTCGCAGGCCTAGAAAAAAATGTTTATTTCCATGGATTTCTTGGGAATGAGATTCCCAAATTCCCCAATTATTTCCAGGCCTGGTCAGTCAGCCTGTAGAAAAGTGATTTTGTCTGTCGCCTTAGGCAAAAAAAAAGTTTGTCTCAAAGGTTGTAAAGGCTTCAAAATCAGGCGACGCAGTTTTTTGTCTTCCATTCTTTTTCTTTTTTTACATTCTTTATTTGTGTGGAAATGTTTACTCTTACTATTTGCAACCGTTGACACTTTCTAATATTGGCTTTTTCTATTTGAAATGAATATTGTGACGTAGTTGTGTAAAGAACAATTGTGCAATGTTTTTTTGAAGAACTGAGTCATGTAAAAGTTTGAGAAAAGGAAAATCTGCCGATATTTTTAATAAAAACTTGAAATAAAAAATGTAGGGAAAAAAATGATTTTACAATTTCCTGCATTTCAGACGCGGTATTTTGGGCATTTCAAAACCAATGCGCACGCAAGCTTTAAGACAAACCTATTTTGTTGTTTGGCCTAACAGGTCACATTTTAGGATGCAGTCTGTTTCAATGAACGACTACTTTTACAACCTATTTGTTCGATACCAGTGTTCGTTTTGATGGCGACACATACATATCCATACCTAAATAAAATTTGAGGCCTACCTTCCCCATCCCCGGGTGATTGCCCACATAAGGCGTGACACCAGACTCATGTCTCACTGATTCGTTAATTAAAAACCTCCGTTTGAAAATGCTGAGAATATTTTTACTTTGTTTAAAGGCACACTTGATCATTAGCATTTAAAAGAAAATCGTTTTTTCATTTTGTTTTTGTTTTTGTAAAACTTAGTTTTGCACATTCTCTATACTTTCTTTTGTATTTACTTGCACTTGTAGATATAATTAATGATAGTATATATCAAGGTGTGTGTTCAAATAAATTGCATAGACATTTAGGGGGGGTAAGGAGGGAAGGATATTAAGTCTACAGAGACTGTTATTATTGCACAAGACATAATTGCCTTCCTATTTTCTAGCCATGCCAATAGACTGGTATCTGACTAAATTGCTAAATTGATCAACTGCAAGCAAACTCACTTGGCTCAACAACAAGTCCACCTTAAGCGACGAAAAAAAACACTCTGTTACATGCCCGACTGACCCATCTGCAAATTGTGAATCTTAAAACACACAAAACAATAGAAAATCTGCAAAGCGATAAAAAAATTAACCGCGCAAACATTATACTGGGTACTGGGTGTGCAAGGATGACAGTTATTATGGGAAATAATATGATTGTAACAACTTCCTGTCGCTAATTAACCTATGACCTCATCAGACCTACTAAAGTACACTAAAGGATCCATGGACATACCCACAACGTCAAAAACATGATGTAGCTGGAATTAGATCCATAAATTTCCAAATTGATTTTGGATAATTATAGCACTATCTACCTGTATAAAGTATCAACAACAACAAAATGTTCACAAATTGGCCAAGTGGGTGTTAGGGAGAGGGATGCAAAGTTGAAGTCTAAATAGACAGAGTGGTTCCAGCTTACAAGACTAAATTGGCCCGGCTTATCACAAAAAATGGACACATCAGGGGTAGAATTTTGGCGCGAATCCATGAATCGATTCGCGTAAAATCACTACTGCGTATTCGTGCAAAAAACAAAAAAACAAAACCTTTTTCCCCTTTTTCTAAGTCCAAAACAGGACCTTAGATGACTGGTATTTGACCCTTAGTCAACCAACATGCCGAATTTGGAAGTTGTGCAACCTTATTCTTGATATTATTTTCATTAATTTCGCAATAATCCATGGATTCTCAAAATTGGCGAGAATCCAGGATTCTCGCGAAATTATTCCGCGAGAATCTAAATGGACTCGCACTGCAGCGCGAATTTCTAGGCCTGCACATGATGATCACTATATATACAGAACTTATTACATTGCTAAAAAAGGCATTTTACCTGGACATAAAATGATCATAACTCCAACTATGCCTGCTATGTAAAAATATCACATCCTAAAATTGAGAGGAAATTTCTTCTCTTTGAGATATTACACATGAAGATTGATTGATTCAAATAACACCGTCCATTTTGTGCAGGGCTGAAACTTCAAATTTTTGTCAACCAGCCAGTCCATCAGGTAACTCACAAAAATACCTGTCTGACACTCACCCAGTGTAACTCACTTACACCGACAGTTTGAACAAGTTTACCCGCAAGTTTGGTGGGTACCTTGTATCGTCACCCCCCCAAAAAACCAAAAGTTACCCGCTATGGACAGGTGGGGCTGTGACCATATGTGTAAAAGAAAAGAGTAACATTTTCATTTTTGCCTTTAGATTTTCATGTTTAACCTATTGATTTTCATCATGCTGCATTGGTACCGTATTATCCCTATTAAGCGCCCAGAGCGGTTAGCAAAGTCATTTTGGGTGGGCGCTTATTATGTTACCTTTTTTAAACTCAATTATCGTACTAAATAAAATGTACAAATAGTCATTTCAAGATGCTGACCATTTCATGTACTAAATGAAAGATATGTACAAGTGGCCATTTAAGGATGCTGACCATTTGAAAAGGTGGGCGCTTATAAGGGATTGTTTGTTGGTACTTGGTAGTCATTGAGAAAAACAGGGTTGGCGCTTATAAGGTCCTGGGCGCTTAACTTAGGGATAATACGGTAATGCAAAACAAAACAAAATATGACAGGCTCAACCTGGACTTAGTCGAGGATTCAATATAAGAACTTTAAACTTTTAACAATTGAAGAGGTATTTTGCAAAAGGGCTATGGTGCATTTTTTCAAAAAATGAGTTTGATATAGAAATGTATAGGGAAAAATCATATGTTTCAAGGGAACAAAGTCATTTTTTTCAAAAAGACCTACATCTCATTGTAAACAGCCATTGAAATTGTTGTTTTGTTGCAAAAGGGCCTGTATCCAGAATTATATCGGGATACTCCATCTGTTTGTACATAAAGAAAAAATACCACACACAAAAAATCATTTATTTTAATCATTGAAAATAAATAAGTTTGATATTGAAATGTATAGGTCACAATCATATGTTTCAAGGAAATAAAGTCATTTTTTTCAAAAATACCTACATCTCATTGTAAACAGCCATTGAAGTTGTTGTTTTGTTGCAAAAGGCGAGTTTTGTTGCAAAAGGGCCTACATCCAAATTTTCAAAAAATGTAAACATGATTTAAAAAAAATTAAAACTAGCACATTTAAAATTTATATCAATTTCAATTAGTATGTAGTGTACCTCTTTCATAATCCATTCAGTTTTTCAATTGCTCAACTTGAATATTTAGAAACAGTTTTTTGACTTTTTCTCAATAAGAGCCAAAGTGGATGTAGGCCCTTTTGCAAAATACCTCTTCAATTATTGATTAATCTAAACAAGTCCCACAATACAAAATATGTCAAAAATAGCATTCACCATATTCACCATAGCACTGCTTGACATTCTTGTAACAAAGTATATTTAGATAGAGTATGATTCATAGTTTAGTTTAGATATTAATTTCAAATTAATACACCTACACTAATTGTTAAAATCCAAGTCTTTTAGGTTTTTATATTGCATTGTGGGAATTTTGGGGGAAATCTTGCTTTATCAAATAAAGAGATGTGGATAGAATACTAATAACCTATTAACTGAGATTTTTTGTTTGTTTCGCAGGAAATGAACATTTGGGCGAACAAACTGAACATTTTGTACCCCAGGAACAAATATCACTCCCTGATGATTCTTGATCCCTGAAAATATCCACATACTTAATCGACAAAAATAGACATACTGAAAAATGCCTGATGACAAATTGTATTAAAGCGGCAATTCACTCGTAATGAGTTTAGTAAGTATGAATGCTTTTATCACCTCATGATGAACTTTATGTTGTTTACTTTATTCATCAGGTCCACACAAGTTTGTAAGGGCCCCTAATGATTTAAGTCCATGGGCTGAGATGGCCTGTAAAATGTGTTTACTGCATCATCATTTTGCATGACACAATTTTAACCAAACTTGACGCCCTGACAATCAATCCCTAGTATGTTTGGAGAAATTTGGGATCTGAGTCCCTTCGGAAAAATTCAATTGAATGCTGGGAGCATGATTTCTCAAAAAAAACCAGCCCTACCGCTGGCAGCAGGACTTAAACCTACATAAAATGTATAGGCTGCTTTTGGTGGGGTCGTTAGTCATCATCAGGCCACTGGATGGTCATGCTTCAAAAATCAACTTTTTGCTTTAGGCTTTATTTCTCGTCAGTATTTAGGGGCTGTCATTTTCTTCTGCAGGGGGAGTGGGGGGGGGGGGGGGGCATTCCAAATATCCTGGGGAGTGTTATAGTTTTTTAACACAGAAAATAGGGGGGAGGGGGTAATGAAAAAAGGAGGAGTCCTGCAAGCACAACATTGTGCATTATATCATATGTTAGAAAAATAATTATCGAGCCCAAATTGCATATTTATATAGAACAAAACATCATACTTCTGACAAAAACTAATAAAAACAGCCATTTCTCAACATTTGGCGGTTTTACCGTTAGTGATACGATATACATGTAGTCCTATTTAACCCCTTAAATCAAGGCGATCCATTGCATTCACCAGGCTATTTTATCCAAAGAAGCACGTTTACCAGGTAAAAAGAAAGCAGTTTCACAGGGCAATTCTGGACGATTTCTGCCCGGAAAATGGAGCTTTCCAGCCTGGCCAAATCTGGGCCCCAGTCAGATCAATCCCACCCAAAAAAAAAAAATTGAAAATGTTGACTTTACATGTCAAAATTACATCCAAATTAGCCTAAAAAGATGAAAAATCTAAAACTAAACTGAAATCAGATATTTCAGACCAAATTAAGCTAATTTCAGGCAATTTTGAAATTCTAAAGCCCAAATTTTCGCGAGCACCTTACCCACACAATTGTTCGTGCCCCCAAGATTTTTTCTAGCCCTTCCAATAAAAAAGGATGCTGGTGCCGCCACTGATGGTTATTTATCCATTTTACTCTTCCACGATGAAGAAAAACAACACCTGTACCGAATTGTGTTCCCAGTTACCAAAACCGGGACGAAAATGTAATTCTGTCCCCCCCCCCTCCCGACCGAGAAACTTGGTTACCCGCCTGCCTATAATATCTAAATGGAATATATTTTGCGCCAAACATTTAACAGAAATAATGAGGCAAATATGGAGTTTCTTCTTCTACAGTGATCGGAACATCCAGCAATTGCATTAATGTTTAATTCAATCTTAGCACACTGTGCACTAAAGGGCTGAGATAGGCCTGTGCCAGATCCCACAGCTGCCACCAATTGTCATTTACTGTCCATCCAACCCATAAGGCAAAAAAAAATAGAAAAAGTTGAGTGCCAACATATCTAGGGTCGGTCGGTCGATTTTATTTTTAGGTAAACAGACAGAGATACTAACTACACAAGAACACAGATTCTAATGAATTGAACATGCATCTTTCTTCTTTCCTATTTAACTCTAACGTTTAATATAAAAAAGTGAGAAGGCCTACATTGTAATTGGCTAATTGGCAATTTTATGCATTGTCGAAATGTCTGACATTCATATTTATACATTACATGGTAAACTAGTATCTCAACCAGCAACCATTAGTAACCAAGAAATACTGGCTTGAATTCATTAATCTAAACAAATCCCACAATACAAAGTACAAACTATGTCAAAAATAGCATTCACCATAGCACTGCTTGACATTCTTGTAACAAAGTATATCCCGCTACCTATCCTTGGCGATGTGGACTGTCTAAAGCTTCATTTCAAAAACTTTATACCCACCCCTTTGAAGTCAAATGGTGCGTCCCACAGACCGGCTAATATTTTGTCCACTATTATATCATGTCTCATGACTGCTTAACCTCATCAATCGTTTCGTACTGCTATGTAACTCATGCAACTCAGCTCCATTTCTGACAGCTACATAGTACATACAAGAACAATTTCTTTCGAAGAAATCTGCAGGACTGGGATGCGCTGCCTCAAACATAAGCTGCCCACAGTTAAGTTGAACAACTAAGTTCAAGGGAGCCATCACTTATCAGTACAACAGTGCCTAACTAAAATTACTAAACTAAGTCGTACTCATGCCATCATCATGATGATCATGGACTACCAGAATAATCAGTGAACAGTGATGGAGCTGATTTTTACTTGTCACCTATTTTACTTTTTAGTATTTGTACATTTTGAGAGCACCCAGCACAAGTGTCCACCAACTGAGACACAACACCACACAAACCTCGTTTAGTTGCTGAATGGCGTTGACGAGTACCAGCATATACATGTATATAGATGTGTAGATGTATAAATAATAACTAAATAAGCTTATTTATTAAGTTTAGTTATTTATTTGTTATTTCAATGTATTTATTTCTCTACTACTGCTACACTCATCTCATTGACATTAGTCACTGCTTATAATATCGGGTCTTGAGAAGAGGTAACGCGCGTTTTCTAAATGGCATACCATCTATCATACTAAAGGCTATATAGCTTACCGATTTCAATGCTTGTCTTGGAATAAAAACCTATTATTTCAATGTAAATCTTTGAGCGGAATTTCCTTATTTCAACACAGACCTGTCGTTCACCCTGACTCATTAAATCATAGCAGGCCAATGTTGTTTTCAAGGAAACACCTAAAAATTCGCCCAAATATTACACCTAAAAATGTCAAGCATATGCATTTCAATAGGTCGAAATCTGTTGGTACATTTGACAGCGCCCAATTTATGTGCAGAAATTGCAAACAGAATTCCGCCCATTTACTACGGATTAATGAAATAACATTTGATTGGATTATATTCAGTCATCCTTTATGTATGGACCAATCAATTGATGCGATCAATTTCGTTATATTTTGGGCTGCTGGATGATTTATGACACTTCACTTGAAGTTAATCAAATAATGTTTTTATCCAATAATTTAGTGCAATTATCCTTGACAATATACTCTGGTGGAATCCATAATTGTTATAAAAATCCCTGTCAATTTGAGACACAAGAGAATGAAGAGATGCATATAAAACAGACAAATTACTTTCAGAGTAACTTTATTTTCATTTTTTTTAGCCGACGGGAATGACCCGGAAGTTCAGATGCCATAGATTTTGTGACCTACGACAACAATACGGAATCAAAGTGACACGTAAGCTCACCTATATAATGCTGTTTTATTTCACACTTTTTGTGAATTTCGTAAATTTTATTTACTACACATGTCGTAAAACTGTACTGCTTCAATTTTCTAATAATTTAATGGTTTGCAATCGCACTTTTATCTCGGAAAATTTCGTTTGTTTGGAAATTACAAGGTTCCGGCTGTTTCGTGTGCCAAATTCGGCAACCTTGACATGCTATTGGGATTGCTTGTTTGAAGACAGTTGTCATTGAATTGGATGATAATTATTTAAGCTTATTTGAACATTGTGTGGTGTAGCTAGGACTAGAAGCACCAATTGTACGCATACTATTTAAGGTATAAATGATCCGGCAATATCCTCATAATAGGTAACATCAGCCTCAGGTGTACCTTAGTCCCAATAGTGACCTGTCCTAGGTAGCTGGCTACCTTGGGTCACAAAACTCCCTATTGACTGATCACGTCGCGAAATTCACATTGAGTGTCAGCACTGCCGATTTTTCACCTCAATATTTTCCCCAAAATGAGGATGCTTGATCAAAATTAATTAACTCAATGTATCACTAAGAGTTCTAGGAACAACATGTGAGTGCATTTTGATTGATTTAAATTATATTTGATGTGAAAATCTTGAATTAAAAATGTGATTTTCGCGACGTTGTGTGTCTATAGAGGGTGTTGTGGCTATAGTATAGTGAAGCATGAACGATAGTATAGCCACCATTGGGTCTAGGTGTACCTCAGGGGACTGTGTTGGGGCCTTTGCTTTTCCTACTATATATCAACGATTTGCCTGATACCGTGTCATCCAAAGTAAGGCTGTTTGCAGCTGACTGCATATTATACAGAGAAATACGTCACCAAGACGACAGCAAACTCCTTCAATGCGACATTGACTCGCTCTGCCAATGGGAAAAGACCTGGCAAATGGCGTTTAACTCGACCAAGTGTTACTCCATGCATGTCACACACAAACCAAGCCCCTCACTTTTGACTACAGCATGAATGACACCGTTCTCCAGAGTGTTGACCACCAACCATACCTGGGAGTAAATATAAGCAGAAACCTCGACTGGGCCTGCCACATCAAGCACGTTACCAACAAAGCAAACAAAGTGCTAGGACTCTTGAGAAGGAACATCTACTCGTGTAGCAAAACAGTGAAAGAGACCGCCTACAAAACTCTTGTGCGTCCAAGATTAGAATACTGCTCAACCGTATGGGACCCCCACCATGAAAACAACAAGGCCTCCCTCGAGAAAATCCAACACCGCGCAGCTCGGTTCGTCCTCCGTGACTACAGTAGAAGATCAAGCGTCACTAAAATGCTCAACGACCTCAAATGGGAAACCCTTGAAGACCGTCGTACCAAGTCCCGACTAATAGCCATTTTTAAAGAAGTACACAAAATATTACCATCAAATGTAACTCCGCACCGAAACCAGGGAACCCGCGTCACTAGAAATCTCACCGGACCTCATCTACTCGAGATGCCACCTTTCAACAAAATATGTTATCAACACTCCTTCTACCCGAAATCAATCCGCGAATGGAATCTCCTGCCACCAAACATCCGGTCAATAACAGACATTTCTGCCTTCAAAAGCGCACTCTCTCAAATTGACATTAAGGAACACGTAAACAGAGCTCACTTCAAAAACTGATCACACCATCCACCACACTGACCTATGCGTTATAACAGCCTTATGGCTGTGTTTGCATAGTAATAAGCAGAAGCAGAAGCAGAAGGTTACTCTTCTTACATACGGAATAATTTAAAGCACGAGACGAGGCAGCAATTGTTTTGCAGTTGTTTTACATTGTAAAAATGATAGCTGCCTTGTGCTTTATTCAGTATGTAAGACCTATTTGAGGATATTGCCAATGATCCATGGCATGGGTTGTAAATTGTATAGCTACGGAAACTAGCATGCCATTACATTAAATTATTTATATACTCAATAGACAGTCAGTCTACAAGCGGTTGGTCCCCGCACGACTTCTCCTGTTTACTCCAGCAGATTATGAGATTATATAGATCAGTAATTGACTTCAAACCGATTGACTTTAAAATTTAAATTAGCATAACTTGAGTACCCTGGACCGCGCGACTTCGACAACCATCACGATCACGATGCAATCGATCGATCTGTTTGGGGTAAATTGTTTGAGCAGGAAAGGTTTGACAATACAACAAATACGCCCCCCCCCCCCCCCCCCCCCCCCCCACGGTAAATATCTACTACATAAACTAAACACGATCAAATATAAATATGCCGACACTTTACTGCATGAATGAAATATACCTCGATCAATCAATAATCAATAACGGCTAAAGGTGAGCATGACCGCTGTATGCAAATTAATTGCGCTACTCTATTTGCTTCTATAAGTCAATATAATCTCATAATCTGTTGGAGTAAACAGGAGAAGTCGTGCGGGGACCAACCGCTTGTGTCAGTCTGCATCATCATTCAGACATTTTTAGTTTTCAAGTTTTAGTTTTACTTAAATACTTACACTATCAAAGTTACAGTGTGTATGTAGCGCCACAGTTGCCACTGCACCAAGTACTATAGTTTAATCAGTTCCAAATTGGCAAGTTTGGCACTGTTTTTTAGTTTAACTCTTCGCGCGCAAAAGTAATCCAACTTTCAAGCGTACTCGGGCGATTATGTCCAGACGCATGCCGTTTTAGATGCATGCACACGTCACGCATATGATGCACAGTGCGCTTGATGCCTTTGTGTGCGCCCCCATCCTTCTATATTAATTCGCTGCTATAAGAAGGGTTTGCCAATTTCGAACTGATCAAACTATGATAGGTCTACTACTTAAACCAGGGAGGTGTCAACATAGCCCTACATACAAAATGAATATATTTGCGTGCATTGATTTTCGCTCGTTGATTTTCGCGTGAAAAATAAATGTAGGGGGAAAATGTCCACCTTTAACAGTAATTGATTCATTTGTTCTTCTTTGTAGGTTTTCATTCGTCCTTGGTACCAAAATCTAAGATTTTGGTACTTACTCGATCAAGGCACAGTGTTGAAGGGTACCAATTTTATAACCTAACCTTGACCAGACTTATTGCATAGTCTATTGTTATTAAACCAATTGAGTCTCCTTCAAGTTTATTGATTCTTTTGTCATGTTTGTTCTATGCTGGGCATGCATGGATTAACAGGTCTAATCCCACCTCATCTTTTCTGGCATTTCTGGAGCAATCAATAACTTCTTTTCAAATTCAATTCGATTCAAATTTATTTCCATAAAAACAACACTACATCAAAAATGTAAAACTTAAAAACAACAAAAGCGTATGGAGGATTAGGCTGAAAAGCCAATAAGGCCTGTAAATAGCCTACCCCTTTAATACAATCTTACAATACAGTACATGTTACATATTTAATACATGAATAAAACAAAATCTGACAGCGACTTAAACAAGACAAGACAAACAAGAACGAGCTCAAAAAGCGAATTATTCATATTTTTGGATGATGTTTTTCTTAAGGTGGTTTCGAAAATGGTTCACAGATGTTGATTCTTTTATTAATTTTGAAAGTGAATTCCAAAGAATGGGACCACGCGTTCGAATAGCATGGTCAGAAAATGATTTCTTATTGTTTGTCAAATTAAAATCATTAACGTGTCTTGTTGGATAGTCGTGAACATCAGAGCGTTTTTTGAAGTAATTTTTAAAAGATGTGGGGAGTTCATTTATTGAAAATTTGTACATAAAGACCCCAAGTTCAAGTGTGTGCATAGCAGTTACAGTGAGAAAATTATTTTTGGCAAATAAAGGTCCGGTATGACTTCGGTAATGACTCTTAGAAACAGTTCTTACTGCCCATTTCTGTAATTTAACTAATTTGTCTAAATACGATTTACACGTGTTTCCCCATGAGTATTCCATAGCTAAGGTAGGGTAAGATTAAAGTTAATACAGAGTATGTAGTATACGGTCTGGGATACAGAATTTAAGTTTGTTCATAACACCAATATTGCGTGATACTGTTTCATAAACATGATGCCTTTAGGATGAGATGGTTCTGATTATGCAATCTGCCACAGATTAGTTTTTTTACAAGCATGGACTTATTTTATAGACTGATTAAGTCTGATCAAGTCTGTGTTTCAAGAGATGGATAGCTTCCACCTTACACACTTGCCTGAGTAAGTACCAAAATCTAGGACTAGGTTTTCATATATTTTATTTTATTTATTTATTTATTTATTCGGAAAACACTTTCAAAGCAGCGGCACCCACCTGGAGGTGGTGCATCCAAAGAATGCAAAAACAAGAGTAAAATACACAAAGAATACAAGTAAATACACTGTACAATGATAAGACAAAAGAGAGAAAATAAGCAAAATAAGCATTCAATCATGAATATCATGAATATTATATCATACACAAAGATGGGTTAATCAGCTAATGTCATGAAGCGTAACATGTAGTGTGTACTTAAACTAATATCATTATTACTGCTATTATTATCATTCAACAAAACTGTCCTACACGACCATGCACGTTTTAAATAAGATTTACAAAATATAATAAACTGTTTATCAATCAATGCATCATATGATTAATTACTCACCATGGGGGTGACATTTAAACAAGTACTACCTAAAATTAAACAAAGTTGTGTATCATTGTCACTAACAGTAAACACTAAAGAAATGCCATACATAGGAGAGATCTACTCGGCGAAGATTCAATTCTAAGTTGTGAAGCTCATTGTCACGAATTGCACGTAGAGACTTACATAAAGGCATAAAATGTTTGATATCTTCACAACCACTATTACAAAGTAAGCACATAACAATTGATCAGAATGCTTTATAAGTGGCAGTATCTTTTAGGGTTTTTTATCCCTACTCATGGCACAATGCATGGCCCTACCCGTAGTGCCTCAAACGCCTGCTGAAAGGAGATTTTTACAGAATTATACTATTAAAATATATTCATCTATAGATATCATAATGGATTAATTTGTTATTCTTTGTAGGTTTTCGTACTACAATTAATCGCCTACCCATGGTGCCTAAAGAGCCTGCTGCAAGCTGAAAAGGAGATTTATACTATTAGAATATTCATCCATATCATAATTGATTCATTTGATCTTCTTTGTAGGTTTTCATATTACAATTTATCAGAATGCTGAAGTGGCAGTTTCTTTTAGGGGCTTTATGCCTACTCATAGTACTATGCAATGCCCTACCCGTGGTGCCTAAAGAGCCTGTTGAAGAGGAGACGGAGGAAGAACTTCTTGAAGATGTAAGTATTCAAAGGTATCTATAAAACAAAGAATGTTCGGTTAGGAACGGAAGCCATGTTATTTTTCATGACTTTTATACAGGGCTGGAAATAACATCCGCCCGCCCGCCCATATCGGGTAAATTTTGCGTGAAAATGCAAAAGTACCCAGTCTGGCTGGCAGGTAAAATTGTCACCCATCACATCAAAATGGACATGTTGGAGGCCAGAGTCAATTCTGAGTTATCGGTATGGTTTGAAAGAGTACATGTTTAAGCTTTGAAATGATCCATGTTGAAGGTAATTAGACTTTGTAATCACAAGATATGAATTGAAGAAGTACACATTTTATCTATTATTTATTTATAATTATCAAAATTTATTGGCCTCTATCTCAAAACAGTATTGCCGACAACATGTTCTTTTTGATGTGACGGGTCACAATTGTTCAAACTCACAGTATATATAAGTGAGCCCCACTGGCTGGTGGAATTTCTGTTGGGCAGGTATTATTGTGAGTTTCCTGCCCGACTGGCTGGTTGAGGAAAATAATCTGAAGTTCCAGTCCTGCTTATATTCTTTATCTACAATTAGGGATAGAAATACTTAGAAAATGTAGATTGTAGAACCAAAATCTCCAAATAATAATATAAATAAATATAAGAATTATGTTAAGACTTCAGTTCTAGTTTGAAATATAGACAAGCATGTTATTTCAAATCATATTGGTGTATCATTTCACCAGAAAATGTTGTCTAAAATCACCAAGCATCTGATATTGCAGTGGTTCTGCTTCAGAGGGCAGGCCCTGACAGTGACATGATGCTTCAACACACACAGTTAAGTCTATAGCGCATTGAAGTGATTGAAAGTCTATGCATATTGCATGGTACGCAAGAATAGTGTACAACATTTAATGATTGATGGTATGAATTATATATTTGCTGAGTGATCGCTGATGTCAATTTATTTTCATTTTGTTTTACAGGAAGATACTGGTTTAGAATATGACAGGTATCTACGACAAGTCATTAAAGTACTAGAGAAGGATCCAGATATGAGAAAACGAATGGAAGAGATGAGTCTAGAAGATCTTAAGGTAATAAATGTCATAGGTCATGGGTTACTAGAGAAGGATCCAGATATGAGAAAACGAATGGAAGAGATGAGTCTAGAAGATCTTAAGGTAATAAATGTCATAGGTCATGGGTTACTAGAGAAGGATCCAGATATGAGGAAACGAATGGAAGAGATGAGTCTAGAAGATCTTAAGGTAAGAAATGTCATAGGTCAAGGGTTACTAGAGAAGGATCCAGATATGAGGAAACGAATGGAAGAGATGAGTCTGGAAGATCTTAAGGTAAGAAATGTCATAGGTCATGGGTTACTAGAGAAGGATCCAGATATGAGGAAACGAATGGAAGAGATGAGTCTAGAAGATCTTAAGGTAATAAATGTCATAGGTCATGGGTTAATAATAGGTCATGGGTTACTAGAGAAGGATCCAGATATGAGGAAACGCATGGAAGAGATAAGTCTAGAAGATCTTAAGGTAATAAATGTCATAGGTCATGGGTTAATAATAGGTCATGGGTTACTAGAGAAGGATCCAGATATGAGGAAACAAATGGAAGAGATGAGTAGGATTATGAAAATGTGCTACTGTAAAAGCTGACATTTTTGCGGTGGTCTTGTTTTCACACTTTTTGCGCAAAATATTTTTCCGCAAAAATATTGTTTTCAACATTCATGCAGTGCATCCAGAAGGTCACCCGCGAAAAAAACAATTCCCGAAATGTCTATGATATCAAAATACGCGAAAATATCTTTACACGAAAATATTGGCTTTTACAGTATGGTACAAAAGCGCAACAAAACCTACATTTTGTATAAACATTTTTCTTCCCACAGCACCTTTTTTCAAAAGTCTAAATTTAAAAAAAATATATCGATTTACCAAAAATAAAAAAATTGCAATGGAATGTGTTAATTCCTATGGTTCTGTTTGAATTTAGTGTTAATTACATAAAAAATGTTTAAAATGGAATAGCGCACGCAACATATAGCCACACATTTTGGGTTTACATTTAATGCATGGCAAATGTTTGTTTGGACCTTATTTCGAGGGCTGCGCTGACTATTACCTACTTTCAACCTGCAAAGTCTTCCTATTGTATAACTAAGCCCCGGAAAAAAACGCACGAACTTTTGGTAAAAAACGCACGAACTTTTAAGCAAAAGCGAGATATACCGAGATTTCATCAGATTCACTAAAAAACCGAGAAAAACGCACCGAAATTGTTGATAGCGAGAGAAAAACGAGAAATCGGATAGTGATACAATCATTGTCATGTACATAAAAAAAAAAATCGCCATCAAAATGTATCATTTAAATCGCAAATCCCGGGCGCAAATCCTTCTTATTTTATTCTGCAATCGTTTCATCATTCATATCGCCATCAAAATGTATCATTTGAATCGCAAATCCCAGGCGCAAATCATTCTTATTTTATTCTGCAAGTGCAATCGTTTCATCATATCGGGATCGCACACGCATGATCACAGAACCATTTTTCAGCTCAGGCAGTTTAATAGCACCGCACTGCATCTTGGGAACCACGTGTTACGGCATGATTCACAGGTCATCGCCTCCACGTATGCGTAGTATTAAGTTGACCTTTTGAACCGTGCCTCTAATTACGAGCTTCATTTATTATTACGCCAGCGTGGGAAATGCGCCCATTTTTAATAGCCTCGTGTGAGAACTTCGCTTGCCTATTACAAATACGTATTTGGAACTGTGTTTTTTGAAACGGATACAGATTTATCGCAGAGCACTTTTTTGTTGTTTTTCGTTGGTTCAACATTTCTTCATAAAACACGCGATTCCGAGCGAAAAACACACAATTCACGGGCGATTTTTCTGAAAGCGAGAATTGATATAAATAGCGAGAATCACGCCGTAAATACCGAGATTGCGTTATCTTCCGGGCCTATGTATAACCTCTGCACCCCCTTGCCCCTTGTGACAACCCAAGATCACATCATGTCATCATGTAATTAATGTTTAAAATGTTTTTATGCCTAAACTTATTTCACAGGAGGGTAATTTTGCCAGAGAATTAGGTTTTCTGAGCTCCAACATTCGCACCAAACTAGACGAGCTGAAGCGAATGGAGGTTCAGCGTCTGCGCACAGTAGCAAAGCATCGAATGGAGGCAGCAACTGGAGGAAATGGTAATATTTGTTGATTTGCAAATATGGGCCCTAAAATAAAACAAAAACCAGAAATGGGAAAGTTCTAAGGCCATATTAAAAAAATCTTTTGTCTCAAAGCCCTTCAGTTTTTCAAAACCTAATGCGGAATGCAGGTTTTTAAAGGTGTTTTAAAAAAAAAATTATAAATATAAAAAATTGAAATCCTTCTAAAAGTGATATTTTGTATTTAAAATGATGTGATCAGTGAAAATCTGAAAAATCGGTGAAACGTTTGGATTTTTGCTGTTGAAAAAATTAAATTAAATTAAAAAACCCGAGAGCTTTGAGACAAAAGATTTTTTTAATATAGCCTAAAACAATATGGCCATGTGTTTTGAACTCACCACCCAAAAAGGGTGGTGGCGTTGCATTTTTGGTGACAAATCATCCATCTCTCTCTATTAACTCAACAACTAAATGTGGTACAGCTATGGTTGAGGTGTCATGTGAAAGCCTATTTATCTAGCTACATTGTGTTAATAAATCAAGTATTTCTATACATGTTTGGCTGAGATATGATTGATTTAATATGTTGTGAAAGTCAGGGGTGGTGGCGGTGGCGGCGGCGGCGGTGGCGGCGGCGCTGTGTGCAATCTCTATGGGGAATATAGAAAATGTTTCCCATTCTACGTTCAATTTACTATAACTCCTCATCCCTGTATGCTACAAACATGATTTTGCTCTCATTTTATAGATTATTTTATATTCTATAAGATTCTGTTTCAACAAATGTGACAACTATTGTGCAACAATTGTAATCATGAATCGATTGCGTTGTCCTTGGCTTTTTCCCTATTCGCTACACAGTGAACTTGCCCTAATTCATCGGTTTTACATACATGACTATAACAAAAGAAATATTTAACCGATGATAGCAAAATTATACATTTTTGGAAAGCTCTCAAATAGGGGAATCCAAAAATACCGTTTAAATCAGGATAGGGTACATACCAAAAAAAATATACTTGTAAACTCTAATAAATATGAAATTTAAACGTTTGTGCTCATTTACTTCTCGATATAGTATATTTCAACATGTTTACCATTAACAACTATTATGTTCTGGTGGGTAATTGCATGAGGAACTTAAATATGCACAGTAAAATTATGATTGGGATAGGTATAAAATTATTATTGAGCTTAAATCAAAATATGAAAAAAATCGATATTTTTTGAACATTCTTAATCACAACATGTTACCATTAGGTCTTATTTAAATTCTAATAGCATATTTGGATTCCTTGTGAGATTACCATTCAGAAAATATATACTTTTTATGGGGTAGAACAAATAGTTATTGCGATATGCTAATTCGAATCTCAGATGTTGTAAATTGTAAAAATCTGGACATGCAACGGTAAGGGTGGCGAGTTCAAGACACACGGCCATATAAAATAGAAATTGTAACACAGGGAGATTTCTGCCTGGAGACCTTGCATGGTCAAAAAATTATTACATTTTAAAATTGAATTTACTCAACATAATGATAAAAGCAAATCACCATCATCCATCCATTCAAACATAACACATTATCGTCACCACCTATCACCTATAGCAATTCCAACAATAATTTCTGTTTATCATCTTCTTCTTTTTTTGCATATAATTTTCATTATGTGTTATTCGTTTGCAACATTTTAAATTTTAAATAATATGAAGTGTCGCTGAGGACTCGGACAAATGGCGTGAATTAGATTAACAAATATCTTTAATAAGAATGCACGGTCTCAAACCCAGTCTTTCCTGCTATCACAGCTGGAGAATGCCCACACTACATGTAGGCCACAAACTATGTGCTTAAAATAAGGAACACAATTCCAATCAATGGGTGTGTGTTCATGTTAAACCTTTATTTCCTATGTAATTACCAGTTTTTCAAAATCTTGTTTCAAGCCATTGTTGATATATCATTTTCACATATCATGTTATATATTCCATCCCCACTTTTAAGCAAGAAATAAGCACCCATTTTTTTGTTCTGAACATTTTGCTGATTTCCACCTTTGTTTTTAATATAATATTCATATATCATCTTTTAACCAAGTGTTCTTTTTGTTGTAATTGTTTAATTTTCATTTCTCATTTTAGGCCATGAAGGGGATTTATCTCAGCTTCTTGTTTGCACAGCTATAATTACAATTTTAAAATACATCTCTCTATTATTTGTGACAGAAAAGAAAAAAGGAAGAAGAGAGAATTGCACCGGCAAAACCCAAAAAGTAAACACATGACCAAAGTCAAGTCTTTTAGACTGACTATAGAGTTATATTTCACATGGGTTTTTTTCCGGACAAAAAATGAAACCTATTCACTATAATCAAGTCAATGCATTGCTCTAGGTGATTGAAGTTAAGTCAAATCATCAAAATGTTGACTCAAGTTCAAGTTAGTCAAATCATTGACTGGGGCTGTCATAGCATAGCAATTAATCGTTTGGGAACTCAACGAAGCTGTGAAAAAACTCTCTTTTTTGGCTTGATCATTTTCATTTTCTATGAAAATAGAAATGGCTTCATTCACATTATTTTGGCCTCTGGTGGCATCAAATAGCCATTTTTGGCTTGTCTGAAATCATTTATGGCATCAGTGAAACAGTTTTTACTCAGCTGAAGTCTTTTTTTTGCATCAGTGAAGATGTTTTCACTTGTTTCTCTATTGTCCTGTACCCTGGGTGGATATTTTCATTCCCAATAGACATAAGGACATACAATTATATATATATATATAACTTGTGCTATAAAGACTTCATGGATGTCACAATGGCTTCATCAATCCCAATCGCTGATGCCAATAATCACTTCACTGAAGCTAAAAAAAGTTCAGTGATGCCAACATGATTTCACTGATGCCAAATATTGCTTCACTGAACCCACTTGAATCCTGTATCAACTAAATTGTATGTCAATTGAGGCTTTCCAATACCAATAGAAGCCATTTCAAGCCAAAATTACGACAATGAGGCCGTCTCAGATTTCTAGAGGTCTGTATACAAAACAACTTATTAAACCTGGTCTAACTTTGAACCCGGTATAAAAAAAGAATATTCCTTCCAGAAAAGAACTGTTTATGTGTAGATGAGTTAATTCTACAATATCAATGACAGTGTTGTCATTAGCCAAAATTTAGTGCCAGTTAATTTAACTGACGGTAAATTTAGCGAACGAAGTGCATGGGGTCCAGAGACCTTCTTAATGGTTATATAGGTTTTTTAATGCACTTTGAGGGTTCCTGCCACATAATTTCTTGTTTTATGAGGCAGTTTAATGATTTTATCCACAATTTGTAAACCTTTTTTTTTTTAGAGTGCTGGGTTTTTTTTAACTTTATTTCTTTGAGTGCCAGTCAGCAATCGTGAGTGCTGGCTACACCCGACCAGCTTAGTGACAACCCTGATCAATGAGCACCATAAAGGGCAATATATTTTAGTATTATATTAGCCTAATTTTAGGTGACTACAATTTTACTTTGAACTTTAAAAACTAGGGGGAATGAATGGGACATGACAGAATGGTCCTTCAAGAAAGACTGATTCATTAATTGGACCGTGTCGGCCTTGTTTTGTGCATCTGACCCTAGTATTTAATTTCTCTTTCTTTTATATGATTTCCTTGTTCATTGACACTTTTCCTCTGTTCTACCATCATTCTCTCATCGCTCTCCAATCATCCTATCATTTCTTCACCACTAAAAAAGACTTTTATGGCTATGGGATGGGCATGGGTCTTTATGACCCAGTTGGTTTAATTGAAGGTACATGTAGTTTGTAAACCTGTGTGTGTATTATGTAGTGTTGACAGAAACAGTGCTCAAACATTGTTATTGACTCAAGTTGTTCAAATTCTCCAGTCAATGGGCATCTACCAACTTTGGCAGATAAATATTGACATTGGTTCACCTTGCGAACTGCTGTCGGTCAACGTTGGGCTTTGCCCAATGATTGGAGTATGAATGGCCGGGCGATTAGTGTTGATCTGTCAAAAGGTCAATTGTTTAAGTACAGGGGGTCCCAAAAGTGTTGATACCTTTTAAAGCCTCATACTTCCAGGAGACCTATTCACAGTATTTAACTGAAAACATATGTGATGTGATCTGTGAAAACCCGTCAGGATGTCGCAAAATGTGAACTAGGGATTATGGGTAATTTTAAAAAAATAAAAAAATAAAACATTTTTTAGATTTGATTAAAGAAAATTAGTTTCCAATACTTTGTATCATCATCTTTCATAAAATTTCATCTTCAAAAACTTACTTTAGTCACTTTTATTATTAACCTTATAATGTTATTATATTGAATTATGTATCTTTTTTGGCCTGTTTTCATGATTTCTTGTTTTGTAGCTTTTAATGACATCACAATCATCATTCACTCATAACTTTTTTTGTAGTGATCGTAGAAAAATGATCGAAACAGTTCTGTAATCAGCACAGTTTTAGCTTTCTTATGATATAAATATCTCCAATATGAAAAATGCCACCATGTGGCGGGTTTTCACAGATCGCATCACATATTTGGATAGATAAAACTTATAGAATTATTTTGATACCAAACTTGTCCCCCATTTCCTAGGAGTGGAGTGCCCATCTCTCTTTCAAAGCAATAGGGCCAGACTGCCTCCTTTTTATAATGTTGCTGTGTGGGACTCGCTACACCTCCTTCACAGCGAGTCTGTTACCGTCCCATCACTGAAGAATTTCAGTATCCATTTAAATACATTTGAGTAGAGAGAAGTAATTGCGGTAATGTGCCTTTCTCAAGAGCACAACATGTTGACCACAGCAAGACTCGAACCCACAACCTTAAGATTATGAGTCCAGTACTCTTCCCACTGCACCACACATGCCCACCAAGTTTGGTATCAACATAATTCTACCAAGTATCAAAATAATTCTACAAATTTTCTGTATCCAAATATGTTTTCAGTTTTATACTGAGATTCATTTCACTGGCGATGTAAAGCTAAGATAAAGGAATTGACACTTTTGGGACAACTTAAATTGAATCCCACATTGCACCCATATTCTTTTTCCCTAGCACCCTAACACCATGTCAACTCCTGATCCCCACACCTGTTCTGATTAACAGTGTTACATAAGATACCAAACTGATGAATCACCTGTTTTGTTTTGTTTTGTTTTATAATATTATTTTTTACCATTGTGAAGATGTAAGTGATGCTGTATGTTATTCAATTCACAGCTGCACATATGCATTGCATGATGGGTATTATCATGGGCACATCTGGACTAGTATTTTTCAAATAGATCTTCCATATGGATTAAAGCATATTTTAATACGCCCAAAAGCAGCCATATTAAGCAGCCATCATTTAGGCTATATTAAAAAAATTGTCTCAAAGCTCCTGCGCGTGTTAGTTAATTGATACATGTTAGAAGAAGAGGAAGAAAAGAAGATTTTATTTTTTATTTTTTATTTTTTTCTTTATTTTTTTCAAAAAACAAAAACAAACCAAATTTCACAAATTTTTCAGATTTTCATTGATCACATCATTTTAAATACAAAAGGTCACTTTTACAAGGATTTCAATATTTTAAATTTAAAAAAAACCCAAAACTGCTTTCTGCATTAGGTTTTGAAAAACTGAAGAGCTTTGAGACAAAACGTATTTTTAATATAGCCTTATAGAATGAAATATAGTCTCATAATGCACAGGCTGTACCATACTTGTGTCATGGCGGCCATTCACAATGACAGCCTTTACATTATGACACCACAGTATACATGCATAGCTATTAAAGAGCTATGAACTATATTTCATTCAGTTTATTGGTTAGTTGTACTGATTGTCATACAAAAAATGGTATTTGTTAGATTTATCTTAACACTTTCCACGCGGCAGGCGGCTGCAGACAACATTACAAAATTTCACAAAATGTTTAAAAAATGTCAAAATTATTGAATTTCATTAACATATTTAGAATCATAATGAGAAATGCATTGACATAAGTACATAACATATTTAGAATCATAATGAGAAATGCATTGACATAAGTACAAACATGCCTAGTATTAGGTCAGTAATCCTTGAGATATACTTTGAAAATTGTGAAAGGTTTCTGGAAAATCTGTTTTGTGTATGGTAAAAATAATAGCCGCGTGGAAAGTGTTAATCAAACAACAAGACATTTCCCCCAAATCGGCAAGTCAACAGAGATACCAACTTGGCTGCTTCCAATAATTGCATTCTTTTCGCACATGGCTATGTTATAGGCACAATGCAACATAGGCAACTTTGTGTAGTGCGCTTGAGCATTTTAATGCGATGACCACTCGCATTGAAAGTATAAATTAAGCCCGCCCAAATCTACATACTATTGTCTCACAATATATAGTATGTATTGGCGGAAAATCAACCGAAAACCATACCAATCAAATTACCTGTTGACATTCAAACACCTCAATTTGAGAATTCTTTCCCACACAATTTCACTGCTAAACAATTGTTGCCATAAAGTTTATTCCATTATGGCAGACCTATTTGATGAGATCATCCACATCTGTGGCAGAGGGTCACTTATTGTAGTGAAAGCGTTGGTTAGTTTGGCTACTAAATCAGTAATCAGTTAGTAATAGTACAGTATTGTAGATATTCTGTGCACCTTCAAAACTATATATAGAAATATAGCGTAGATAAAAAAAATGTCTTCTTTCGTCACGTAAAGGGCTCAATAATAATAATAAATAATAACGGTGCTTATATAGCGCAATTCCAAAATTGATCATTGCGCTTTACATCAATTACATATATAAATGGATAACAATAATACAAAGCAAAATAAATTATACAGAATACAGAATACAACATCAGCAAGAGGAATCACAAGAATAGATGAGTTTTGAGGCTGCGTTTGAAAGCATTAATACTAGGTGACAAGCGAATTGATTGTGGCAACTTGTTCCAGAGGGTTGGGCCACAGACTCCGAACGATCCATCGCCAATTTGTCTTTTAGTTTTTGGGATAAAGAGACGGGTCTTGTCAAGGTTGGAGCGCAGACCTGTCCTTGATGAGACATGAATTGCAATGCAGTCGGACAGGTAAATCGGCGATAGACCATTCAGAGCCTTATAGATATAAAGGAGAGTTTTAAACTTGATACGTTTGTCAATTGGCAACCAGTGCAGTGAGTTCAACAGAGGAGATGAGGAATGACGACGTGGAACCTGAAATACAATGCGCGCTGCACGGTTTTGAAGGCGTTGTAGACGAACAATGTCTTTGCCTCTGCAACCAGATAACAAGGCATTGGCATAGTCTAATTTGGATAAAACAAGAGCCCGCATTGCATCTCCTTTCGGAGAGCAATAATATAGAAATATAGCCATAGTCTGTGTAAAGGGCACCCTAGCTCATGGTAAAGGGTTTAAACACATTTTTTGAGATCGGAGTAAACTGAAAAAGTTGTACAAGTATAACTTTTAAAATCAAGACTGAAGGTTCAAGATAGACGGTTAGGATTTTCAAAGAACTTGAGCAAACATCATATCAATAACATCACATCAGTTTGAATAAAAAAAAATTGCTTAGAATGAGCACCAGCATTGTGTATTGGGTTTTTATCTGAATGCAATTGCTCTAAACAAGAAACCCATGGCACAAAAAGATTTGACATTTTATGCCATAATTGTAATGTAGATGTAGTTATGTGTATTTCATATTGAGTGCAATTGTTTTATTATCACACGAAAATGAGACATTCAATGACATAAATTGTGAGATAGGCTTTTACGACAGGTATTAATAATATAAGTTAATAGTTTAACAGGATGGCTGTCGGACAAGTTTTAAACTGTCAAGCTTTCTTCAGGATTAGCTCTGACTTCTTCAGGACCAAATTATTATAATATTAAGCAAATTTGGCAATCTCTATGTTTTGCTTAATATTATAATAATTTTATCCTGAAAATATAAATCATATAAGTCAGCCAATCACAGAGCACATTTTGAAAATCTTAGGTATTTAAAATGTTGGGAGTACGATAGCGCGCTGGTTGGACAAGGAGCCAGGATTAAATAGGGGATCGGCCCTGGCGAGAAACTCCCCTAGTTAAGGGTTTATTAGTATTATGAAGGTGATTGGTAAAACTCTTTATTCCATTGTTAGTTTAGTAATTCATTTCAAACCAATGTATTCAATAAAAGCATCTTTCATCAGCATCCGTCATTCATACACATGTATCCCATAATTATATTCATATCACGACACAGGTCTGAAACGCATGGATCAAAAAGTTCTGGAGGGTATGGTTGGACATGTAGACCCTGCAACAATGGACAAGTTCACCGATAAAGATTTCGAAAGACTCATCAAAAAGGTATTAATTATTCATATACATTTGTGAATTTTTCACGGGCCTGTATTCTCTGTCAAAGTGTGACGTCAAAATCTCTCGTTGCTCGTTCGCCCGGTTGTGGTGTTCTGAACCAAGCTTCGTTACAGCAATAGACGTTATTCATAATTGGCGATTTCAGGCTAAAGAGGGAGACATACTCGATGAGACGACACTAATCATAACGAAAGCGAGGCCAACGATGGTAAATTACGTCACACGACACCAATGTTTACGTAATTTACCATCGTTGGCCTCACTTTCGATATGATTAATGACGTCACTCCCTCTTTAGAATTGAAATCGTCAATTATGAATAACGTCTATAGTGTTATGAACCTCAGATGAAATTGATCGTTGTACAAACTCAATGCATAACGAGCAATTGATGAAGAATCAAAAACTTGAACCAGCAACCAGGTTATGACGTAATCACTTTGATGGATTTATTTTCTTCATTTTGTGACATGGCACATATCATACGCAAAACCAACGCTGCTTCTTCATAGCATCATCTGTCATCTGGAGAGAAATCCACACATATTCTCATTCTGCCTCAGGGTGCACACCAATCAACCTATAAAATAGCAACAATACAATAGCTTTGGGTTAGTTTTACCAGAAATATTGAAATAAGCCCAGATTTATGATGAGATAGCCTAACTATGAAAAAATCTAAAATGTTTGTATGTTTTCAAGAGTAGCCCGTTTGGCTAATAAATCTACAAATTTCAATGGTTTTTAAGAATATTGAGATATAAAATTACTGTTAAGGATGTAAATTTTGTTTAATCTCACCTTTTCTGCCCAAAACTAATTTCAACCCAACACATTTTAAGGTTCATTATCACTCAAATTCATTACATAATACATAAACATTACAGAATTATTGATCATAAATTGACCTCATTGAATTATTCAGTTATATATAATATCTAACCAAGAATGTATAGCATCATAATGTCTAATTAACAAAATTATCAATATCCGCAATTGAAAATGTATTAACAAAACACTTGTTTTGTCATATAATTAATCATTTGATGAAAGCATAGGAACAATTCAAAATTACTGTTAATCTGTGACTTAAGTTATTTCATTATCTAACCAAATTCTAACCCCTATTAAACAACATTGAATATAGGGATCGCACAGCTACCATAAATCTTTCGAAAACATTCTCTATGATATAGCATAAAATAACATTCCAGATAAACCTTTATTATAACATTTTCGAGAAGCTTGCAGTTTGGATTTTGCTATGTATGATATGTGCTTTGTTCTCTCACTCCAGTGGATCACAGAGTAGATTTTGGCAACTATGTGGAGCACTTGGATTTAGAAAATCCACATCGCTTTGAAGAAAAGGATTTTGTCACCCTCATAGAAAAGGTATTCAGAAGTCAATGGACCGCACGTCACATGAGGTTGAATTCGCGTAAGAGTTCAACCTCACCCAAAACGGTGCAACGGTCACCCGTGGTACTCACTATACGTAATCTCGACCTCACGGCTCTGATTGATTGGTGCTCAAATGTGAGAACTGAAAAACTCGTGAATAAACAGATTATTCACGCACCATCACGCCCCACTGCGTCAGTGGTTACGGTGCAGAGGGGACCACGGCGCAGCGTGACGATCGTTAAAAAGGCTTCAGTTTAAATTTGACCAATCGGATGCTTTGGTGTTGTTGGTTGGCGGTATTTTGTGACTTTTCAAGCATGCGTGCGCAGCCCTGATCGAAGTGCGCTCACGTATGTTGAACTGTGGCCAGGAGATTATGTGCCGTAGATCCATTGTGTTTGTACGATCATTTAGACCTGGCTTTTCTCAACTAAATTTGGTTATGCACCGCATATGCAATTTCTATCGTATAGTCCTGACAAATATGGTTGGGTCAAAATGCCCGCCTTTGTGATCCTTATGAGTCAAGATGGGGCGGGCGCCCCATTGAAGGTATTGAATTTCTGCCATTTTCATTTATATTTATGGATACATAAACTTGAACAATAAGATTTTTCTGACGTGAGGCTGTGCGCCACTTGTCATGTGCCACAAGTGACTGACGCGTGCGCCACCAGTGAAGAATTCCTGATTTAGACCATCAGATAGAAACTCTGTATTTATCTAACTCTTGTGGACATCAAATGTAGATTTTCAATTGCCTCCAACTCCCCCTCCCCCCCCCCCCCCTCCCCACTTTCCCCATAAGATATGATCCAAGATGAGTCCAGGCACATGGCACCATAAACGCTGCAATTGTCTTATCTGTGGAATAGGCTCCAAAGTCACCGCACAGAGGTAGATGAACAAAATTAAGATACTATTTGGTGGAAATGGGCACTATGTGTTGTGCATATATATGAGGAAATTCAGCACGGAATAACAAAAATCAGTAGCAACTCGTTCATTTGACTTGTAGCTTATGAGGAAATTCACATATTTATCAAATTATGAGGGGTTTTATTTTGGGGGATATGCTGTAATGGGTGAGGCGAAACATTTTTGGGAAATGTAATGGGTACGAATTTCAGAGGTGCATTGTATTGTAATTAAGGTTGCAAGTAATTCCCGGGTACCCGGGTACCCGCCCGTGGGCGGGTACCCGGGTACCAAATTGGGTACCCGGATTCCCGAAATTTAAAAAAAAAAAAAAAAAAAAAATCCAATTTTTTTTTCTTCAAATATTTTTTCCCAAAGTCTTTTTTAAGTATTGAATGACCCATATTTTACCAAAAAGTGACCCTATTACCACAGGATATACTTAGTAAATGTTTGTAAAAAATGTATTTAAATTAAAAACATAATAACTAATTTTGAGTCGAATCAAATTATAAATGTTGTTTATATGCCTGTGATCTGGTAGAGAAAGATGTTTCATTTGTGTATGATGGATATAATGACAGATAGGTTTTGAATGCATTTCAAATTCTTTAATACACAGACTTATAATTTTTATTACAACATCACATGCATATTAACAACAGTAATCATTTTTTTAAACATGAATTTTTTTTAAATCAAAATAAATTATACTAACAATAACAAATCTTGCTAGTGTTTTAATATGTTACAGGCAACACTTTTCTTCCCGTATTAAATAATAAGTTACTGAATTAAGGTATTTTTTATTGTTAGAGCATGATATGGTGTTACTTGACGGTCAGGTAAGGAGTCACTCGATGCCGTTTAAATGACCAGTTTTTACTCTGAAAATGAAGAAGAAATTGAAATTGAAAAAAAAAAAAAAAATTTTTTTTTTTTTTTGGTACCCAATTTCGGGTACCCGGGTACCCGCCCGAAAAATAGGTCGGGTACCCGGGAATCGAAATACCCGTGAACTTGCAAGCCTAATTGTAATACATGGCTAGTAAACACACACATGTGTCACATTTTCATTCCAGGCAGCAGCTGATCTTGACGAAGCCGACCAAGAGAGGCGTAAAGAATTCAAACGTTACGAGATGGAAAAGGAATTGAAGAGACGTCAGGAGCTAAAAGAACTCGACGATGCCGCAAGATCGAAGGCAGAGACGGAATTTAACGAGAGGCGAGACAGGATAAAAAATCACCCAGTATCAAACACCCTGTAAGTGCATGTAATGAATTCTTATTTTCCAATGTACCGATGTAACAAAACATAATTACAGATGAATAAATTATATGAGTTGGGAGAGGAGGGGGAGAAGCCCCATATATGCATACTATTGTGATTAAATGACCCACCTTTTGCCCCAACATATAAGAAATGTGTAATAATGTCTTTCTCTCCAAAACATACTTTAAAAAGTGGTAATTTTCCAAATTGCCAATTTTGAACTTGTTTGTGTGTTTTTTTAATTCACGATTTGTAGCTTCATCACATAGACCTATACGCAAAAGAAATAAATGTGTGTGTTTTTATTTTCGCGGTAGCTGTGTCATGCGCAAAAAGCTCGTAAATAAATGTAGCATAAATAGGAAATCGTCACAAATCAATTCGCTTCATTTACCAGGCTACCGATACGGCGCACACAGTATCAGCACTTAGATTGTAATATCCCCTAACAGCTCCCCAATCTCGCTTGGGTCGACGAAGCAATTGAGACTAAGTACCTTGCCCAAGGATACAAACAAGTTGGCTGTAGTGGGGCTAGAACACACAACCTTTGCATTGTGAGACCGGCATGCTATCCACTACACCATTGAATTCATCAATTTTGTTTCCATTATATTACAGGGAAGCAAAGCACAAATGAAAGAAGTCTGGGAAGAGACTGACAAGCTTGACCCAGAGGACTTCAACCCAAGGACCTTCTTTGCTCTACACGATACAAACAACGACAAGAAACTAGACATGTTTGAACTGGAGGCGCTCTTCATCAAGGAGGTAGTGTTTTGTAGAAAACAATGAAAAATAATTTAAGATGCTCCCTGTAAGAGCCTCATTGAAGCAGATGATGTGGACATGATCCAAATCTGCATTTCGCGTCGGTTTAACAAGTTATGGCTGATACCCATTGAATAATGTAGATAGTGTATTTCATGGTAAAACTAAATGATTTCAACGTAAAACTATTGAATTGGGGAAAATTAACTCCATGGTAAATAACAATTTTTATTTTGTGTGGTTTATTTCTGTGATTATGACACATTTACATTCAATATGATAATTTAGCCTATGAGCATGTTGACAATTGTTTTTTCTCTTTGAAGGGGGGTGGGGGGGGGGGGGGGGGGGGGGGAGTCACTCTCATACCAAATCGATACCCATCCAAATCCTTGCACCTTAACATGTACCCTAAATGGCTTCACTCTATGCCATCCTTATTATAAGTAATTTTATGCCCACAGGGGCAGGTGAGGGTTACATTTTCATTTTCTGCTTTTGTTGTTCCCATCTAATAAATCTGTTTTAACCCCCCACCCCCAAATGGTAAATACTACTACTTATGCCTATCTCCAAGTGCATCTGCGGAACCGAGCCTATATTGTGAGCGTGGTATACTGCGCTAACGATTAGCTGAGAGTCTTGACTTAGTGGGTGGGATGACGGGCCAACGTCTGGAGAGTTCCCAGATCGATTCCCGGATGGCAAATTAGTTGACCTAACCCGGGTTAGGTTATGAATACTTATAGGCTGTGCACTAAATCCCCACTCTTTCTATTAAATGTTGACATATTTCATATGGTATGAAAGGCTTTATCAATATTTCTTGAAAAGTTGAAACTTTTTTCGGAAAATAGGTGTACTAACCTCGTCATACTAAAGTTTCTATATCTGTTTAATTACTCAATATACATGATAAAAATTATCTCTTCACTTATTGTCGATAATCCGGAATCATATTTGTCAACAAATCACCAATTGCTGTACAAACCACACAGGTAGCGAAGCTCTACGACGGCGAAGCGGACGCGGACCCAGTGGAGATGGCGGAGGAAGTGTCCCGAATGCGCGAGCATGTGTTACGAGAGGTAATTTATCCATGTGTAGTCGTATTCATACCGTTTTTGTCGCATGTACTTTCCTCACACGTAGTTGCATTTCTTGTATCCATCTCGCAGGTGGAGAAAATTTACGAAGATAAAGACGCCGACCCACGGGAAAAATTTGAGGAGATTTCACGAATGCGTGAGCATGTGCTCAGAGAGGTACTACAAAACACGAAAAGGCTATTTTCCTTTTTAGTTTCTTATCATTTTATTTTATAATTTCTGTTTTTCTTTTCATCCTGCTTGTGTGCTTGTTTAGTGCATAGATTAACCATTCCATGCTATTTTATAGAGCACATTGCACGACCTTTGACGTTATGTATAGTTCAGTGTGGTAAGATTTCAGGCTGATAAATGACTACTATATGGTAACAAAAAGAAGAAAACTTGTTCTACTGGAAACATATGATTGATAAGGACCTCTTAGCTTAATGTTGTTTGATTTTATATTGGCGGCCATTTTAAATTCAAGATGGCCGCCTAAAGCAAATGCTTTTCTTATCCGATTCTTTCACCTTGAAATCATGACTATAGCCACCAAAATTAATCCTCTGTGTGCTTCATTGACCGAGATATTGGGGAAATTAGTTTTTAATGGCAGCCATTTTGGAATTTAAGATGGCTGCCTTGCCAATAATGTTACAAATTTCTTCTTTGATTCCTTGACCCTGAGAACATAGGTATTGCCACCAAAGTCAAGTCTCTATGGGTCTCTGTGACCGAAAAAATATTGGCAAAACAACATTTGTCAAAATGGCCACCTTCAGTGTACATTCTGTCACCCTGCTACGATGACTGCCTAACTAACTTTCTAGCCAAATTTAGCTTGCCCATGCCACAACTCTATGACCATGTGCATGCTGTTATTATGACCGGTGACACCATGAGAGGTTTAGTTATCTCTAAACCAATTGTTTTTCTCCACAACCCTGAATACCAGTTGCATGTATATTCAATGGTCGCATGTGCCCAGTGTCTGATTGTCCAACCAATCCATCAATCAATCAATCAATCAGCTAATCAAGCAACCAATCAATCCATCAATCAATCAGCTAATCAAGCAACCAATCAATCCATCAATCAATCACCTAATCAAGCAATCCAGCATGTTAAATGTTTTCCTTAGCCTCGTTTATTGATGTGTGTGTGCATGGCATGCATGACTGGTATGCAGCATGGGTTTTGTAGTTATACTCTGTTTGGCCATCTCGAGACAGTGACGTAACCGTGTCTACTAATTGCATCACATAACGCGCGCGCATACTCGCGGCGCTGGTATACAAACACGAGGGTTGAAAGGTGGAAGATACATACGCGTGCGTAAAAGCTGTGCCTGTTCAGTTACGTCACTGTCTCGAGATGGCCAAACAGAGTATAGATACTATTTGGCTACTGGTTTCTCCATACGATTTAAATAGACAAGAACAAATAGGCTGGGCGCCATTTCTGTTGTGTGTGATTCCCTAATTGTTGTATTATCAACATGCCTTTAGTGCTGTAACATGTTAAACTATCTTTTTGATGGGAATCTATATATATTGGCATTATTTTGAATGCTGACCACCCGTTTGGCAAGGGTACTCTATATGACGCTACAAATGTACAATATCTTTAAAGAGTATATTATCTTGATTATTTTTGAAAGGGGATATCGTGATGTGTAAATTTATTCCTCTCAGGTAGGGTTGGTCGGTCGGCTGTTTTTTCGTGGGTTTTGTTGTTGTTTTCCCAAAAATGTTGGGAAAGGTGCGCGCCACCCAAATCAGATTTTTTTTTTTGGGGGGGGGGGTATGAAGAAAAACAATTGAGAGGGGGGCATTCTCAATACCGTCACGTGCAAACAAAATTGAGGTTATTAATTTGGTAATTTTTAACACAATTTTCAAATATTTCACAAATTTTACACAATCTCAAAAGTTTCTTAAACAATGGGTCGGTCAGGCACATAGAACAGGGTGGTTTTTTTCATGACCTTATAGTGACTTTTACTTGTGCCTATAAATATCATGCACAGATATCCCCATGTTTACAATATTTACAGATAGATTTTTTGGAAGATATTTTCAATTTTATATTTGATCTTTAGGGTATACACCACCAATGCACTATGGGATAGCACGTCCAGTAAAAGTTTATCACAGCAGTAGTTCCTTTTTGCGGTACAAATTGTGATTTGATAGACTCTTTTGATTACTTTTGGGTATTATACATTTTTATGAGTGTGCAGATTAAAAATCTCCCCAAAAAATGGCACCAGTTATAACATTTTAAAGTGTTAAACGACAGAGATCGGCGTAAAGTCCGTCCTGAGTTATGGGGCGTAAATAAATGGCCGAAATCGCTACATCAAATTCATCGCAAAATGTTGAAAAATCTAGTCTGACATCAAGGGGTATGCTTTTGATATGTTTTTGACAACCCTTGGGATAATCTCTGTAAATGTCATGTAAGGACGTATGGGATAACTCAAGTTAGAGCCGATTGTATGATCCCTACTTTGCACGTAGTGTCTATGGCAAGCATGTGCAACCTTTTCTACCACATGGGCCGCACTGTGATTTTGAGAACTATTCACGGGCCGCAGTGATTGTCAAACATTCCAAAACACATCCGGAGGAGGAGAGGGGAATCCATTGCTCATGGAATACCTGCTTCTCCTCGTGTAATTTCCTCTTTTTACTCGCTGTTGCTGCTGCAGCGCCATTTTAACCAGGGATTTTATCACCAATCACGCCTTGAGTTATATTTACTTAATACAGCGCGTCACCCTACTAATTCTAGGGGAGCACACCACTAAGTCAATCTGCCATTTGTGTAAAACTAGGAAGTTCCGGTTAAAACGGGCCGCATCAATGGGAATTTTAGGATTGCTTTGCGGGCCGCAGATTAGAGGTCCGCGGGCCGCATGTGGCCCGCGGGCCGCAGGTTGCACACGCTTGGTCTATGGGGAGCGTCTTGGTGGTGTATACCCTTTAGTAATGTTTTAAGGTTTTTTTAGATGTTTGTTTGTTTTGGTGTTTGAATGTTTGTATGTTTTTGTGTTTGACTATTTTTGTGTGTGTTTTGTTGTTGTTTTGATTCAGTTTATATTAATACCTTGCATGCATTGTTTTCATGGCTGCATGATGATGTTTTGATCAGGATGATGATCACTCGATATAGTAGATTCATAAATATTGGCTGATCGGTTGCTGATTTCTACCTATTCCATTTAACATTGAGGAACCACAGTAAACCCATCACAATGATTGTGGCATTGTTTAGATGAGGTGTGCAGTATCATTGAATTGGTTTTCCCTGCAATATAATGGACTTAAGGGGGGACTTCAGGAAGTTTGTTTTTAAATTTTGTGAGTGCTGTAATTATTGAACTATGACTCAAATGTATATATATAAGTATGAAAATATAAAAGTATACATTTTTGGAAAGGAAATGGATCAGAGAATCCAAATGTGGTATCAATTTTGACCCACATGTTTTGAACAAAGCTAACAAAAATAATTTTGAGTAAAAAATGCCCAAATCACTTGATGATGATTTAAAGACACTAACTTAGGGATGTTTTTTTAACCTAATCCAATATTTTTTGAAATTTGAACTAAAAATGCCAACAACAAAAAAAGGATGGAAAACCTGTTATTGTGCTTTTAAATGTGAATGCACACCCAACACCAATTTGCAATTATATTATATTAATTTTCTTTGTGTTACTCATATGTGATCCTTTGTAAAGCTGTGTTCAACACGAGAATTGGAAGATATTTCCTTAACTGAAATGGTACTCCAGCCAATGTTTATGAATCTACTATAAGAAATACTTCATGTAACTATCACTCGACATAAAACTCTGAATTTTCCAAAAATCAACTTGTTCCTATTTCTGGTCACACAAGTAATGATTGTTTGATTGGCCAAATTGTAGGGTGAGAAAAAAATGTTTATTTCCAGGTAAGATAAACCAAATGTCCCACCAAAATAGCACCATGCCTTGCTATTTCTTATGATTTCTTTATGGGAAAGCATGATTTTCTTCCAGATTTCAACATTTCCCTTCTAAGCCAAAAATGTCCCTGGAAGTAGCTTCCTGATTTCCACATTCTGTTCCCACCATGCCAAATAGTTAAAATTAAAAATGTTTTTCCTTACTCCATGGGTCATTAACACTTTCCATGCGGCAGGCGTCTGCAGACGACATTCCAAAATTTCACAAAATGTTTCAAAAATGTCAACATTATTGAAATCCATCACAAGATTTAGAATAGAATCACCATGAGAAAATAGAAATGCATTGAAATAAGTACAAACATGCCTATACTCTATTTGGCTTCTCTGGACAGTGACGTAACTTAACAGACGCAGCTTTTACGCATGTGTATGTGTCTTCCGTCTTTCAACGCTCGTGTGTATACGCCAGCACCTCGAGCAGGAGCGCGCATTATGTGCTGCGATTTGTAAAATACGCAGTTACGTCACTGTCCTGTGATGGCCAAATAGACTATAGTATTGGTTCAGTAATCCTTGAGATATACCTTGAAATTTGGGAAATGTTTCTGTTAAAGTAATAGCTGCATGGAAAGTGTTAAGTTGTAAAAGAGTGACTCAATGGTGGTAAACATGATGGGTCATAAAGATGGTCGATGACAGCCAGGGTTTAAGCCTGGCTCGGCTGGGTCGAAGACAACCAATTCAGCCAGAACACCAACCCAGCCACCAAATGAACATTTTTCTTGCCTGGTGTTAATTTGGCATAAGACAGGCTCCGTGCTGCCAGTTTTTATTTATTGATATTGAAATAATGAATGATTCATTCTATAGTTAGTGCGTTCCAAATTATCGAGAAATATGCAGTTGGTATCTCTCCACACGCAAAATAATCCAAGCATATGCACACGATTTTGGCATACGCATGCTTTGCGCATATGATGCCCGATTTGCCTTGTTGCGTAGGGGGAGCCCTATGCGCTCTTCTGTATTCATTCGCTGCTGTAAGGAGGCTTGTCAATTTGGAACTGACTGAACTAGAATGACTAAAACTTGATTTAAAAAGCTGAGACATGTGAAATTTCTCTGATGCCAACATTTTACCATTTTTATTTCAGATATGAAGCTTTTATATAAACAAAACCTTGTTGCGTAACTAAATAAACAATTTTAATAACGTCAAATGCAACACACCAAGGCTCATCTGTTTGCTATCACCAGCATTCCCCTTTCACACTCGACATTAATCAAGGCTTCCGTCTTATTCTTAGATATTTACAATAAATCAAGACATTATATGGACCTATATTCTTCTGTGCAGTAACATTAATATGTATTCCTCGATAGATAGTTTATGTGGCAAATTGTTGGCAGTCTTTGAAAGCAGAGCTTAAATAAGCTTATTCATGAAAATTGCACAAGTTATGCTGTGGATAAAGTCTATTTGACTATCACGAGACAGTGACCTGCATCATTCACTAATTGCAGTACATAAACATGCGTGCCTACCCGAAGCGCTGGCGTATACCCTCAAGCGTAGAAAGGGGAAGACATATGTGACCCGTCACATCAAAATGGACATGTTGGAGGACTGAGTCAAATCTGAGTTATTGGTATGGCTTGAAAGAGCACATTTTAAGCATTGAAATGACACCAAGTTGAAGGTAATCAGACTTTGTAATCACAAGATATGATTTGAAGAAGCATATTTTTGTCTATTATTTCCATTATAATTCACCAAATATATTGGCCTCTATCTCAAAACTGTGTTTGTCGACAACATGTCCTTTTTGACGCGACTGGTCCAGTGGCGTAGCTGGGATTATTTTCAGGGGGAGGGGCAAGATTTCTGAAATTTTCGTAAAAGGTTGCCCCAAATTTTTTTCCAGTCACCAACTCGTGATTTTCACGTAAGTGGGGGGCGGGGGGCGGGGGCACAAATGGGTTTTTCCCGTCAGGGGGGGCATTGCCCCCCCCTGCCCCCCCTGAGCTACGCCACTGGACTGGTCACATATATGTGTGCGTAATTATTAAAGTGATGTCACTGTCCGGAGGAAGGGAAATAGTCATCTACGGAATCTTTGACAAATGGATCACCAGCATGTGTATTTTGTGTTAATGTTTATCGGCAGTAATTCATTCATATATAACATTAAATCACACAATCCAACTACATTAACATGATATAACAAGAAAACTCAAATTTGGTCACTTTAATTTATTGACTACATTTTGTACCATTGAGTGGCTAAGAAATATTATGTTTTTAAGATGGGCCAAATGTTATGTTTTCTTACACTGTTAACAATATCATGTGTGTCTACGTTATTTACAGATCGATCTGGACGGTGATAAGATGGTGAGCCGAGAGGAATTCTTGAAAGCAGCAGATCAGACACAGTTTGATAATGACGAGGGATGGAAGGTGAATAATTCTTTAGGCTAAAAGCAACTTGATCATAGATGTTGTGCAGTGTAAGCCCCCTCATCTTTGTTGAATGTGTTCTTCCCCGAATCCAAATTGCCTCTGAGCCATCTTGTAGTCCTGTCTGATTCGCGGTCTATACTTCTTCCCTTCAGGACATCAACCAGGACGACCAGTTCACAGAGGACGAACTTCAGGAGTACAACAAAATGGTGAACCAGAGACTAGAAAGAAAGAAACTCAAGATGCAACAAGACCACGACAGATACCTTCAGGAAACGAAACTGAACCAACCGGTAGGGTACTATATTTTGTTTAATCAGTTCGAAATTGGCGAGAAATATTCGGTTTTTATAAATCCAAGTAATCCAAGGGTATACGCTGATATGGCCACACGCACACGGTTTGAGACGTACGCTAGCGTCATGCATATGATTCACAGTGCGCTTGTTACCTTCATGCGCGCCCCCGTCCTTCTGTTTTCATTCGCTGCTGTAAGGAGGCTTTGCCAATTTGGAATTGATCTATGAACTATAGTTGTTCTTCCTCAACAAGTCTTGACCACATCAGTCACGATTTAACCAGAAGATATTAGAACATGGGGATAGTTATATTTACCATTGGAGTACATTTCTGGCATTTTAAAACCAATATCATGTAAAATCACTATAATACATAGAAAGTGTTTGAATGAGACAAAATATCATCCTGTTTGTTGATGTCTCCTGCAAGTAGCATAAACCCAATGGGAACTCTAGCACTTGAATTAATGATACAGGTTCATAAATAGAGTATGTTATGGCCTATATCATAACCTTTTTGGTAGTGATGAATTATCTACTGTAACCAATGCTAAAAGGTGTTACTCAAGCAGCAATAATAGTAATATGACATTTCAGTTTTCTTAAAACCTTTTTGGAAACTTTCCTCAGGAATTATTGCTGACGCCATCAGTCCCAATTTGGAACCAACCTATAAAAGGTGTTAAAAATGGCAACATTTATTACAAAGAAACGAGAGATAGATCAGTGTTTCTGCATAGATTCTCCTACTTTGAAATTCTTTGTTCTATATACAGCCCGGCGGTGCACAGATGAACCAGCAGGTCAACCAACAGCCCCCTCAACCTGGTCAAGACGCCAAGCTACGGGTCAACCAGCCACCAGTTCAAAAACAAGGGCCTGTCAATCAAGGACAAGTCCCAGTCCAACAAGGTGGTCAGCCAATCCAGCAGCAAGGCCAGCCCCCTGTCAATCAAGCTGGCGACGCCCAGCAACAGGTAATGCCTTGAGGCAGGAAGGAAGTAGTAGTCTCAGCCTTAGATAGTGAATCCTATAAGTTATATTTAAGTTGGTGTAGTATTGAGCTTTGCCCTCTGGACTTCATTCAAAATGGGGTTTTATAATACATCAGGTTATGGCTTCAATATGAAAATAAGAGTCTCAACCTTGGCTGTTACTAGACTTTGTCCAGTGTGAAATGGAACATGACCCTTGTCATTCATATTAATATAGCAATTGTCAAATCCCATTTCGTTGTTAACAAAATTAAGCATGATACGTGTAATAAATGTAAAATGGAACATGATTTTGACCTTTTACAATGCAAACTCAATTTATATTAACATAGCAAAGGTCAGAGTCAACCCCTGGTGAACAAATTATAGAATTTGTATAGATCTATTCAATTTACGATTGAACAAAACTTTGGACCAATATCATCGACACTGTTTGGTTTGAATTTGCAAAGAGGTCATTTTACAGACACCCTAACACTTAACTTACACTAGAGCATGAATTGGCTAGTTCTCCCTGAAGTAGCCTGTGTATCAATCAAGTTGCTGCAACTGATTTTAGGTGTAGAATATGCCATCTCTGATGTACCTGTATATCAATCAACGACTAATTTTAGGTGTAGAATTTAGGCTTATCTCTGTGAAACTTAATTTGATTTGTATACTAGTACTAAGGCCTGCATAGTCTGATTAATTATTGAACAAACAAGTTTCAACCAGCGTAAAACTAGCTACAAGATACGTAATTGATGTAGCGCTTAGCGCATTAACTTGTGCACATTTTCAGGTTCACGCAGTATTAGCACATTGTTATGTGCGCATGATGCATCTTACGCAGACACGCTGCTTGGATTTGTTAATGCAGTACGCTATTCCACAATTTTTTGTTCAATTATTCATTAAACTAAATTTAAGGCAGATATGCCGATGAAATACGTTATAGTAATTTTTCCTGTGCAATATTATTAGTATTTGTAAAATGTTTATGTCCATATAAATATGAATTATTGAAATATTCCTGTTTTGCCAATCTCTTGCTGTTTTATGATTTTTTGTTATTCGTTGATAAATAAATTGATTTTTTTATAGGTTAAAATTATGTAATTAGTTTGGTTACATCTCAACAAGCATTGCAAGGCTTTATGCAAAAAGATGCAACTACATGTATTTGATTAATTTAGTTTTTCTGTTATTTAACTGTATTGACCGAACAAATTGCAAATAATGCCAGTCATACACATTTGTGCAACTTGTTTATAATTATTATTCTCTCAAAAATTGATGTTTCCTTCTCATATGACAGAGAATTTTGATAAGAATGGCAATGATCCCCCTTAGCGGGAAATTTAATTATCTGGAGTTTTGAGTTGATTTCAGTTATGGGTCGTAAACATTACTGAGTAAGAACGAACCTACCAAAGGTTTTCAATTTTAGACCTGGATCGTCTTTGTTAAAGTTTAAAACCCAAATTCCACTGAATTCAACAAAATCCAACAGTGTCAGCATTCCCCCACACTCCCTTTGCTTTATCACAGAAATGTATACATTGTGCTCTCACAAATGTGATGCGATCTGTGAAAACCCGCCACATGGTGGCATTTTTCATATTGGAGATATTTATATCATAAGAAAGCTAAAACTGTGCTGATTACAGAACTGTTTCGATCATTTTTCTACGATCACTACAAAAAAAGTTATGAGTGAATGATGATTGTGATGTCATCAAAAGCTACAAAACAGGCCAAAAAAGATACATAATTCAATATAATAACATTATAAGGTTAATAATAAAAGTGACTTAAGCAAGTTTTTGAAGGTGAAATTTCATGAAAGATGATGATACAAAGTTTTGGAAACTAATTTTCTTTAAAAAAATCTATAAAAAAAAGAAAAAGTTTTTTATTTTTTTATTTTTTTTTTAAAATTATTTTACCCATAATCCCTAGTTCACATTTTGCGACATCCGACGGGTTTTCACAGATCGCATCAGAAATGTTGTGAGACACGATCGCCTGACATCTACCACCGCAGGCCAGGTTCGAAGCCTTGGTGTCACTGCAAATTATGAGCGTTTACTTTTGGACAAACTAAAAGTAAACCCAAAAGTAAACGCAATACTAAACACTTTGTGAGCCCAACAACTAAGCTGTTTTCCACCCATCCTCTAATCAATTTATAAACTGTCCCATTATATCACAGATGGGGAACATGTGTGATTATATTCACTCACTTGGAGCGTGCTTTGAGGTCAATTAGGTGCAAAATGCAAGAAATGTTTAGTTTTGCGTTTACTTTTAAGTTTACTTTTGTGTTTAGAATTGAGTTTACTGTTGAGTTTACTTTTAGTTTGTCCAAAAGTAAACGCTCATAATTTGCAGTGGGTCAGCGACCGCATTTTCTTTCAGTTATTATCTGCCCATGTTTCCCCTGATTGTCTTAATTCTGCAAACCACCTTAAGGGGTTAGAGCAAATTCACTTTAATTCTGTTCAAAACTCTCCTTTAACATTAATTTGATACAAGTTTGATAATGAATAATCTTTCCCTCGACCTGGATTTGAACCTGGGACCTCCCAAACTGTACAGATGCTCTACTAACTGAGCTATTGAGGATGAATGGAATTGAAGCTTTAAAAATATATTAACAGGCTTAGGATTCAAACTCCTGTTTTCCGGCCCTTCAGCATGTATAAAGTAAAACTGCCAGCGGTTATGCATAGGAAGAGTTGCTTTATACATGTTCCGGGACAAGAGAACTTACAAGGTTTTGATAGATGTGATTTTGTCACTTAAAAATGTTTAGAGCAAACCGCCTAAAGGTCATACATAGGGAGTATTACTTTATACAAGCTGAAGGGCTGGATGGAGATACAAGGTTTTGATAGAATGATAGCGACGATGATGGATTTATAAAAAATTAAATTAAGCGTTCACTTCCACCACATGAACTGATTAACTTTGATTTCAAGTAATTTAATTGTTTTGTTTTTGTTTTCCTCCGTTATCTTGATTTCGCAGGGTCAACAGCAGGACCAAGGAACCGTACATGTACCAGTTAATGTTGCGCAACAGCAAGAATTAATAAAACACCAACAGCAGCAACAAGAAATGCTTAGGCAGCAGCAACAACATCAACAACAAGAAATTCTTAAACAACAACAATTAAAACAACAACAACAACAACAACAACAACAAAATCAAGGCCAACCTCCCGTCCAAGGGCAACCCCCAGCTCAACCACCCCAGCAACAGGGAGATGCCCAGGCTCAACCTCCCCAGGGTGGTGCCCAGGCTCAACCTCCCCAGGGAGGTGCCCCTGCACCGATAGATGAAGGTGCCAATCCTCCCGCAGGTGACCAGCGGTAACCGATGGTCAAATTTTTAGCGTATTATTTATACCAAATTTTTTTAATTGAAATTATTTTATTGTAGGGTTTTGGGTGGTAAGTAGATAGGGAATGTGTATAGTCGGCGTCATCATAATGCTTTGGATAAATTCCACCAATGCGTGCGTACGTATGTGCGTAAACTCGGAAGTGTGTCCCGGAAGCTTTCAAAAAATTATGACCCGTCCTGATTGGTCAAACGTAAACTCACATACATAGTTGTACACGCGGTATAGCTTGAATTTCGTCCATAGCATTATTATTTATGACAGTGACTATAGCATGGGATGCAAAATAAATGGGAAATTTGTGGCGCTGAATGGATACGGCATGGTGTGACAAAGCAGGGTTTGGGTTGTGTGTGAAAACGAAGCATTGTGCCTTTATACTAACATTAACTTCCTTATAAGGCAAGAAATGATAAGAGTTTGTCTCATTCGTCTTAACCCCCTGGGCACTACCGGCCTATTTTACAGTGGTTCTGATTGGTGTTTTGCAAGATATACTCATTTGAATAGCCAATTAAAATGCAGCTTGTAAAATATTTCACTCCAATCTTTATCAGGGATACAATTATTCTAACACTGTCTCCAATTGGCGCAATAAATGATGTATCTATCTTTCTGACCAATGGGCCGGTAGTTCTCAGGGGTTAATGCCTTCACCACTTTGTGGACTACATAGTGTGGCAGATATTATTATGAAAATATTTTCAAACAAAATCCTATAGCACAATGGAAACTTTTAAATCTACACACAAATGATTTTGAGACAAACTCTACTTTTTGCCTTATTAAACTTTACAATGGGATGCATGTTGTGCAACTAACACGCTAATATTACATGGAAGAAGTAATGAAGGGTTTAGGGAATGTTCTGCGCAAAAAATGTACTGGGGAGCACAAGAGATCAATTGTGATGAACAGGGACAAAGGCTCCTACAATCTAAGTCATGTATATTTGCAAGTGATGCAAAATCATAGAGGATCGCTCATGACACTCAAACATTAAAGTTGCAAAATGTTTTTCCTAATTTGTTTTTAGAATTTGCACAAATGAAAATCAATTGCTTTAATCATGAGATAGTCAAGACATTTTATAACAACTTAGCATCACCAAATAATTGGCACACTCAAATAATGAGATTGAAACTTTCTTCCCTATATTATATACTAATATCAACTGCGGTGCTGTTTCCTATCTATGAAATATGGCACCTTTTTGGGATTGAAATTTAACAAATGCTCCTTTTTCATTGCCTTGCATGCATTGACCATTACAATTAATGCAACATCATTTATATCATCATACACGATCATTTCAAACCTTTACTTCACCGGTTCCAGCAACAAAACTTGTCTAAGAAATTTGACGCCTGATTCTTTTCGTTCTCCTTTCCACTCCATCATTACACTATCATTTCAAAGAGAAATAATCTCTGAGAGACTGGGAATGTGTATCAGTAGTAGGACATTGAAAAGTGTGAGGCCTGTCTTCTTTTCTTTTTCTTCCTCACCATCATTTCTATGTGGCAAATTATAATGCTCCATCATTTCAAATTGCCTGATGCCATTCACGTCCCCAGGCAGCCCCAAGCTACAGAGCATCCCTGAGAGACTTAAAGGAAAGCGGTCGTGGTGAGGAAAAGAACTGCTGACGGCGATTGTTGGTCCAGCTAAACCTTAGCTAATAACTAATACATCACTTATATCACACGATAGAAAATGCGTTCAATCAAATGAAGGATGTTTGATTGAGCGTGCCTTTCACATTGGGTTAAGAGATTGTTGTAGAGTCGCACACAATACCGCTTGCATGTAAACATACATAGAACAATTACAGACTGCGCCAATGTCCAACTTGTTTAGATTCAAATAGTCGCCGCGTGCTGTTCAATTTTCGTTAGAATCCTCACCATGACTGCTTCCCTTTAAGAATGTATAGCAGTGGTAAATATGTGTTTGTGGCCGTTCGAGTATTTGACTCACAGCACAGTGCAATCCAGATAGGCGCACGCACTTCACCAATCACCAATATCACAAATTTGCTGACTTAACTTAACATTTCCAGGCTTGGACATGGGCCATGGCTTGTTTATGGGTGGGTTATTTTAAACAATTTTCATCAATCTACCCATGCATTATTTGATTGCCAGTTTATGGGTGGAACCAATTTGGAGTTGTCCTGGTCCTCTGACTTACCTCAGTTGCTCATGTGGTATCAAAATAACAGTTGTAATACGACTTTCAAATACACCGTCACTATGTGATAATCATGAATGTGAATCTGTCTAAATCAGGCATACATCTTGCCCTGTTAAATGCCAACCATTTCCCCCCGGGGGGCACTCAACTTTTTTGGGGTAGGGGTGTGCCGCACAGGGTCTCAAAAAGGGGGGCTACAGAACTGAACTGAGTGGATTTTTTGACGAAAAATAGGGTCTTGGGAACTGATGTTTTCAAAAAATTAGGTCTTGAGAACTGGCCTATAGTTCAATTTTGATTAGCAAGAACGCAAATTTTCGATTTTGGGGGGTTTTAGAACGCAAAATTTGCGAAGAATTGGAGCTTTGGAGCACAAAATATCGTGATTTTTGAATTTTCAACAAAATTGGGGTCTTAAGAACTGATGCAGGCTCGAAAGGGGGTCATAACAGCTAGCAGCAGAGGGTGAAAAAGGGGGTCTTCAGCGCGGCACATACCTATACCCTTTTCCAATGTCAGTGCCCCCCCCCCGGGCATTTCCCCTCCCCTTCTCCCACCACCCCCAACTAAGAATCTTACACACCCATCTTACAGGTACTGTAAAACAACTTAAGTTCGCTGAGAGTTTAATTTTCGCTAATTTCGCTCGGAGATTCAATTCGCCAAATTAAATTGCCGCCAATTGTATTATTTATAATGGTTATATATGAGACCCGTCGCATCAAAATGGACATGTTGGAGGCCCGATTCAAATCTGAGTTTGGTATGACTTGAAAGAGCACATTTTAAGCTTTGAAATGACACCATGTTGAAGGCAATCGGACCTTGTAATCACACGATAGGATTTGAAGAAGCATATTTTTTTCTCTTATTTTCTTTATATTTTACCAAAAATATTCGCCTCTATCTCAAAACTGTGTTTGCCGACAACATGTCCATTTTGACGTGACTGGTCACATATATAAAGAAGATACCAATTAGTGAAACTAAATTGCCGCAAAAAATGAGTAATTGCTAATTCGCTAAATTAAGATGCCGTGAAATTAAACTGTTTTACAGTACACGTATACATGACAACACTGGATCTTCATCTTCATCTGTTAACTCAAGTAACACAGGTGTATGATCATTAACCCAATCTGTCTCTTTTCTTTTCAGCGCATCCTTACTAACAATAACTACCATTTCTATACAGTCCTCGTAACAATCTCAGCATCAAACCGGTGGAGGCAATTAACCCCCTGGGCACTTACAGTGGTTCTGATTGGTGTATTACAAGATATACTCATTTGAATAGCCAATTAAAATGCAGCTTGTAAAATATTTTACTCCCAATCTTTATCAGGGGTAGAATTATTCTAACACTGTCTCTGATTGGCGCAATAAATGATGTATCTATCTTTCTGACCAATCGGCCGGTAGTTCTCAGGAGGGTTAACTCATTTATAACTAACTCAAGAAACTGTAAGGCAAAAAACAAAGTTCATCAAACATTTTTGGAAATATTCTAGTATATGCTAGGGGGGAACTTACATATTTTGTTGGGTGTAGTATGCTTACCAACCATGTTGCAAAATGGATATCTGCAACTCACAAATGTCCCCAATGTATTTGTATATCGGTATGAGTGTTTAAAGTCTGGGTGAATAAGTTGTAGATGTAATGTAAGTAGCCATTTTGTTCTGTGAATGGCTTTCAAAGTAGCCATTTTTGTGAATGGTGAAAAAAGATATTTTTGTATAAATGTGTAAGTAGAAATTGCATCTGTGTTGTTAATATGCATTTACTTTGTTGTATGCTTAATTGATAGATTGGCACCGGGGTGCTCTCTGTGAAGCCCAAACAAAATTGTTGTGTTGCCCTCAAGTACCAACACATTTTGAGGTCGGGTCAGTCAGTCGTTTTTGTGCTTTTTGTTTTTGTTTTTTTAATCGCTGAAAATATTACTGACAGGCCATGCTGTAGTGGTTCATGTCAAGACAAAATAGGTAAATGTCAATTTTACTAATATTTTGTAATAATAGTTTAAAACTATTTATTCAAGCGACATTATTTCAAGCAGAAAATAGCAATATTTTGATAATTTGGGTAACGTTTTAATCTTGAAAAAATGATGTGACCCTATTTTTTGAGATTTTTGGGTCAGTCGGTCGCTGAGGGTAACACAGCAAATCGTTTTGTCCTTAGAGTTGTAATTCAGGCTTTTACTCAGAGTATCTTATTGAAGCTTTTACTCAGAGCATCTTATTGAATTGACAGATTAAATGTTATTGATAAAATTGTTATTATTTTGCAAATTATATATAATGTTAAATTGATGCACAGTATATCTGAACTCCATAATTATGTCTTAAAGGCATATTATGTGATCTTTTCCAGGGGGTGCCCTCTATTCATGATTTTAGAAAGTAGATTTTCGCTAGCGAACAATCTATTTTCAACCCTTAAAACCATGATTTTGCAGTAATTAGGAATCGTATCCCTCTGTAACTCAGAATATATTCATGATTTATGATCAGAAATGTAAATCTGTAAGAAAATCTACTTTCAAAAAAAAATCATGAATAGAGGGCGCCCCCTGGAAAAGATCACATAATATATGTGAATTGTCATTGACTTGATATTTAAAACCGGTAAGAGATTTCATTTCTACATATACCGACCTCTATTCTGGGATGAGTTCAGAATACACATGTTCAGAGAACGATTATTTTGCACCGTTGTCAAGTAATACAGTTTATGATAATGGTTAATGAAGACATACCATTTTGATCATAATCAATGGTGTAACTATAGGGGGGAAGGGGACATTCTTGGATGCCAACTTGGTAGTGGGCACTCACTTTAAATGGCCAGGGTGAATTGAAAACATTAACAAAATACTAATTTGTGATGATTTAATGTGTGAAAATACCCCTTTATTGGGGTAGTGTGATAAAATATTGGGGAAAAGTGTACTTTAGGTCCCAGATATATACCAGTATCGTTCAACACTCTAACATAAAAGTTGGCAGTAAAGCTCGCTCGATACTGGTGCGATTTGACTGTTCCAGTATCAGGGTCGATACTGGAAGACATGCTACCAGTAGTGATTTGTCCCAGTATTAAACGATACTGGTACATAATTGCGTTTCATATGTGCCGGTATCGTCCAATACTAGAACACTGACTTTGTACCAATATCTGTGCTGTGATTGGTTGGTGTCCAGATAATACAGACCAATCACAGATCAGTGACCAGTATACAAATGTTATTTTTGATCCACCTGTCAAGAAGCACTATTTCTTGATTGGTTGGTATACAATTAATTCTGGCCAATTGAATACTAGTATTGGTTAAAATAAGTCGATGCAAAAGCTACAGTCTTTATTTACATTTACCCAGTTAAATGTTAATTTACTTGTATGCCTTGCTTTGATTGGTGGACATCTAATTATCATTGACCAATCATGCATAGGTTTATTCATTCAAGATGTATATGCATTAATATTCACCCAAGGTGTACATTCCATTGTGCTTGTATTATTACTGGATTTTGGTAATTAGTCGTATATTTTATGGGTTTAATTTCAAGCCAATCAGCATTTTGATTAATATTTGTTGGCTAAATAAAAATATATTGTTAAAAACAAATTGAAATATGTCTCATTGTGATATATTGTGTCAATCCTTTTAAGTGAATCGGGTTTTTACGTGTTTTCTTTCCTTGTTTTATTTAACACAAATAATAATATGAAGGGGTCCCATGTGCATGAGCGAGACCCTCTGTTTACTCTTCACAGCAATGACCTAAACCATCAGACAACCATAGCCAGGGCAGATGGTCCGCTAGACGGCATTTTCAAATTGACGGGCAAAATCCAACGAAATAGCTTATAATAAGGCTATATTAAAAAAAAAAATTGTCTCAAAGATCCCGCGCGCATTAGTTAATTGATGCACGTTAGAAGAAGAAAAAAATTCTAAAAAAAAAAAAAAATCCCAAAATTTCACTGATTTTTCAGATTTTCATTGATCCCATCATTTTAAATAAAAAAGGTCACTTTTACAAGGATTTTAATATTTCATATTTAAAAAAATAAAATAAACACATTCCACATTAGGTTTTGAAAAACTGAAGAGCTTTGAGACAAAAGATTTTTTTAATATAGCCTAAAGGCTTTGTGTTGGGGTAGCATTAATGACTTTGAATCATTGGAGGTTGGTAATGCTCTATATGGTTTTAAATAATATCCCAAATGGCCCCAAGTGACCAAAATGTAATATTTAACAGTTGTTGTTTTGAAGGGATCCAACTGACTTTTGTGTGAATGATAAGTTGATAAGGGAGCGACCCTATAAAAGCAAATTCAGACCTTGTATCAATTTCTAAGATGACCGCTATAATAGGTACCAAGCTACAGTGGATCCTCATCAACACAAAGTTGCCTGAACCTTCGCATTTTAGTTTGTGTTAGCAGGAATTGATGTTATCCAGTCATATTATATGGTAAAATATAAGCTTGGGACTTGAATAACACTTTGTGTTAACAGGAATTTTCTGTTAACAGAGTTTGTGTTAACGAGGTTCCACTGTATTTAGCAGCCAGAAAATGCAAACAATAGTGATTACCAGAAATCAAGCAAATATAACAAAAGATGTGTTCAATTTGTGTATTACACTCGGCAAAAGAAGTTCTTGGACACTTAAATTAAATTAATATTTAATAGAATATATATAATTATAATATAATTATTGAATATATTTGTACTGCTACTTGCTTCGTCCGAGTCATATCTATTATCTCACTCTATAACTATTAACTTTGACATGACATGCTCTAAGCGTATGGAGATCAACACATTTCTCACAGTAATTATATATAATTGTATATCAAAATAAGCAGAAAGTAATCCTCTAACAGCTTAACATGGAATTTAGACATGATCACTCATGCATGGCAGATCCCATTCACTTGACAATGGCAAGAAGATTGCAAAAAATTGGATAATCCCTCCATTCAAATGACTGTAAATGCTCATTTCTTGCAATTTCCTTTTACGCACCATTGCTTAATGAATGTGCTCAGCCATGCATGAATGCGTACATCTTAATTTCATACAAACATGATAGAGAATTATTGTCTGCTTATTTTGACATGACATGCAATTGTTTAATTTATATTAAATATTTATGTGAAATATTTGAACTTCAATGAGTGTCCAGGAACTTCTTTTGACGAGTGTATAATATTTTATTATCATTATGTGGAGTATTAAAATATTCCAATCCTCAATACATATTTGTTCAAATTCATCAACTATATTCTGCCATAATTTCTCACTTGATATTTTGACTAGACACTTATTAACAATTCAATATACAGTAATACACATTTGTAATACAAATAATTTGTAAGACGGGCAAAATATTCAAGTCATCAATATAGTTTACAAATTTATCAAAGATATCCTGCCATTTCTCACTTGATATTTCGACCAGGCACTTATTAACAATTCACTATTAAGCAATACACATTGTTTCGTAATACAAATGATTTGTAAGATAATAGCAAAATATTCCAACCATCAATGCATAGTTTACAAATTTATCAAAGATATCCTGCCATAATTACTCATTTGATATTTCGACCAGGTACTTATTAAAGGAGGTGTCCCGCAAGCATAAAAGTGTGCATTATATGTTAGAAAAATAATTATCGAGCCCAACTTCTGTAATCAAATAAAAAGAACAAAACACCACACTTATGACAAAAACAAATAAAAACCGCAATCTCTCAACATGCACTTTTTAAAATTCGCGGCGATCGAAAGTCCCAGTGCCGATGATGTCATAGTTATACAATGCACATGCGCAAATTTGAGCACCGATACCCATGACGTCATCGACACCGGGACTTTCGATCGCCGCGAATTAAAAAAAATGCATGTTGAGTGATGGCAGTTTTTATTCATTTTAGTGACTAGTATGGTGTTTTGTTCTATATAATTACGTAATTTCGGCTCTATAATTATTTTTCTAACAAATAATGCTAAATGTTGTGCTTGCGGGACCCTTCCTTTAACAATTCACTATAATACAGTATACACAATAATAGTACAAATCAGATGTGTAAGACATGCAAAATATTCCAATCATCAATATAGTTTACAAATTATCAAAGATATACTGCCATAATATCTCATTTGATATTTCGACTATTAACAATTCACTATACAGTAATACACAATAGTAATACAAAAAATGTGAAAGGCAGGCAAAATATTTGGGACACCCTATACCACCGATACCGTATACTTTTGATGCACTTCTTGTATAGTTAAAAATACATAACCTTTGTATTCGCCCTTGTTTAAACCATGGAAGTAAGTTAATAACAGATTACTTCCATGTTTAAACATACGAGGGTCATTCAATAAGTTCTATATACCTCCTACCTCATAAATTTGCTATTATATAAGCCAGTCGTATGAAATATTCCACAATTGTAGCTTTGAATCTCAACTACAATTTCATAGTAAATTGGTCTGAGTACTCGTTGTACTTTTCTGGAGATGCAGTGAAAACCAGACGTCCATTTAGTGCGACGGAAACGGATAAAAAACAGCCAAATGTATCATAAGTACTAGTTGGGTATGTACAGGGGGGTTCCCGTGCACCCCCCCCCCCCCCCAGTACTAAACCAAACCAACTTTTTTAGATGCCTTTTAGGGTCCTTAAACACATTTTAGATGTTAACAGTGAAAAAACCCCGATGCTCTCCAGATATCCAAGATGGCGTCCAAAATGGCCGCCAAAACTGGTCAAATCTCATAAAATGACATATGGCAATCAAATTGTATAGTGAAAGTATGGTTTTAACAGTGGGATGTATGTATTAGACCACTAGACACCCATATCCAGAACTTTTGCTTTGTTAACACACCTTAATCCAAGATGGCCGCCAAAATGGCCGCCAAAAATGGTAAAATTCCATATACAGGCATATATAAACCAACATGTATGTTTAGAGTATAGTTTTAACAATGGGATGTATGTGTTAGACCACTAGAAACTCATATCTAGTATTTTTGCTTTGTTAACGTACAGTAAACCCAAAATGGCCGCCAAATTAACGGCCAAAAATGGTCAAAAGTCCATAAAATAGCATAATATCAACCGAAATGTATGATGAAAATATAATTTTAATGATGGGATGTGTGTGTTAGACCACAAGTAACTCATATCCAGTGTTTTTGCTATGTTAACATAGTTCAAAATCCAAAATGGCTACCAAAATGGCCCCCAAAATGGTTCCCGGAATGGCTGCAATAATTGTCAAATTCCATAAAATGGGATAATATCAACCTAAATGTATGATGAAAATATAGTTTTAATGATGGGATGCATGTATAAGACCACTAGTAACTCATATCTAGTATTTTTGCTTTGTTAACATACTTACAAATACAAAATGGCCCCCAAAATGGGTACCAAAATGACAACAAATTGTTGAAATTCCATAAATCGTATAATATCTACCAAAAATTATGATGAAAGTATAGTTTTAATATTTGGATGTATGTATTAGACCACTAGTAACTTATATCCAGTATATTTACATTGTAATAACATACTTTAAATCCAGGATGGCCACCAAAATGGCCGCTGTAAATGTAAACAAAGTCTACATGAGTGAATGCTAATCCACAATAGATATTGTAAGAGTGTATATTACATCTCGTTTACTAAATAGTATGTTCTAAACTGCTAAGATGTTGCTTTTAGATATAAGGCCCACCTCTGTGACAATTTTGATTCTGTATCACTTTCAAAAATGGCATTCAAAGTGGTTAAGTTGATGTTAAATGACCTAAAACAATTGTTTTGTATTGTAAATTACCATACTATGTAATACCAATACCCCAAAATCTAATAAGACAGCATTCAATATATGTCAATGATAAAGCCTAGTTTGAGTATTTTTAAAATATCCAAGATGGCTGCAAAAGGTTAAAATAATTGAAAGAGTTTAGTTTAATTGTTAGTGTTACATTAGATATGGTATAGAATCCATATTTTGATCAATTGGTGGCCACCTGTGGTAATTATTTTGACCATTTAGTTAGTTTTATTGACCATTAGGGGTAATTTTAATGAAATGGTCATTATAATACAAATCTTAATAACATCACATTGTCAAAATGGAGTCTATACCGTTTAATTATACCGTGTCATATAATACAGATACGTTTACTGGATGAATTAAATGCTGTAGATAGTAATTTGGTCATATCTAATGTAACACTTACGATAAACTAATACTGTTTTCTTCTCTCAGTTATTTTAACCTTTTGCAGCCATCTTGGATATTATAAAATATTCAAACTAAATCTACAGCCCCTAGGCTTTATCAAAGACATAGTGAATGATGTCCCATTAGATTTGGGGGTATTGGTATTACATAGTATGGTAATTTAATATACAAAACAATTGTTTAAGGTCATTTAACATCAATGTATCCATTCTGGCAGCCATTTCGGAAAGTGATACTGAATCGAAATTGTCAAAGAGGTGGGCCTTATTTCTAAAAGCAATAGCTTAGCAGTTTAGAACATACTATTTGGTGAATTTGATGTAATATACACTCTTATACAATATCTATTTTGGATTATCATTACACTCATGTAGACTATTTTTATATTTACAGCGGCCATTTTGGTGGCCATCTTGGTTTTAAAGTATGTTATTACAATCCAAATGTACTGGATATGAGTTACTAGTTGTCTAATACATACACACATTGGTGTTAAACCTATACTGTCATCATATATTTTGGCTGATATTATCCCATTTTATGCAATTCCAACAATTTGTTCAGTCATTTTGGGACCAATTTTGGGCGTCATTTTTGACTATAAAAACTATATTTTCATCATACATTTAGGATGATATTATCCCATTTTATGGAATTTGACAATTTTTGCCGCCACTTTGGGAACAATTTTGGGGGCCATTTTGGCAGCCATTTTGGATTTTGAACTGTGTTAACAAAGCAAAAATACTGGATATGAGTTACTTGTGGTCTAACACACACATCACATCGTTAAAACTATTTTCATCATACATTTCGGTTGATATTATGCTATTTTATGGAATTTTAACCACTTTTGACCATTTTTGGCCATTAATATGGCGGCCATTTTGATTTTACAGTATGTTAACAAAGCAAAAATACTAGATATGAGTTTCTAGTGGTCTAACACATACATCCCATTGTTAAAACTATACTCTGATCATTCATGTTGGTTTATATATGCCAATATATGGAATTTTACCATTTTTGGCGGCCATTTTGGCGGCCATTTTGGATTTAGGTGTGTTATCAAAGCAAAAGTTCTGAAAATGGGTGTCTAGTGGTCTAATACATACATCCCACTGTTAAAACCATACTTTCACTATACAATTTGATTGCTATATGTCATTTTATGAGATTTGACCAGTTTTGGCGGCCATTTTGGACGCCATCTTGGATATCTGGAGAGCATCGGGTTTTTTTCACTGTTAACATCTCAAATGTGTTTAAGGACCCTAAAAGGCATCTAAAAAAGTTGGTTTGGTTTAGTACTGGGGGGGGGGGGGGTGCACGGGAACCCCCCCTGTACAAATGTCTCTTGAACAGAATATAAACAATAAAAGTGACTGATTTCTTGGGGAAAATACCCTCTAATTAGCCAGAACTAGACCAGGACAACTATTAATCTAAACCCTACCCTATAGAGAACCGCTGTAAAAGTCATATTTGCTTTTCATAAGAACTAAGAGATCTTCATTATACTGGACTAAATGGAGGGATTTCAAGTCTCTCGAAGAGGTAATATACTATCACTGAGTACCTAATTGACTATTGTAAAGGTTGCATATAAGAAAAACTCATAAAGTTACTATCATGTTAAGATTTCACATTCGAGGCATCACTGTGGCTTGACTTGTAACAACGACGGAAAATGTGACCGAATAGCAGTATTCCTGTATGCTAAAGGCGTAGCAATACATTCGAGGTGATAGTGTACTTTTTGAAAGCCTACAAACGTTATATCACCTAAAATCTGATTTATACATGATAATACAGTATCATATTCAGAAATCATCTAATGTTTTCTATTTTCAGTTTGTAATCGGGCTGTTATATCTAATCATACAATAGGGAGAGAAACGAAAAAAACATGTATTTATCTTTAGGGTAATTGTCCGTGTCCGTTGTCCAAAATCTCTCTCTGGCTTTGATCGCATCATAACAAAAGTAAAACAGGTAGGCCTATCAGTTATCATTTACTATCAATGTGTAGCTATGATTCCGAGCTATAATTATGACAAATGTCATGAGGCTGACATTCATATTAACGATGTTATGAGTGAGGAGGTAGAACTTATTGAATGACCCTCGTACAATCTGCATTCACTGGTACGATAAAATTCCAAAACAAGAAACAGACATGCGGTGATATTTATTTAGCCAAATTACTAAAACAATATTTATGGCTCAAAGTATGATGGTACAATCTGATAATGGCAATATGATCCACTCACATCCTATCAAACTGATAAATGACATACAATTCATGTTTTTAAAACCATTGTAAACGTAGTATTAACAAAGTTGAGGAACTGAGTGAATAAAATACGTTGCAGTTAGGTCAAAAGTTAACAAACCATTTATGGGTATTCTTCTTGGATCCATTTAATGATTATGGAATGTAATATTAAGTAGTTAACGTCATGGAAATCAAATTCAAATCGTAATGAAATACATGTACAGGGTGTCCCAAAAGTTTCGATACCTTTTTAAACCTTTGAATCTGCGGTAAAATAATTTGCAAATAATTACCGAAAACATCTCTGGATAGAGAAAACTTATTTGATACCAAACGTGGCTCCTTTTCTGAGTCCCTTAACACTTTCCACGCGTTTTTTGTTTGTTTTACCATATACCAAACAGATTTTTTAGAAACCTTTCCCATTTCATAATTCGTGTGTATCAGTCGATGTGGTTAAATAATTAGGCTCTGCCCTAGAGACCTGTATACAATGTACACCTAGCACATAAAGTCCCTGACCAGGTGCTTTGAGGTTAGCTAATTCAAAATATATAATCGGTACCAAAAAACTGAGATATACTTTAAATGAGCAAATTTCTTCTCCGCAGTTTGATACCTCCTTCAACAAAATCGAATGGATACTTTTAAAGTTATGACGATTTCAATGACCCCGAATAGCAACAGAAAAGTTGCACTAGGTATAGGAATCATTGATTTGTGTGTGATTACTGTCATAACTGTGTGTTATCTGAACGAGACAGATGAATGGGTCTGTAGTGATAACCGCAATGTGCGGGACAAAGGGTGTATCTGGCTGTGAAGAATACAAGTCATAGCTGATCAGCTGTGAGTTTTTGCAGTGCGTAATCACACACAAAACAATGATTTCCTATACCTAGTGCAACTTTTCTGTTGCTATTCGCGGTCATTGAAATCGCCATAACTTTAAAAGCATCCATTCGATTTTGTTGAATGAGGTATTACACTGCGGAGAAGAAATTTGCTCATTTAATGTATATCTCAGATTTTTGGTACCGATTATTATTTTGAATTAGCCAACCTCAAAGCACCTGGTCAGGGACTTTATGTACTAGGTGTACAATTAATTAGTGCTGTAGAGAATTTGAATGTTGATTTGAGTAAAATATACATAAGCTAATTCAAAACGGCACTGGGTGGACAATTCACAACCGTACGGGGTGGCAAACTCTGGGTCGACGATATATTCATTTGCCACTAACTAATCATGGCATTGCAAATCCAATGGAATGGTTACTGTAGAATGTTAGGGTCAGATATCCAAGAAAACTGCAGTCGGCCATCTTGAAAACATATCTGGCACCAGGTGAGCTAGAATGATGAACGAGGTGTCATTTTCACCGATTCTGGCATTGCAAATCTAATGAAATGGTTAAAGTAGAGTGTTAGGGGTGAGATGACTCCTAAATCCAAGATGGCTGCTGTCGGCCATCTTGAAAGACATGATATTTTATCATATCTCTGGCACCAGATGTGCTAGAATGTTGTCATGGGGGGGGGGGGGGGGGGGGCATTTTCCACGAATTTTGGTATTACAAATCCAATGGAGTCATTGTGATGTTTAGGGGTGATTCTGACCTGTAGTCTACGATGGCCACTGTCGGCCATCTTGAAAAATCCAAAATATACCGTCCTTGGCACCAAATCCAATGTTAAGAGTTTATCACAACAGGCTCAAAGTGCTCGATACTTTGGTACCGTCCTTGGCACCAAATAGAGAGTACATGTAGTACTGGAGTGGACACATGTTTGAATGGTAGCATGTATTTTGTTCTTAGGTTCACTGCTTGAATTGGGATTTGAAATCGATATCAATTTAATAATTGGAACACCAAAAGACACTGTTGACCTGTTTGACATAAACATATTTATGACGAAAGATGATCATTTAAAGACCCGAGTGGTCATTTAAAATTACCCCGGACGAAAATGTATTGACACAATGTGATAGTGGTGTAATGGCTCAGGTGAGCTTATTGACCCCAAACGATATTAGTATGACCTCGAGTGGCCATTGAATGATTCAAAGTGGTGCTGTAATGACCCCAAGTGATCATTTAATGACTTGAGTGGTCATTTAATAACCCAGGTGATCAGTTAATAACACAAATTATAGTGTAATGACCCCAAGTAATCATTTAATGACCCGAGTGATCATTTAACGACACCAGCTGATCATGATGTATTGACCCGTCTGATAGTGCAATGGACCCTAATGATCCGATTGGTAAAGTATGATCCCAGGTGATCATCTAATAACCTCAAGTGATAGTGTAATGTCACAAATTAATCATTTAAAAACCCCGAGCGATTATTTCATAACCCCAAGTGATCGTTTATTGACCACAAGTGACTATACATTGAACCCAAGTGATATTGTAATGACGACAATCAATCATTTAGTAACCAGCTGGGGATCATTTAATGACTCTAAATCAACTATTTATTTACCCCCAATTGATACTTTAATGACCGCGTGTGTGGTCAGTTAACTACCCATGGTGATCATTGGATGACCCCAAGCGATCATATAGCTCAAAACAATATTTGAATGGCCCCACGTGATCACTTCATGATACCAATGGACTTGAATGACCCCCCTCATAAGAGATCATTAAATAACTCGAGTCGTGATCAATAAATAACACAAACGGTAACAGAATAACTCAACTTAATTATTTAATGACCCCATGTGATAGTTAAATTCCTGCATTTGGTTTTAAGTCTATACTAACCATTCCATAGTAATTTGTAAAGCTAGAATTAATGAAAAATGACACCTCCACCATTCTAGATAAATATGTTGTTAACAGATATAATTATGTTTTTTAAGATGGCTGACAGCAGTCATCTTTCTTGGATTTAGGAGTAATCTGACCCCTAAAACTCTTAAATAACCATCCCCTTTTCACCATTCTAGCTCACCTCGTGCTTGCCAGGGATATAACGTTTAATGATTTAGGAGTCATGACCCCTAAAACGCTACAATGACCATATCATTTGATTTGTATTGCCAAAATTAGTGGAAAATGAATGATACCTCATCACCATTCTAGTGCATCTGGTGCCAGAGATAGATCCTTTTATGTTTTTCAAAATGGCTTTGGTGACTCCTCTACCAGCCCAAATTGTAGAAAGATTTGCCATGGCAGATCTTGCCATTGTCAATACTATTAATTATTAATATGAGCAGTTCCTTGCTTTGGATGCCCATTATACTCATGAAGAATGTTCAGGGCGACATCAGGGTGTAGAGGCGTCAAGAAAACTTATTAAAGGTCGAAAATGCCGACCATTTCACGGACAATGTCTAAGATTTCTTTGCAAAGTTTCAAAGCGTCATCAGTAGCAAAATCCGCGTAAATTTGCATTGACGTTCTGTGCTGTGTACTGTTGGGATTTAACGGCTTGTTAAAGTCAACTCCTAATCGAATAAGCTGAGTAACGATGGTCATAAGAGCTTCACCTTTAGCGCACATTGATAGATCTGTTACCAACAGGACTAAGTCAGTGCTATCTGTATTAGGTTTTCCATTTTGGTAATACTTGGCAGCCTTTAAAGCTTTTTCAACACTTTGATAGACCAAGAAAGCCGACAGCCAAGGCGAATTTGGACACAGATCATGTTGTTCTTCAGCTTGACGAAACATCGCTTCTGCTTGTCGATACCAAATACGTGCTTTGCGTGGGTCTGGGGCCTTATGAGTAAACGATGGCGGTACAAAATTATGTCCGTCCCGTCGACTTCTTGAATCCTTCTCAAACTGACGCTCCTGGTAGGTTCGTTCTTGTTCGCGTTCCCTTTTGATGTCAGCCTCCCAAGCCTTGTACCGCTGAGCGTAATCACTGGTCGTATCGCCTCTCTTTTGGCGATCTATTTCTTCAAGAAGAAACTGAAATGCCTCGTTGTATAGTCGGTTGTCTTTGGGTGGATTCTTATCTGGATGCCAGAGCTTGTACAGGCGACGAATATATTGATTCCGTTCTTTTTCAGACAGATCCGATACTTGTTTCACATCATTACGTATCTTCTTTTTGATATCCGCTATATCTTTCAGCTGAGATTGACTTAATTCGGGGCTCGGCACCTCCGCGTCAGAGTCTCCCGTAAAAACCTCCAGCGCTGTTTCTGTTGCTTTCCTTGATCTCAAAAACTTGTATAGCATAACAACGCTAACTTCAATGCACTCATTTTCACCTATATCAATTTTGTATTTGCGAGTAAGTGACTCTTCGTCACCAGGTTCAGTCACGATACATGCATATACATAGTAGTACTCCTCATTAGTGTCTGGGTCTGTAGCGACAGCGTTTGAAACCCCCCTTTGCTGATTCACATCTGAGCCAACAGCAGCAGTAGTAGAAGCAACTTCTTCATCATCTTCTATTGGACGACAGTATACCACTACTTCACCAGTGTGGAATTTATTAGATGGATCATTGTCCAAAAGATGAATGATATCTACTGGGACAGGAGAACCAGTCTTTTGTGAATCAATTTGAATCCGATCGTCGGAAGTATCATATTCAGGTATCCGATGATGGGTAAGGACTCCATTCATGTCATCGATATTGGGACATTCTACTACCTCTCGTAATATTGGAACATGTTCACTGTCTAGCACTAAGCTGCAGATGTTGTTGATGTCTTTAGCAAGAGGCAGGAACAGGTATTTCTGGACCTTCGAGTTTTCTTGATGTTCCAAGTAGAGAATGGGGTCATTTATGGTGCTATCCTTTAGTGTTGCGAGAAATGCGGATCTTGATTCCTGGTTTTCTATCACTAATTTACCACTTCTGTCGTATAAACCAGTTCTTAACTTCATGACACATCGTGCATTTTGGAATGTCAACAAACTTGAAATCGTTTTCTTGTCGTTGTCGGAAGGTGTTTTGCCTTTGTTTTGATGCTGAATCAGACGGAGTAATACCCGTTGCATTTCTTCTGAGACGATCATCTTCTTGATGCGAACTAGAAAAGGACAGTGCTCTTCTTGGATGCACTCTTTGTTATTCGGGCATGGCATTTCAGTCATGACAGTTCGTAGATCTAATGGACGCAGATCAGGTGGAAGTAAATTGATAAGCATAGATTCAGTAGGTCCATCAATAGAGATCCATGTCTTACATACTTGCTTAAGAGGAACCGTAAACTCAAGTTTGCCACTGGTGAGCAGCAACTCTTCCATCTGATGAGACTCCGCGTAGTAAAGACTGGTTGAAGGCTTCAGCTTTCCAGTAGGGGTAGGAAAGTAGAGAGGAGTGTCTTTTAGTTCACATTTGCTGATGGTTATCTTTTCTTGATGCAACAAGCGGAACATACAAGACAAAGCCGAGTGGGCTGTATTTGTTTCATTGGGATTCATCTTTGCATCCTCGCATTGCGTGTGGATTTCATTCAAAATACCAGCAAGTTGAGCAGATGTCGGTCGGTCTTGAGATCCAAGTGCACGCAGTATTTCATCACAATATGCAAGCTCTCTTGGTGCCTTAAAGAGGTAAGGTTTCAGATATTGCTCTATTCTGACATCTAATTCGAAGACCACCTTACTGGCAAGAACGAGATACTTGCCATCTTCTACAGGACACATAGGAGTAAACTCCAAGCGTCGCTTGATTTCTGCGGAGTGTTTTGGCAAGTTGGCTTTCAAATAGTTCATCATCTCTGTTATGACTGATGCTAGTTCCGTTCGTGCATCTGTAGAGACCGTATCTGTCTTGTCGAAAGCATTTCTATTCGCCATGTACTGACAAACATTCTGAATATGCAGGAGAATTTTATCCATGATTGTAACCTTGGTTTCAATACCCAGACATTTGTAGACGTTGATATTTCTCTCACTCGGTATACGTGGTATAGCCCAGGACGGTAACATCATCGCTACAGTCCATGTTAATACCTTGAGGTGTTCTGGAACAGAACCTTTGTATGAAATAAAATGGCTTGTCAAGTCGTCATTGTCTCCAATATGTGGCGGGTGAATTTGCTTCAGATTGGTGTCAATAGGAACAGATGGAATACACTTGATGCTGGCGATACTCATCAAGAACGTGGACTCCCAAAGCCGAAAATTTCTCTTCAAATCACAAATCAGCGTCTGAGCTTGTTTGATGAGCTTTTCATAATCCTCTATATCTCGTATACGTTTGGCGCTGTCGGCTATCTGATTGGCAAACTTTATGAACATACGCCGGTCTACGACATGATTCAGCCCTATATCTCTCAGGAATGTCTCCCATAGCCACACCTGGAATGTATCTGGTAGTAAATATCTCGGTTCGATCCTATTTGCAAACACCTTATTTTTTGGATCATAATAGTGGTCAGTCGTGTGAAGGACTCCATGAATGTCCGGTATGAATTCAATGTTTTTCAGGGCAGAGTACAAAGCCTTCTTTTCTTCCTCTGAGGCTTTCTTGATTACCTCATCTCTGATATGCTCTATGAAAGCTAGTTTGCTCTGTTGACTAAACACATGGAACTTTGGTAGAACGTACTTTAGATAGATGTCTGCTGTGTTGATGGGTGTTATTTGCAATTTATCATAGAGTAAAGCAAGCATTGCATTTGCTTTTAATAAGATACATCCACCTTCTCTTAGTAACACGTCAATTTCATGATTTGGAAGATCAAATGATTCGACAGTGTGGCAGGTTGAATCGGAAGATATGTGCCTCAACTGACCAGAGATGGCATCATGGTAAACAGGTAGCATTTTGAGAATCTTGATATCGTTTTCGGATAGGTTTCTTCCATTTTCACACGCATCTTGGAAGTAACGCAAGATCGTTTCGCATTCTCCAGGTGATAGATTGCTGGCTACAGTTGCATGTTCTTTTACCATCATATGTCTTATAACATTTATCACACTGGATGGCTCAGTAGGCACTGATAGATTCTCCTGCAATAGAGCCGACAAGTCATCGGGAGTGGAGGTTTCACAAACGCTCATGTGTTGAACCTTTACCTTAGGACAGCCCATCCTTTGAAGGATCGTTGCCACAGCTCGTCTAGAAGGGGTATCGGAGAATGTGTCCATATACAAGATTGTCTTTGATAGATGAGGAGACACCAGTTTTCCACACGATGTAGGGTATATAGGCCATTCGGATAGTGATTGTAATTCTTCATTGTTTGCTGGGGTATATCTTTCTAGAATGAATGTCCAGATCTGCTTCATCCATTGCTCACTGGGATGTCCATTTGTGTCTGGTGTCCAGTTAACATGGTGATCGCAGCCTTTCCATTCAGCAGGCAGCTGCCTATGGATATGTTGTGCTAGCTCATACAATGTAAATTCCTTACAGATGCCACTGGAATAAACATGTTTTGAGCGGTCCCCTTGCTCGATCCAGGATTGTAGTGGAAATACTAAGTCTTCGTGAATGAACATCTGTGGAAGGCATTGTAGAACATGCGAGTGACGGGTGGTGTATACACCGCATGTGGACGAGAACACATTTAGCATGTTATCACTGGTAAGACGTAGAGGCAAACCCTTGAGATCAGCTGGTCCTTCTGCTCCGTTGAGGCAGTACTCGAGAACAAGGCAGAGAGTATCGGCATTTTCAAATGAAGAATCAGATACGTGACATGGGTAAGAATGTGCGATACAATCATCGTTTGATAGATGATTAAGTACTGATTCTGGAGTAATACAACTCGCGTTTACATGTGCCTCTTTGAAAGCTTTACAAATCTTGGGGTTGCTTGAAACCAAATTGAATCCAATCTTTCGTAGGAGCTCTCTTAATTGAGTAGGCCGTTCATGAGACAGCTCCGATGACTCTCCCGTCTCGTTCAACTCAAGAGGCAGATCATCAAAGAATGCTTTACTTGTTTCACAAACAGCGTTGTGCCATGTTACTGTAATTGGAGCTCTGCTTTCAACACTGACCACTGGGAGCACTTCTAGTAGGTTATCGCCTATGTATGATAATGTTGCTTTGGCCACTACTTCCCATTCGCCTTCAAGTTTTTCCAAATTGCTGGGAAACAGCCGATCATATATCCCAAGCTTGATCTGTACCTCATTCTTGAAGTTCTCCTGTGATGGGTCTAACAGAAGACGACCAGCCTTTTGAATAAGCTTAGCATAGGCAGGGGCTATGACACGGGCAGCTAACAGTTTATTCCACTTGTGTATGTGACCTTCCCCACCGGCTTGACCGTTTCCATATTCTGTTCCTTTAACCAGGTTACGACGAGACTGGTCAAGTTCAAATGTACCATTAACGTGCACAGGAAGTTTAGTGTAGATTTGCAATGGTAGGACAGTAAATGCTTTGTACCTTCGTTGTAATGGATAACGTCTATCACACGCATCTGTTTTCTTTTGCACGTTTAGTAATGCTGCTACTCCACCGCGAGGAAGGTGAGCTTTCGTCTGGATTTGTTTACTACCTTCATCATCGTCATCTTCACACACTCGATCGATACCAACCATTTGTGAAACAAGCCACGTTTCGCAATTATCTGGTGAATCTTCAATGTCCATCGTATAAACATAGTTTGATTGTTCGATATGGGCGACGGAAGCATCATTATTTTCTTGCAACTTGTTGGAAAGTTCTTTCAAATGTTCCCGAAATTGCATACCTTCTGCAGGTATTTTAGCTGTTATCTTGTAGCGGGTAGTCAACTTGTTAGTGGACGGGATGATCTCGGAGATGGTTATTTCTTGCACGCTATTTAAGAAAAGGAGCGATTCCTTCGCAACCGACTCAAAGCTTCTAAGTAGTGATCGCACGTTTGTAGCATCGTAGGTATCGATGGATATTTCGGAAACCGTGGCAAGTGTACGAAGTGGAAATCGAAATACTGTTCCGTTGTCTAAATCAAACTCTTCATATTCGCCCAGGTATCCATTTATCATATCGGGAAATGTCGCCAAACAGCCACCAACACCTTGCAATTCATAACACTTTCCAGGATTTGTCATTGTAGCCCCTGGAATATATTTAGCATGAGGATCAAAGATGCATAACTTCTCATTGTTAGTGACAAACGTGGGACAGTCTGTAAGATGATAGACCGCATTAAAGCCGATGCCAAAACGTCCTGTCGTAGTAGCGTCTGATATCTTCCCACCCACTCCAACGTGCTGAATTCCTACCAGGTCGTCTTCGCTGAATGGTTTGTTGTTATAAACGCAAAGAGCAGGGGAAGAATGCATGGGCTCCCACGATTCACCGACAATTTTAGAGCGTTCATCTCTTCGTGGGTCGTACACCACATGGATTTGAGTGGCACCTGCGTCATCTCCGTTTTGGAGAAGTTCTTTAAGTACATCAGCCTTGTCTGAATAATCTCTCAAAATTCCTTTAAGACGAGTTGTCAATTTCTCCTTTTGACCAAATTCATCAGCAAACCCGTAATCGCTAGAGCAGTTGGCGAGATGCAGTTGTCGTGATGTAGTGATTCCAAGCTGTCTTGTCTCATATTCTGTAATACTGTGGTGGGTACATATCTTGTCAGAAATTGCCTTTGTCCAAGACATGTCGTTGTATATCAATTCCGATGCAGGGCGCAAAATTCCATTCTTGTCCAGAGCTAATACCTCTCCTTTATCCTCCATTTCAGTCACTGACTCGACTATCGCTTTCAGCTTGTCTTCCGCGATATCGGTATCCATTTCAGATAACGGTTGGTTGCCGTCCTCCGTTTCAGTCACTGACTCAACTATCGCTTTCAACATGTCTTCCGCGATATCGGTATCCATTTCAGACAACGGTTGGTTACCGTACATTTCTTTCAGTGTTTCCAAAACCTTGACATAGTCCTCAAAACTAAAGACATCTTTTACACCACATGCCTGCAAGAGTACCTTATATGTCAGTAGAGGATCTGGAACAGCATAAAGGTAACGTTTACCGCGACGTCTGTATTGAAAAGCCAACTGATCACATCTCAGGAATTTTCCATCAACGAGTATAAACGCCAATTCCTTCAATTCATCTATGTAGTCCTGGCATTTCGATTTGTCCTCCGCGAGGTTCTTCAAGAAATCGTATATGGCACGGCATATTGTGTCTGCATGTTTTGGCTCTACCTCAGCTACAACTTTCTGAAGCTGCTTCATCACAACATTAACATCTGGATGTTGATTTCCAATATCAAGGAGAGTTCTGACACGATAAGAAAGAATATCTGGGCTAAGATATTTTTCATCCAAGACGGGTCGGATAGAACCTATGAGATACTCGTATTGTCCTTCTAACAGCTCCGATGATGACATGAATGGCGAAGACGACTCATGCCAAGCCATGGGGTACGTTTTTGGTTTTGTTAAAACCGGAAGAAAACAGGCATTTCTCAATCTCTTCTTTTGTTTTAACGTTGGCTCTTCCTCATTTTGAAGCTTTTTGTCCATTAGTTTAAGAAGGATGACGCACTTCTCTAGTTGACTATGTTCCGAAGTTTTGATTGCTGCAAATAATTCTGTTCTTTTGCAAATATCATCCCATTCCAGATTATCACTAGCCATTCCCAATCCAGCCAATGAAAGTAGTCTTTCGTCACGTCTGTATGCGTTCCCATAAGGAAACCGCCCATCTTCTTCTTTGTAGAGCTTCCCTATTGGTTTATGCGGATGGATCAACTGCTGCGGACTAGTTAAATCTTCCCCATCTGGAGAAGCCGGAAAACAGTCTAGTTCTCTAAGCGTTTCATCAAATGCAGTTACCTTTTCAGTGCCAATGCGAAGATCAAGAAGATGAAGCATGATGTCATTTCTTGTTTTTCTCGGTATGTCTTTCTCCTTAATGATCATGGTAAAAAAGACCTCCCGGAAAAACCTTTCTCGATCATACAGGTTCTCCCTGATACAACGAGTAGCTCCAACCTGTTCCATGCTTGATAGGACATCTGAGTCAAGGTTAGCCCATTTCTTTGGAAGCAAATGGATACTCAAGACTGTTTTCACGGCATCGGCAATAGGGGATATGTATAACTGCTTTTCTATGAAAAAGCAATCCTGAATGCTCACCCAGCGATTTCCATTGTAGATTATTGGTGGGGCTTCATTAGCAACTGTCTTGTAAAAGGCTTTTACCAGTGGATAGAAATCGCTTTCTGTTTGTTGTGTCCTTGGCCAAAGTGTTTGAAACTCCCTCCCATCAATATAATCGTTAGCTTGAAGCGTCTGCAAGTCACGTAGTAGATTAAGCAGTGCTTTACTAAGTACTTCTTCCATTAGACAGATATTCCAATTGGTTTCAAACTCACCACCTTGTTTGACTTTCGTAGCAGATGAAGCCTTGCTCCAAAGATGGCGCCTATTGGGTTGCAACAGGAAATTACCATTGATATGAAATGGAAGCCCCGTATAGAGATCTAATGGTAGATAGCAGAATGCGCCACCTAAATTATGCTCATGGTCAAAGCATATAGGTACTTGGCCTTCTTTTCCACTTCGAATCTCTGCTGCAATTCCTCCACACGGAATCACACCAGCACGTTTACCTTCGATGCTGTCAGCCAAGTCTGCTGCACGACCTATAGCCATACATGAGCTAACAACAAACAAATGATCGTTTGACTTTTGAACGATGTTTCCCAACCTTTTAGTCACAAGCGATTTACAAGTCACTTTAAGAACTGTTGTTGTCTCGGGTACTGGTTTGCTGCTGTCTTGCATTCTTTCTTTCGTCGCTTTCAGTATCTTACGCTGTGCCGATTTATTCTGCTGATTTTCTATAAAGCGGGCCGGCAGAACTTTGACACACTCTGTTGAGATATCTAATAGTTGTTTGTATTCATCAGTTGCTTTGCCATCTGCTGAGAGTGAATACAAACTAACGTTGGTAACATTTTGTGTGAATAACAGCAACGACGCTGCAGACGCTTTTAAAGCATTGCTCAATTTCGTCATTTCTTCGCGGGAGTTGTAGACCGCTTTTGACAGGTAGTCCTGAGATGTGTCGGCTGCCTCTCTTTCGGTTCGCAATGGTAGGCGGAATAGAGTCTTGCTAAAACCTTCAGTTGATGGTGCAAGATCACAGTCGAATATACCCTGATATGGTTGAAATTGGTTGCTATAACTTCTAAGAGTAGCGCGATGAGACTGGTTTCTAATATCAAGTTTAATCCCTGGACTTGCTGGATGAACTCTCTTGCCAAGGTGATTAGTCCTCGGATCAAAAATAAGTATGAAAGGTCCACTGACAAGACTTGGTACGTCGGTGATGTGATAAACAGAAGTGAATCCGAGACCAAAGCGCCCTATTTTATCCAGTTTTTCTTTCTTGCTTGCAGCGGCAATGCTACATATATTCATCACGTCATTGTCGTTGAATGTTGCGTCATTGTATGCCCATAATGCCGGTCCATGGCACATCTTCATACCGTCATCGAATAGTCCATCCGCACTCTGTGAGTTCTCTCTCCAATCGATCAGAAATTTGACTTGAGATGCGCCTGCGTCATCTGCATTCTGGATAAGTTCCTTGAATATATCAACACCTTCCTTGTACATCTCTAGATTGCGTTTGATAGCATTGACCGTGCTCTGATGTGGGCCTTCAACGTCGTACCCAAGATTGACATTATCCACAGGTGCGACACAATGACTTAGCGGACGTAATCTAAGACGCTTAGCTGTCTGATTTGGTACCATTTCATGTACAACGGGGACATCGCATCCAGAACGTATGTATTCATCCATTAAACGCTCGTCGTCGATGTATAAACAGTCTTGTGATTTGGCTAATTTCAATGACTTCTTCGTATCTTGTTGTTGCTTCCTACAGGGTACTAAAATATCAGCGAAACTGAAATCCGGTGAGGCAAATGCTATAATAGAATTCAGTATATCACATACCAACTTCAAATCAGTCTGTTGTTCGGTGGTTGATACTTCAGATTGGTGTTTTCCATGAATAATGTGTAGCACATCAGTCAACGCGTCTCTTTTGAACTCATGTTTGACTCCGACAGCTTCCAGAAAATTCTGATAAGGTCTCATTGTAAATGGTAATATGTACAGATATGGTGCTAGAGATACCTGAAATATGCCACTACTGATGGCTATCTTCTCCGGTGCAGTGAATCCACTACCATGCCATATTGGTACAGAACTACTCTCGTTAAGAAGTTTTAAGATGTTGTACAAGTAACTCGTTGGTGACTCGTTCAAAAATCTGTAAACCACATCACTGATTCTTGACATGAACTGTATATCTCGTTCATTCTGGAAAGAATTGGCTACATTCTGCAAATGTTTAACTGCCATTTCCACGGTGGGATATTTGTTTGGATCGGGGGGTCCCCAACCAAAGAAAGAATTCAATTCATCACTGATGCTATTTGCTTTGACTGCTTTGACGAGAGGTTTGACTGATCCTAGTAAATCTGCGTTTTCCATCAATGCTGCTTCCCCCGGCTTGACAAGACAGGTAGTTTCTCCGTACCACGTTAATGATTCAGGATAAGATGGCGGTGGAACCGTTTCACAAGGAACCCATGCTCTATCTTGTAGAAACTTCCACAAAGGTTTTCGTATTCGATTGTGGAGTACTTGTTCGGACAGCAGATGTGGAAAGTCAACGACATGCTGAAGTAGTTCGATCGCAACTTCTCGGTCTTGTGATTCCGTCAGCTTATACGCTATGGTCAAAATCTCCAATGCTGTTACTGATTTTGAGCTTCTCAAACCAACTCTTGTCAGAAAGCTCAGCGAACGTCCTTTGGCATATTCATCGACGGGGAAAAGAGGACGTCCCTTGAACAGAATCTTCAGATGTCTGTCATCTGTTGGAAACAGATCGATAGGTCGACTTAGCCCACTTCCGTTTGGTATGAAACACACATTTTGGACGACGCTGTCATACTGCGGTCTCTCCAATACCCATCTCATTATGTCGTCACGCTCATTACTGTGGGTCGTGTTGATATCGGGTAATATGTAGTCACGGACCAAATCTGTTTCAGAAACTACGCATGCTCCTAGTTTGATCGCAAGGCTATCGGCTATACTCTGTTCCAGAATCAGACTCTTCCTCAGTCGTGTTATTGGGATGCCATAGTACTCACTTGGGACTAAGACTTTGACTTGAGAAACTGAGACATACTTGTTATCCGTGGTTGCAAAGATTGGAAGCTGACGAAGAAGTGTCTTACTTTGGCTCGAAAGTTGTTCATGTTTGAAGAAATCATGGATGTCGCGTTTCAGATTGGTTTCACCTGTTGCTACATTATGAATCACTTGCCTAATACCAGACGTTTGCAAGACTGTCGTTACACCGTCAGCATCAGGACTTTGAATGATTTCATTGATCAGTGGATGCCGTGCAATGAATTCTGGAAGTGCGGTTCGTGTTACTACAACTACGCCTAATGTCTCAAGGTATGAGCGCATGGTAGCTGGTATTTGGCTTGTACTTCCTGGTTTCTGTTGGAATATGATCGGATGTGTATAAAGCCTAGCTAATCTATGACAACCATTGGATACGTTGTATTGCACCAGAGGTAAGGATGAATAGCTGGGCAACAGAACCGTCATACTATTTCGTGAAAGCCAGATCCAGATATTTTCTAACCACTCTTGATCTGGTTGGTGATTCGCTCCCGGTATCCAGTTAACAACATCGTTCTCTTGCATCCAGTCCCTTGGAAATGCTTCTTTCATTAGACTAGGGACCATTTGTTGAGTGATATCTCGCAGCTGTGTATATCTCACAGCGTCGGCTAGTAAGATTCGAGCCCTCTTGGCAATGAATCGGTTTGACATGTTTGGAAAGAGCTCACTTGGAATGTCATCTGTAGCAATGTACACTGTAGCAGCATTTTTTGAAAAAGTCGCGAAGGTTCCATCTTGCAACGGCAACAACTGTATGTTGTGTAGATCATGAAGCTGTTCGTCTTCCAGTATATACTCGAGAAGACGAAGTTTATCTTCATAATTCATCCAATCGAGAGTGTCTCCTTTTATCGCCTTCCGTACAACTTCCGGGGTGACTCTCTTTGTCTGAATATTTCCCCATTGAAGAGCACTGATGACATGATCAGGAGCGCTTGCTATAGGATAACCTTTCCTTAGAAGAACACGACGGATCAGATCATCCCTGTGAGACTGAACCAATACATCTGCAGGTTTCATCCAAACTCCTCCGTTCGAGGCGGTATACATCACGGGCATTTCTCTCACTTTGTTCAAGAAGTTCCTCACCCCTGGTTTCCAGTGATCATTCAGGTTCAATACATCTGGCCATGCCCTGTATATCGTACTGGGCGATATGTCATTTGCAATTGCTTCATTTATAAGCTGAGCATATGCATCAGGGAATGCTTCATCTGTCAGTAACTGGTTCCATTGTGCCGCTTTATCATGTTCTGACTCTCGATCAGGCCATTTGATGCTACGTCTATTATCCCCTAGACCAAAGTAACCGTGTACGTGTATTGGAAGACCGGTACGTTCACTCTCTGGAAGGGGGAGAAAGCAAAAGACACGGCCACCTATAGGCTCTTGACGATCCTCATCTGCTTGCATAGAAACTCCTACCCATGGAAGCAACTTCAAATCCTGATCAACCACTAAGTTCTGTAGATCGTTCGATATAGCTTGCTTCTTTACCAGGTTGACAGTTAGATATTTGCTGCTGCTAGAAACATGTGACACCATACTCTGTCGATCAACATCCAAGATCGTCTTCTCTATGTTAATACTGCAACCAAATCTGACGTCTTCTGATTTGGTGACACCCTCAAGGAAAGCCTTCCGCTTGGAACGTAATTTGATCCGATCCTCTTCAGATACACCAACGCTAAAAAGCAGCCGTGGATCCTCGTCTCCATCGTTTCTCTCATACAATTCAACGGTTTCAACATTTTTCAAGAACAGGAGCGATATATCGGCATCTGCTTGGTATGATTGGAATAAGCTACGAATTCTGCCATCATCATACACTGCGCTACTGACCTGTGATTCCATGTTTGAATTTCTGAGAGGAAAACGAAATATGGTGCCGTCAAACGACCCATGTTCAAAACTGCTGCGTGAGCATTTGAAAAGGGGGCTGATATAGGGGTTGAATTGGTCCGGGAATTGATCTAAAATGTTTGCAGAAAGACGCCACTTTTTGCCTCTCTTACCTGGCTGTTTAATGCGAGTGTGTGGATCATATTCAAAGTATTTTTCATGAGGATCCAGGAAACCGATTTGTTCTCCACTCAGGATGCTAGGGATATCTGCAAAATATTATACAGAGAAAGTAGAATGTAACACAATTTAAATAAGTATTCATTGGATCCCATACAGTATACTTTGTGCACCAATATAACCGTTCAAACAATATTAAAACACGCATGCATATTAAAAGTCACTGGAACTCAAATAATGCTCGAGACAAACATAAAGAAATATTATATGATATTATATGATTGAAAATGTGTCCATTTCAAAGAACGGTTATATTATATCGAAAGATAAGAATGTCAAAATGAATACATTATATCATAATAAATGGCAAGTTTGAAAGGAGTGAGGTTATTCCAACCGTGAAATATTTTTGTTATGTACTCTCTTTTTATTTAAATACAGTTGGGAATGGGGTTGTGAGGTGGCTTTCGTATCCGGGCTATAAATAAGAACATAACCTACCGTATGTGGCTCCTACAACTATATAAATCATAAATAAACCAGAGTAAACAAGATCACATCCATCCACAAATAAATTAACTAACCTGTGAGATGATACACAGATATAAACCCCAATCCGAAACGTCCAACCTTTGTTGGGTCGTCGAGTTTACCACTCTGTTCTGGATGTTGTATGTTGTTCCAATCGGATTTCTGGAATGTAGCATCATTGTATACATACAAACAAGGGCCGTTAAAGTCTTGTAATGATTCCGACCACATGGTAGCAGTAGAGTGTTGTGTCTTGTCGTATACCACAACGACACGCCGAGCTCCTGCGTCATCAGCATTCTGAACAAGTTCCTGAAAGAAGAAGTGAAAACCGTTATATTACCATTCTTTTGAGTGAAAACCGTTATATTACCATTCTTTTGATACCCAACTTGTACCCGAGTCCACTGCATCTGTGTCCAAACTGAAATCTTGTAGCCGAGTCCGAGCCAAGTCCGAGTCTTTTTGTAATCGAGTCCGGACTCGAGTCTACAAGTTTAAACAAAATTTGGAAGTCCTTTTGATCGAAGATGTTTATTTTGGAATTGATTAATTTCGATGATACAGTACCGTAACTCTCACTTCGTGCATAAAGTGTTATACTTGTACTTGTGAGCGAGTTTGCTCGAATCGCATGTAGGCCTATGCAACGGCGTCCACGATTGGATGTTCGCAATAGCCTTTACATTAAACATACAGGTGAACATATGAATCCTACATGCACTCAATTCCAAGCAAATAACTTTAAATAAAATATTAATTTGTATATCGATTGCAACAAGGTGAATATACTAATATATTTCGTCATTTTATGTGGGACTAGTTTCTTTTTACAGCCCACGTATTTACGAATCAAGATACGAATAAAGAGGTTTACTTCCGGTTAACCTCTGTACGCATGATCACGCAAAATGGGTTTTTTCACCCATTGCATACTGTGACAGTACAGAGCGAGTCAAAATATGTAGGTCATGTTTTAAGATTCGAAACACTATTTCTTGGGTAAAATGTGTCAATTTTAAATTGAATATACGAATGTAGACACTTTTTCATGGTTGCTGAGATTTCATAATAATACATGATTGCACTCCAAAATACACCTATCAGTTGTAAGACGCACTATACGACCCCGGGAGAGGTGCGTCGTGGGTGCGTCGTTTACCAATATTTTTTTAGGGAGGGTACGTCAGTGGCAGCCTTTGGTCCGTCAAAAAAATGACGGAGGGTGCGTCAAAGTCCGTCACTTTACATGGGTGCGTCACTGTGTACATCTGTTTACAAACAACAAAATACGACCTTTAAATATACGCTATAGGCCTACTATACCACATAACTCCTTGATACCGCCAACCAGGCTCTACTTTAATAACGCCAACATCACTCCGATATTTTATACCGCATGTTCTAAAATGCCTGAAATCACTCGATCATCGCCAATTGCAATACAAGAGTTTGGCAAACGAAAAAAAACCAAGGAACCGACAGTAGACCGAGAACCTTTCATTTTTAGAGTAGTGTCACGTATAAGATAGGGGATCAGCATTGCGCTCTTCCGCATAAGCGCAGAACAATCTAACAACACAGAGGTAGTAAAATATTTTATGAATTTTAGACCAGTCAGACATTATTGCGCATATAAAAGTTCTCCTTGGTTCCGTCCATCCCGGTCCCGGTCCGGGGTCTATATAATTATTCGAGGGCCAGGGTTGACAACATCGAATAAGGGCAGATCCCCCGTGAATCAAAAGTAGTTTCATTTCCAGTAGTCATCGTGTTTTATCCAGTTTAGTCAACGATATCTGACGACGGGGTGCATCGTCATGGTCCGTCAGAATCCACTAATGGTGCGTCCAAAAATTGACCGAGGGTGCGTATTTGGATGGCAATGGTCCGTCGTTTTTTTTACACAGGGTGCGTCATGGTACATGAGAAGTTGACGCACCTCGGTAAAGTGACGCACCACTCCCGGGGGTCGTATAGTGCGTCTTACAACTGATAGGTGTAAAACATATTGACTCAAAGGATATGGAATGGAATATTAAGAGTCACACGGCTGCAATATACATGTACACACATCTCATACAAATATTATATTTTGATGGTAATAATTTATTAAAAGCATACCTTCAAGATTTGTCCGCCTTCCGGATATTTGTCCAATACTCGTTTTAAGTATATATGGAGAGGCGGCAATTTCTGACCAAAATCATCGTCATCTACCAAAATAACAACATTAATTTTTAGAATGTAGAATAAAAAAGAGAGAATATAGAAATTTAAGAAACATTCTTCTATGTGTTCATACGGAGCCCTGGAAGAATTTTTGTTGTTGAAAATGATCTCGAGATAATGTGATTATCTTGAGATAATCACATTATCTCGGGATAATCATCCCGAGATAAAAACTTATTTCGGGATAATTATCCCGAGATAATTATCCCGAGATAATTATCCCGAGATAATTATCCCGAGATAAAACTTATCTCGAGATAATTATCCTGAGATAAAAACTTATCTCGAGATAATCACATTATCTCGAGATAATTATCCCGAGATAATCACATTATCTCGAGATAATTATCCCGAGATAAAAACTTATCTCGAGATAATCACATTATCTCGAGATAATTATCCCGAGATAATCACATTATCTCGAGATAATTATCCCGAGATAAAAACTTATCCCGAGATAAAAACTTATCTCGAGATAATCATATTATCTTGAGATAATTATCCCGAGATAAAAAATTATCCCGAGATAATCACATTATCTCGAGATAATTATCCCGAGGTAAAAAATTATCTCTAGATAATTTTCAAAAAAAAAAATTCTTCCATGTCCCTTCCAGGCTCCGTAATTCATGTTACTATCAGGTTGCAGTAGAAATAAAACCTGTCTACTAGAATGCTGAGGCGACTGCTGAATCCAACATATATACATACATGGAGATGACTTCTAGACTTTAATCAAGTCCGCGGCGGAATTTAAAAGCGTATCAACAAACTGGAGAGGTTATAACTTAAAAAATAGGAAATATAGCAAAATCAAAGTTAGGGATATAAATGGAAATAAAGTCTGATGTCAAGATTTTGAAATACAAAGCTTTGAATAGAGGCATGGTCAGAACCCGTTTGTTCCGATTTTGCCCATGAACCGGGCATGCGTTGCATTTGCGGATTGTTCTGACTAAATCAAAGTTTTGCCCTTGAATTTATTATTTACAATGACCCAGGAATTTAAACCATCTTCGTCATGTTAAGGGATTTAAAAGGTGTAAATACCTATGACATTCAGAGAAAACATGACATAAATTGCCCGCTTAGGAGCGCTATTAATTCGGTCTGGTAAACCTATTGTTATCAATTACTACGAGAGGATTGCCTGGTTGTATATTTAAATTCGGGGCGTGTACGAGCGGTACTACTCGCTAACTGCATGGGAGAGTTTCCATTATGTTGCAAATTACATCCACGCTCATGCGTTTAAACTACTCAATGGGCGTTGCAATACAGCCGGTTGGTTGCACACGAGAATTATGTCATATACATGTATATAGCAACCAACTTTGATGGCAGGCGAATATTTAAATTTGGTGCCGGTTTTTAGGGCATCAATTTATAGCGCTGCTAAGCGGGCCTTGTAGCGTAATGATCAACAAATATCCTTCTAAGACAGTGACTTCCATGTTTTGTACCAGGTCGAGAACTATTAATTCAGAATTGGAAACCAGCCAAGTAATTAGAGACAGAGTATAGAGTACCAGGGCACTCTAACATATGCTGTTTTCGTACATTTTTTAATAACAATGTTACCAGTCAGCTGTAGAACGGGACCCCGTTTCAATTGAGGGCGCTCTAAAACGACGGGTGTACGTAACCAAAGTAACGCACACCCGTCAATTTGCGCAATTATTGAATTTTCGCCTTTTACCTCCAATTATCAGCATAAAAAGTAACTATCCATCGAATTGAGGGCAGTATAAGATACCAGAACTCCTTGCGATATCCAGTTCGATGATTTAATTTAACCTTTGACCCCAACATCACACGACACAAGCTAAAATTATGTATTTATTGACCGGTTTGCTGCGATGAGACCACCATTTTCTAGACGAGATTACACCAATTTTAAGAATTTAACTATTAATTCAGAATTGGAAACCAGCCAAGTAATTAGAGACAGAGTATAGAGTACCAGGGCACTCTAACATATGCTGTTTTCGTACATTTTTTAATAACAATGTTACCAGTCAGCTGTAGAACGGGACTCCGTTTCAATTGAGGGCGCTCTAAAACGACGGGTGTACGTAACCAAAGTAACGCACACCCGTCAATTTGCGCAATTATTGAATTTTCGCCTTTTACCTCCAATTATCAGCATAAAAAGTAACTATCCATCGAATTGAGGGCAGTATAAGATACCAGAACTCCTTGCGATATCCAGTTCGATGATTTAATTTAACCTTTGACCCCAACATCACACGACACAAGCTAAAATTATGTATTTATTGACCGGTTTGCTGCGATGAGACCACCATTTTCTAGACGAGATTACACCAATTTTAAGAATTTTTAAGGTAAATGTGATAATTTTTACATTAAATATAAGCCCAATAGTATTCAGAAGTGATGCCTTTGTAACGGGTATCTCTGTGATAAGAGAGTTATTTCGTTGTTTAAAATCAGTAAAATCGGCTTTTTATGAATTTTGAAAAATTACTGTGACGCGAGGCCGTTCCCTTGGAAACGCTGTCCCGTTCCCAAGCCCGCCCTCTATTGAAAAGTGGTTTTTGTTCGTATTCCGGCGGGCGACGGACTTCCGTCACTTTATGAATCGCCGTGTAAAAAATGACGGCAGTGCGTCACTAAATAGAGCGTTCTACAGCTGACTGGTTACTGCAATAGGTATTTCTATATAATGCTGAATATTGATCCAAAATACCTGCAATTCAACCCTTTACCAAGAAAGAGTACAAAATAAATAATGGAATCTAACTTTAAAAATGAAGTTTAAAACAGAAAATGCTTTTATGTAAGTTATTGTTGAAATAGAAACCCAAATGTGATGCGATCTGTAAAAACCCGCCACATGGTGGCATTTTTCATATTGGAGATATTTATATCATAAGAAAGCTAAAACTGTGCTGATTACAGAACTGTTTTGATCATTTTTCTACGATCACTACAAAAAAAGTTATGAGTGAATGATGATTGTGATGTCATCAAAAGCTACAAAACAAGAAATCAAGAAAACAGGCCAAAAAAGACACATAATTCAATATAATAACATTATAAGGTTAATAATAAAAGTGACTTAAGTAAGTTTTTGAAGGTGAAATTTTATTTTATTATTATTATTATTATTTTTAAATTACCCATAATCCCTAGTTCACATTTTGCGACATCCGACGGGTTTTCACAGATCACATCACAAATGTAGAGAGATGGACTTTAAATGAACATGGTTTGACCAAACATACGTTATTTTGGAAAACTTGCGCACGCACATATATGCTACGCATGGGTGGTAAATTGCTAAAATCGGGACAAACGTGTTCGGACAACGCTCTAATTTCTAATCTTTGTATTTCCAAGAGTTGACATTTGATTAAGTCACGCAGTTATGATTTCTATAAGCTCTTCGGTTTTTGGACCAAGTTTTTTTGAGACACGGTGTATCTTGCATTACGCAGCTGCGCCTAGAATTTCCAACAAAAGTAAAGAAAAAGTTACTCATTTCCCTATACGGGTGTCCACAACCAACTTTCCTCAGAATGAGTAATTTTGTCAAAAAGCCCTTATTTGGAGTAGACCTACGGAACGACAGTTTCTGCTCTTACGCAAGTCTTACTAAATAATCTTCGTAGGCCTGTGTATTTTCTGTGACACAAGGTGTAGATCATACATCACATCTATAACAACATGGCGGATACAAGACTTTGTACAATGGTGTATTTATCAGTACAAATTGTGCCCAGCGACAACTGGCAAACTAACCTTCATTTGATGCCATGGTGTATCCGTGCAAATCCAGCTCATCAATCTTACACCCGCCTCATCGTTATGTGTGGAGTTGACATTGACCAACCGACCAATGACGCACAAACTCGTAGGTTTTTCTCCATATAAAACAGGCTACATAATGGGAATCCTAATAAACATACATACAATAAAAGTTTACAATGCACATGTCACCCGTGGAAAATAAGAATGAAAAACAAAACAAACTAGATCTAGTTCAGGTCTGAGACCAGGGCACCTTGATTTTTATGAGAAAATGATCCCTAGTGACCTCTTCTTGACCTTTGACCTGGTTATGATGATTGGCTATTTTTCTTGCCTTATCGAACCAAACAAGGTAAAACAGGTCCGATCTAATTCGGAGCATGTCTTGAGTTTTACCCATGTAAAGTTCAATGACCCCTCTTGACCCCATACGACACGCCAATTTTAAACGCTTAAATTCGCTGTATGTGCATGGACCCAAGAAAATCTTTTGATTAATTCTGACATTCATCAGCCATTTCCTCTGAGACAAGGAGCATTTTAAGTGATATGGTAAGCAAATCAACATTTTGACCCCTAGTGACCCCAAATATGTTTTGATTTTAAAAACCGAACTATTATATATGCGTACGATCATAAGGAATATGTTAAGCGATTTTGACGATCCTAGGTCATTTCACTCAATTGCAAGGGCATTTTAAGTGAAAATCACGTTTTGTCCCCTAGTGACCCCCCTGTGACCTTTGACCTCAAACTGTGAGATCCTGTAATGAAGGTCTGGTAGAGGGTCCTACTGACCAAGTCTAGTGATTGTAGCATGTAAACTGTAGGAGAAGAAGCATTTTGTATATGTGCAAGAAAGTTCAATGACCTCTACTGACCTGTTCCTGACCTTTGACCCCAAAATCATAATTGACTTTTTTCTTGTCTCATCAATGCCTACAAGATAAAACAAGTCCGGTCTAAATCGGAGCATATCTCACGTTTTACCCCTGTATAGGTCAATGACCCCTAGTGACCCCGCATGACACGTCAATTTTAATCGCTGAGATCGCTGTATGTGCATGGTCCTAAGGAATCTTTTGACCAATTCTGACATTCATAAGCCATTTCCTCTGAGACAAGAAGCATTTTAAGTGAAATGGTAAGAAAATCAACATTTTGACCCCTAGTGACCCCAAATATTTGTTGATTGTAAAAACCGAACTATTATATATGCGTATGGTCATAAGGAATATGTTTACCGATTTTGACGATCCTAGGTCATTTCACTAAATTGGAAATGCGTTTTAAGTGAAAATCACGTTTTGACCCCTAGTGACCCCCCTGTGACCTTTGACCCCAAACTGTGAGGTCCAGTAATGAAGGTCTGGTATAGGGTCCTACTGACCAAGTCTGGTGATTGTAGCATGTAAACTGTAGGAGAAGAAGCATTTTGTAGAAAGGTTGCCAGAAAGAAGAAGAAGCAGAAAGAAACGGCAGAGATAGAGTACCTCGATTTTTTGAAAAAATCAAGGTAAATACAGAAAAGTGCACTTCAGGTCCTAGTTACTAGTATCCAGTATCGCACGATACCGGCACATAACATTTGCCAGTATCGCACGATACCGGCACATAACATTTGCCAGTATCGCACGATACCGGCACATAACATTTGCCAGTATCGCACGATACCGGCACATAACATTTGCCAGTATCGCACGATACCGGCACATAACATTTGCCAGTATCGCACGATACCGGCACATAACATTTGCCAGTATCGCACGATACCGGCACATAACATTTGCCAGTATCGCACGATACCGGCACATAACATTTGCCAGTATCGCACGATACTGGCACATAACATTTGCCAGGAACGCTCGATACGTCCAATTTGATTGTTCCAGTATCGATCGATACCGGTACACCAAATTGTGTTCCAGTATATCGAGCGATACTGGAACTTTTTATGTTCCAGTATCGGGCGATTGTACATATGCTACCAGATTTGTCCCAGTATTGAACAATACTGGTACATAATTGTGTTCCGACCCGATACTGGAACATTAATATGTGTCAGCATCGTCCGATGGAACACTGATTGTGTACCAGTATCGGACGATACTAGTACAGTCCAGAATATGGGACCATATAGTAATACACGTCATAATTTCAGACCATTTCCATTAAAATCATAGCATTTTGAGTATTTGACCCCAACCCCCCCCCCCCCCCCCCCCCCTGTACAATGAATTTCAGAAAATTGTTAACTTATGACCTCTTTTGCCTTATATCTCTGAAGCTATAACATCAGGTGAGAAAATATCATAACTCACATGTGCATGCACTCTCACTGGAAACCATATTGTTTTGTATTATATAACTAATATAAGTGAGATAAAAAATGCATGAATCTATAAATATAACTCAACTAGTGGTAACCTGATGTGGGGTTCAACAAGAGCCCTTACTTTTTAAGGATAGTGAGTGACAGATTGCTATAAATCACAAAAAATGTACCTGTGGCTAGAAATAACAAACACTTATAGCTAGCATAAAATAGATTCAACATTTACAAGCAGGCCCGTAAGCAGGATTTTTTAAGTGGGGGGGGGGGGGGGGGGGGGCGTACTTTTTGGAAAAGGTACATTAGTATGACAAAATTTGACAACATATATTTTCAGTTATCTTTTCCAAACCTAAAATGGGTCAAAAAACATGTTTTTTATAATTTTTTCCAAAATGGTCAATTTCATTATCATGGTTGGATTCATTGAATCCTTTTCTGCCAAAAAAAACCTGTATACGTTTATAATGATTAAATGAATATTGAAGAAGTTACGGCAGTTTAACGGAGGCTGACCTGAGAGTCCACACCCCTCTTATGCTTGAATAATTAAACATTGAAACTATTTCGCGCAAAAATGGCTTCTTTTGAGGGACATCATCATCACTCTTCATCATCATCATAATTAGACACTTATTAGCCTCAGGGTTATTCAAAACACTTATTAGCCTCAGAGTTATTCAAAAAAGTGGGGGTGGGGGTATCTGCTATTATGGGGGGAGGACGTGTCCCCTGTCTCCCCTATATGACGCCCCTGATATCAGCACCAATAATAACTTATAATCTATCTCGCTGGGTATTACGTCTTTAGTTACTTTTAATATTATTATCATTGTATACAACATAATTATACTGTATACTTTGAATTCAACATCTTATTCATATGTAGCTTTGCCTTTGCCAACATTGTCGTTTGTCGACACTAACTTGTCGGTCCTTGTATTGTCTGCGTATTGTATTATTTTATCGTCTTGCACTTATCCGTCTTTCATGTTGTAGCTGTCTTGCACCTCTCATTTTGTAAGGGTGGCCAAGGCCTCACGGGCTGTGCTCTTACTTGGTCAGCCCACCATTTTCCTTGTATCATTTATTGCTTGATAATATGTTTGGTGAATAAAAACTATGAACTCTGAACTTTGAACTTTAATCAGTGTTGATGTTATTCACAGCCTTGAAAATGGTATGTTTGACAAGTCGACAACCTATAATTTTGAACATATGGGTATTTCCATATAACCTGACCCCATTACCTGACCACCTTTTCTGACCAATTATAACCCTAACCCTAACCCTATAACAAAAGATATATACATTTTGTGTCATATATCGTCCGGTCATAATTTCTTTTTGAGGGAAGTTGAGTGTAATTAATACCTGGGACCATGTACGTATTCAACTTCCCTCAACAACAATTTTGATCAACTTCCTAAGTCTAATTTGTAACGATCTTTGACACACTTCGGCAGCAGTTTAGGCCTAATATCGAAATGCCTGTCGGTTATCATAACAATGATGAGGATATGGACTCCTGTTGACATTACACGGTTCTTTTCGGAGAAAGATAACTGTAATATTAATAACTTTCCTGTAACAATTGTACGCAGTTTCATTTAATACTATGTTTACATGAGTGACTTGCAATGAACCGAAGGCAGTCACTGACATTTGAAGTTACTACGCCTAAATTTAATAAAGAAATAATTTATATACCTACCTAAAATCATACAATTCCCTCTCTAATTTAAAAGACCTGACAATTATAGATAGTTATATTATATTTTCTGTATACATATATTGCTGAATAAATTGATTTGAATTGAGACACAAGTATTTATACATGTAAGATAACTTCAAGGATCAACTAAGCCCGTTATCCAATTTTCAGATTTTTTACATAATTGTGTTGGTTCATCCATAATGGTTCATCACTTCACAGACAGTCAGTTCCACAAAATCAAAATATCTTTAAAATATTTTTAAAAATAATACAAGTAGTAGGCCTAATAAAATGATAAAACGACTAGTTTATCCATTTAGCTTATTTGATATATAATTCATGAAAAATAAACCTTGGGTAACATCGATATTATTATATTCATGCTAATTATGGTAATGCCGACTGGCTAAAAAGACATACGACGAATAATGAGCGACGTGAGTTCGAATCAATAGAGTTCTTTCTTTTGAACAAAAGATACAGCACTGCGCTTATGGTATTGTATTACACGTAGAACTACCTGTTGAGTCGCATTAAATTTGAATGACTTTATTTCACAATATGCGGTAAAATGATGACAATTTATAATGCTATGTAAACGCGATATTACTTTATCAATGCTATTCAGATTTCGCCTGAAGATAGCTAACATTCACATCTTCCAATTAAACATAGAAACTACCATGTTGCTTTGAATTCCAGCGTGTAAATTAAAACGGCAAGTGATGCAAAATGTCAAAACCCGCTTTATCGTGCATAAATTATGCAAATTATGTATTTTTATTTTTTTTTGTATATAAAGAGCAAATGTGAACAATAGCCCAACATACATTAATAAAGTTAATGAACTGAGTGATTACAAATCAAACGGGTAACTCTCAACAGAGAGCTCTGATGTGTCAAATAATATTTTTAATTTGAATTATTTCAATAGAGCTGTTTGTTCACTTTGATATCCAGAAAACCAATAAATCCAAACTAAACCATTTCCGTTGGTGTTTTATACTCAAATTGGGAAAAATACATTTTTAAGAAAAATCTGTTTAATTGACTATAAATTGGACAAAAAGTAAATTTTTAACATAAAATATGCTAAATATTGCAGACTTCGCTCCAGTAAACTACAAACGGTCTACTTTAATTTCATACCAATAACTACTGGTAGTACTCTTAAAAAGATATCTCGTTAACTAGAGGTCTTATGACTGTCGTCCTCTTAGCCTGATGGGGATGGCGGCACATTTTCTTTCTCAGGGGGTATAGTTTCACACCTCAAATGTAGGATAGGCTAGTAGGCCTATAGGTTTTCACGCCTCAGTTGGTTTTTACACAGTCAATAATTTTGAATGAAAATTAGTGTTCTTGGCTGTTTTTGTTGTTGAAAAATATGTTGTTTGCGTTTTCAATCAGTTTAGGTGACCTTACCAAAAACCTTTCTCTTGCCGGTTCTATAGACCACCATTTTTGTAATTGTCAGTTCACTCGTTATTTCATCACTTACGAAAATCTGCGTCGCAAATACCCGTCCAGAACCACCCCTTTCCCCCTCACCCCGGTGCGAATCATGTAGGCCTACTTTCTAACGTATGGGTGTGGCCCGTATTAAACGGGCCACAGTTTAATCTTAACCCCCTGAGAACTACCGGCCGATTGGTTAAAAAGATGGATACATCGTTTATTGCACCAATGAGAGACATTGTTAGAATAATTGTATCCCTGATAAAGATGGGAGTGAAACCGGGAGTGAAACCTTTTACAAGCTGCATTTGATTGGCTATTCATATGAGTACATCTTGTAATAAACCAATCAGAACCACTGTAAGATAGACAGGTAGACCCCAGGGGGTTAAGTTTGTTTCCTTATGTAACACACAAAAACAAGATGCAAGACTCTTACCTTATTCAAAATGCCAACTGCACAGATATAAAGTATACAGAACTTGTAATATGGCAAAAAACAGGTATATTGTATATCCAGAACTGTATATATAAAACACACAAGTTACAAGTATAATGACCTTCAAACGAACGAAAGCCAAAACCAGGACAGCACTATTGGCACGAGTGCTTACTCATGGCGACGTTACAACACTGATAATGAAAATCCAAGCCAGCGTAGCACACATACCCATTAATGTTTCTATATAATAGAAACAAACTTCTGATTGATGACTAAACATTATGGTAGGTTTTATTCTTCCATAGAAAATCCACGAACAAATCATATCCGTTTAACATTAAATAATTATTTGCTTGATATGACTCTCGATTAAATAATACTTGTTAAAAGATGTTTTGAAACGCTTTATTAATAACTACAACTACAATTGATGTTCGTGTCATACAATCAAATTATTTTCATAAAATAAAACGTTTATAATTATTGCATGATATAACCAGGAAGCCAGGATTCCCCAGTGAAGCGCAAGCGCATGACAATTTGGAACCCGGTAGTATATTTTAACGGAATAAATCGTATTGGAAACTGGAAACCAATGCTTAGCACCAGGCTGCCGAAAACGTGATTCCGATTAACATGATTAAAAAACACATCATGCATTATCATCGTCTACGCTTTCCGGCTATGTTGCCATTGCGCGCGCAACTATTGCTTTCCAGGTCTTGCGATCATTGGTCTGTGTCACAAATTCCGGGTCAACTTTTTTGTTGACGTTTTTGCTACCCAGGTTGGTTTTGGACGTCAGACAGGTCTTTTTGTGGCTCGATTATATTCTGTTAAAGCTTGGTGTGCTGGAGTTTCTTGTGGTAATCTATATAGATGTCCCTGCCAATTTAGGCGTCTTCGTTTGATCTGAGGCTAATATACCTAAAGAGATAAGAAGCACGGTACTACAGCTATTCATCACTGTGCTCAAGGTCCGATGCAGTTATTGTTTAGTCAATCGCCAATTGACCTCATTATTTGAGTAAGCGCGCTATTTGAATCCAGTATTATCCACACGTTTATTACACTTTTTAAATAACCTGAACGCACTTTAGAATGGGATGGCTACCGACATACAGTCCATGATAGATTTCTTAAATGAATATACATTTATACCGCTATATTTTTGGCATTTCAGAAGAGATATGACAATTAAAACCTATTGGGTACATTCTTGGGCATTATACACAATGTATTATGATAACAAATTTCATGGTTATGTGTTTATATTTAACATGAATTGAGAAACAAATGTTATACTTTAATTCATAAACAAGTTCTTCAAAACATCATTTTTTTAAAAGTTTAATTCATAATGAATCTAAATACAAACTATGACATTTGGTTATCACAATACATTGTTTATTATGTTCAAGAATGTACCCAAAAGGTTTTAATTTTCATATCTCTTCTGAAATGCCATAATTTTAGCGATATAAATGCATAGGCCAATTATTTCAGAAATATATCAAGGCCGGTCACCTAAAGTGCGTTCAGGAAATTAAGAAAAGTGTAATACACGTGTGGATAACACTGGATTAAAAATAGCTCGTGATACAGATTAAACTGAATGATGATAATCGATGGGCCATCAACTATAACAATGTCGCATCGGACCATGGATCGCTGCACATAGCAGGTATCAATGGGCGCTTCTTATCTCTTTAGGTATATTAGTCTCAGGTTTGATAGTTTTGCTCCATGGTTCACTATTTGTTTTTGTATACACACCTATAGCAACAGAAGTCCCGGACCAGGTGCTTCGAGGTTGGCTAATTCAAAATAGATAATCGGTACCAAGAATCTGAGATATACAATAAATTAGCAAATTTCTTCTCCGCAGTTTGATACCTCATTCAACAAAATCGAATGGATACTTTTAAAGTTATGGCGATTTCAATGACCGCGCATAACAACAGCAAAGTTGCACTAGGTATAGGAAATCATTGATTTGTGTGTGAATACTGTCATAACTCTGTGCTATCTGAACGAGCCACCTATGTATCTGGATGAATGGGTCTGTAGTGACAACCGCTATTTGCGGGACAAAGGGTGTTACTAGCTGTGAAGAATGAAAGTCTTTGTTTTTGTTTTTGTTTTTGTTTTAGTAGATCGACATTTGTCACTTTGTCAAGTTTGGTAATAGTTCAGAGTCCGCCTTAGTAATGGAACTTTATAATGTTCTAATTTCATTGTCATTGTCCATAGTTCACTATTGTATAGAAAAATTGAGCATACATATGCGTTCAAAATTCTCATTTTGGTGGTTAATGTTGCCCTCCTGCTTTGATGAAATTGTTTGAGTTGATTATATGTGTTGATGGCTAGCCCTCTTGTTCTTTTTATATCCTCCTGTGTGTCAAGTAGAGATCCTAAATATTTGCATTTTTTTCAGTCTGTTGGGCCTTCTCTTGTTACTTTGTAGAGTTCTGTTTTTTCTTCATTTATGGTGAGATTTCTTTTCTTAAACTTTGATGGTACTGTACATCATGCAATGCGGATTTAATGCACTGTAAATATCAACGTTATATTCCAACGCGTTGGAGTGTTAATTCACTCAAGTTTTTAATACGATGGTGTTAAAATTAGTGTATATACTGACCTTCGTAATTATTATTAACATGGTCTTCGTCAACGCCTAATGTCAATATAGCGTGAATGTGTTAACATTTTAGAAAGAAGTCGCAAGGTTTGCAAATGTTAACGCTATTATTAACACGGCGTTAATAAAAACTAGTAATTCGATAACTTTTAAAACGCAAACGCGTTAATAAACCCTTGAAATGTGATACGGGAAACCTGATGTGTTGTTACGTCAAAAATCGTACACGCCATAATTATTGTTGCGTACTTCGTAAGACGATTATGGTGATGAAAATAAAGCTGATTTTGAGTGCTTTCGCAATCAAGATAAATATGACTTTGGCAGTGGTTTAGACCGGGGGTTTAGAACCAGAAATTGCTGATATAGTGACACGGTTAGCCATGGAATAATCGACAATGAGTGGTGTATTTCACTATACTGTTTGCCACGCAATGTCGGTTGTCCCCTTGCTAAACCGTACAAAAAGCAACACGGCGGATTTTACTATTTACTAGTCGTCACTGCATAAAAAGGCTATCACGGAATCATGGAATGCAAGGTACCTTTGTTTTGTTTTGTTTTATTATTTTGTGTGTATGATCGGTTGATTTATTATAAATTTAATTTATAGGCTTATAAAAATATTAGCCTATAAGCTTACACACATGTCTTATTATTTTTTAACACTTTAACGTGTTATTTTTTAACATTTCAACGTGTTAATTAAGTGTTATCCAAACACGTTAAAAATAATATTGACAAATTAACACCACAACGTGTTAAAACTAGATTTATTAACACTATGCCTACAACATGTTAATTAAGTGTTATCCATACACGTTAAAAATAGCGTTGACAAATTAACACCACAACGTGTTAAAAACTAGAATTATTAACACTTCAACATGTTAATTAAGTGTTATCCAAACACGTTAAAAATAAGCTAATTTAGCGTTTAGATATTAACATCACTTTTTACAGTGTGGTTTGACTCATTACCAGGGGTATGCCACTCAACTTGCCGATCGGAAGCCACTTAAATTCGGTGAGTGTCATAGCCTTGGTGGCGCTATAATGATTCAGAAGGCGTGATTGTAGGGCAGAGTAAAACCAGGCGCCTGACACTGTATTGTTCGAATCATCGAAAGCATCGACGCAGGCCCCTGACACTGTATTGTTCGAATCAGCGAACGTATCGACGTTCATGAATATACAATGAATATCAATGAATATTGAAAAGACAACGTCATTTGTGAAGTCGAAAATGAAAAGTACCAGACCATAGTGGACACGAACGGCCGTAAGTTTTGAATCTCCGTTGGTTTCAATGTTATGTCGGAGTGTTTTACCTAATTTCATACTGACACGACCTAAGTGATAATCAAACGGTCCCCCGAACGATGCCCGGGCGCTATTGAAGTCAGTAATATGATCGTTCCCTACAGTCCGAGCGTTCCCACATCGAATTTCACCTAGAATATTCGTCACACGAACCTTCATGTCCGCCATCGTCTGAATATCGAAAAGGCCCTCTGGAGAGTCGAGGGGACACCATTTTTTTTCTACGCATGCGTCCGATCGCTTTGGATTTGTCCACCAAAATCGTGGACAATTTCCTAATGAGTATGTGCTGCAATGCAAGTGACACAACTTCCTGTAATGCGCTAATCAACCGTAGATCTAACCCGGGCTCCGGCCAGTTTGGGGTGGAAAAGCTCAATCAGGAAAAGTTCACGGAAAAGGTTCAGCCGCGTGTCATTCTTTGACGGTTCAATGGTATATCACAGATAGTCAAAGTGGGTATATCCAGTGACAGTTGTATTTCCCTTGGTATATAATATTTGATTTTGACTAAAGCAGCCGACAATGCATTGATTGATGATACACATATCCAGAAGTGGTTTGATGTGATGATAATGCCGCCGTGAGGAGCCGTGTAGCGAGGGGCCACGCCGAACTATGATCGAGAGTGACCAATAACGCCGCAATGCGGACACGGGTGCGGCGGGCGGAACATTCAACATGCGCGAATCAGTGGCGTAGCCAGCTTTAAACAGGGCCATAGGGAGGGTGGTGGGACTTATCAGACAGTAGAAAGTCCGAGTTGTACCGACGAAAGGCATGATGTACAGTCAATAAAACTATAGGTTGCCCACATGTTGTGGCGAATATATATTGCAACAGAGTGACGGTGGAATCCGGGGGCCGAATACCGGTATACGACCGTAACCATGGTAACATAGCGACAGTAGAATCCGGTGTTTCATTTTTTTTTTAAGTTGAGTGTATTGTTAATATAGTCCCGGTTTAAGCACTTCTCTAGCCCGCCCGGCCTTGGCCTAAATGAGACGCCGTGCACTTTGCGCCGTGCATATGCTATAACCATCTAATGATTGGAAGCGTAGCAGCATAAAGTATTATGAGAAAATGTGTACATATCTCCTAAGATAAAACATCACTTGTTGCTGTTTTTTGTTCCACGCATTGGCCAAGTGGCGCCGGAGTCTACCATCGGACCGGGCTTTCAGTTGACGTACGCATATGAGCATCGTCGAAGCGAGAATGTTCCCTGTAACCTTTTTCAAGATCTTATGGCACTGAAATTAAAATCCACTATTCTCATGTGTGTTTTTCGCTCCCATATTATTCGTTGTTCAGATCAAGTCAATGTACGACCTTCAACAAGCCAACCCTTTGAATACTCTGTTAACATAATGACGGGCTATAATACATTGGCGGGTATTTTCAAACGAGTATCCATCAACATGTGTGTTGCACAGAGTAAGATATCTGTGGTGTTGGTCTTTTTAAATTCTGAACCAACTTTAGCTCTCCAATGGCCGATACGTGGATTACCTCTAATCACCCTTCAAAGGTACAAGACTTGGTCACGTCTATCAATAGTTGTCTGATTGCCTTTTCCACATGAATATTGCGTCTCCCAATTCGTTTATTAAAGCTAGCTAAATTTACTACAAGAACTAACTTTCCTGAAATGAAGTTGTACCAAAGATTTTCTAGAAATTCATCGGTTGTACAGATTTCAAAAATAAAAAAATGGTAATCATGGTAAATTTAACATTGGTAACGGTCTCATTTCTCATGTTGTACGATTGGCTGGCATGTTTTGGAAATGTGTTTGATTCGTGTATCCAAATAGCTTACAATTGTATATTAGCCTAGCTATAAACAAGCTATAAAAGTGACATCTCTGAATGTATAAACAAAGTGTGCAAAGGAAAAGTGTTGGGCACACTGGTAAAGTTTTGCTATCATTATTAAACTGAACTCATGTTAAATCACTTATTTATCGAGCAATAGTATATAATTGTTTACGCATTTGTTTTAATTGTTTAGATTTGAAGTTAAATATAAATCAAGAGATAAATGATAGATAAATAAATAGAAAAAACTATAAACGCATGGGCGCCCTTTATAATTTATAAAAATTGACATAAAAATGATGTAACATTAATCCACAATCAAGTTTAAAAATAAAAGAATAACAAGGAATAAACGGGGTTCGAACCCGCGATTGCCGATTGCAACGATATGGCCAACGTATGCACGCCACACAGATCGACGAGTGTGATTGTGATAGTTTTATTATTTAACCATTTATCCATTTATTTATAACGAACGGATTTTTATCGTGCCATATTTGCCATTTTATACCATATTTATATGTTACTCTCGCACAAAATGTGTTTGTTATGTGATTATACACCTTATTTTGGAAAGAACGGTAAAAACGTTGACATTTTCGAACACAAAAAATTGCGTCATTTATACAGTCCACAATCATTGCTCGACTGAACGTTGTGTGACGTGTTGTATGCATTATTCATGTTACGATACGATCTATTATGTATGTCTTTGTTATACTTCTCAATCGCTCATCGCCAACTCTGTACATGAAGCTTCATGCGCTGTCCCAACGCTGTCGTTAGAGAACAATAGACAAGTCCCCTCGATTCTCCGAGGGGGGGGGGGGGGGGGGGGGGGGGGGCACCTTTGACTGGATTCGCGGGGTTAATCATGTTAAAGGGACATTAAGTGGTGGTGAAAATTTTAAATGTTTAAAAATTTACTTCAGAATTCAAGATGAACATTAAAAATTGCCATTATTGTTGTTTCTACTAACAAAAACACAGCAAAACTTGATTAAAACAATATCATCGCTATTTATTGAAAAACGCCCTCTATGCAAATATGGTTCGCGTTATGTATCACGCGTACTGCAGGGGGATACTGCCGGACGTAAAATGCAAAATAAGGAGTATAATCACATTACAAACACATTTTGTGCGAGAGTAACATAATAAATATGGTATAAAATGGCAAAAATTGCACGATAAAAATCCGTTCGTTATAAATAAAAGAATGAATGGTTAAATAATAAAACTATCACAATTACACTCGTCGACCTCTGTGGCGTGCATACCTTGGCCATCTCGTTTGCAATCGGCAATCACGGGTTCGAATATCCGTGAATTCGTTATTTTTTTATTTTTTATTTATTTTTTTAAATTTCTTTAAAACTTGATTGTGGATTTATGTAACATCATTTTTATGTCAATTTGTATAATTTATAAAGGCCGCCAATGCGTTTATAGTTTTTTTCTATTCTTTTTTTAATCTATTTTTCTATCTATCATTTATCTCTGGATTTATTTAACTTTATAATCTAAACAATTAAAATGCGTAAACAATATACACTCGTCAAAAGAAGTTCCTGGACACTCATTGAAGTTCAAATATTTCACATTAACATTTAATATAAATTAAACAATTGCATGTCAAAATAAGCAGACAATAATTCTCTATCATGTCTGTATGAAATTAAGATGTACGCATTCATGCATGGCTGAGCACATTCATTAAGCAATGGTAAGGTGCGTAAAAGGAAATTGCAAGAAATGAGCATTTACAGTCATTTGAATGGAGGGATTATCCAAATTTTTGCAATCTTCTTGCCATTGTCAAGTGAATGGGATCTGCCATGCATGAGTGATCATGTCTAAATTCCATGTTAAGCTGTTAGAGGATTACTTTCTGCTTATTTTGATGTACAATTATATATATATATATAATTATATATATAATTATATATATTCTATTAAATATTAATTTAATTTAAGTGTCCAGGAACTTCTTTTGACGAGTGTATTATTGCTCGATAAATAAGTGATTGAAGTTGAGTTCAGTTTGATAATGATAGCAACACTTGTTGTAAAACCATTTTACCAGTGTGCCCAACCATTTCTCCTTTGCACACTTTGTTTATACATTCAGAGATGTCATTTTTGTCTCGCCTGATGTAATCAGAAAGAGACTATGTTATCACTATTTCTGTCCGGCGTCTTACGTATGGCGTCTTACGTATGGCGTACGGCGTCTGCCGTGTGCTAAGAAATACCTTTGTGACGCGATATCTGGAGATCCGTAAGGCCTATCTTGATGGGACTTGGTGGAGGGAAGGGGGGTGGTGCGTTCTGTTGCTGATTGATTTTTGAAGGTCATCGGGGGTCATACAAGGTCATCGGGGTCAAATATGCTTAAAACTTTTGAGACGCGTTGTGACGCGATATCTATAGATCCGTAAGGCCTATCTTGATGGGACTTGATGTCAGGGAAGGGGGTGGGGTGCTCTTTTGCTGATTAGATTTTCAAGGTCATTGGAGGTCATTCAAGGTCATTGGGGTCAAATATGGGGTCAAATAAGATCCGTAAGGCCGATCTTGATGGGATTTGGTGGAGGGAAGGGGGTGGTGTGTTCTTTTTGCTGATTAAATTTTCAAAGTCATCGGAGGTCATTCAAGGTCATCGGGGGGTCAAATATGGGGTCAAATAGATCAGTAAGGCCTATCTTGATGGGATTTGGTGGAGGGAAGGGGGGTGGTGTGTTCTTTTTGCTGATTAAATTTTCAAGGTCACCAGAGGTCATCGGGGTCAAATATGGGGTCAAATAGATCAGTAAGGCCTATATTGATGATATTTGGTGGAGGGAAGGGGAGTGGTGTGTTCTTTTTGCTGAATACATTTTCAAGGTAATCAGAGGTCATTCAAGGTCATCGGGGGTCAAATAAGATCCATAAGGCCTATCTTGATTGGATTTGGTGGAGGGAGGGGGGTGGTGTGTTCTTTTTGTTGATTAATTTTTCGGGGTCATCAGGGGTCAAATATGGGGTCAAATAGATCAGTAAGGCCTATCTTGATGGGATTTGGTGGAGGGGAGGGGGGTGGTGTGTTCTTTTTGTTGATTAATTTTTCGGGGTCATCGGGGTCAACTATGGGGTCAAATAGATCAGTAAGGCCTATTTTGATGGGATTTGGTGGACGGAAGAGGGATGGTGTGTTCTTTTTGTTGATTAATTTTTCGGGGTCATTGGGGGTCAAATATGGGGTCAAATAGATCAGTAAGGCCTATCTTGATGGAATTTGGTGGAGGGAAGGGGGGTGGTGTGTTCTTTTTGTTGATTAATTTTGCGGGGTCATCGGGGGTCAAATATGGGGTCAAATAGATCAGTAAGGCCTATCTTGATGGGATTTGGTGGAGGGAAGGGGGGTGGTGTGTTCTTTTTGTTGATTAATTTTTCGGGGTCATCGGGGGTCAAATATGGGGTCAAATAGATCAGTAAGGCCTATCTTGATGGGATTTGGTGGACGGAAGAGGGATGGTGTGTTCTTTTTGTTGCTTAATTTTTCGGGGTCATCGGGGGTCAAATATGGGGTCAAATAGATCAGTAAGGCCTATCTTGATGGGATTTGGTGGACGGAAGAGGGATGGGGTGATCTTTTTGTTGATTATTTTTTCGGGGTCATCGGGGGTCAAATATGGGGTCAAATAGATCAGTAAGGCCTATCTTGATGGGATTTGGTGGAGGGAAGGGGGTGGTGTGTTCTTTTTGTTGATTAATTTTTCGGGGTCATCGGGGTCAAATATGGGGTCAAATAGATCAGTAAGGCCTATCTTGATGGGATTTGGTGGACGGAAGAGGGATGGTGTGTTCTTTTTGTTGATTAATTTTTCGGGGTCATTGGGGGTCAAATATGGGGTCAAATAGATCAGTAAGGCCTATCTTGATGGGATTTGGTGGACGGAAGAGGGATGGTGTGTTCTTTTTGTTGATTAATTTTTCGGGGTCATCGGGGGTCAAATATGGGGTCAAATAGATCAGTAAGGCCTATCTTGATGGGATTTGGTGGAAGGAAGGGGGTGGTGTGTTCTTTTTGTTGATTAATTTTTTGGGGTCATCGGGGGTCAAATATGGGGTCAAATAGATCAGTAAGGCCTATCTTGATGGGATTTGGTGGACGGAAGAGGGATGGTGTGTTCTTTTTGTTGCTTAATTTTTCGGGGTCATCGGGGGTCAAATGGATCAATAAGGCCTATCTTGATGGGATTTGGTGGACGGAAGAGGAATGGGGTGTTCTTTTTGTTGATTATTTTTTCGGGGTCATCGGGGGTCAAATATGGGGTCAAATAGATCAGTAAGGCCTATCTTGATGGGATTTGGTGGACGGAAGAGGGATGGTGTGTTCTTTTTGTTGATTAATTTTTCGGGGTCATCGGGGGTCAAATATGGGGGTCAAATAGATCAGTAAGGCCTATCTTTATGGGATTTGGTGGACGGAAGAGGGATGGGGTGTTCTTTTTGTTGATTATTTTTTCGGGGTCATCGGGGGTCAAATATGGGGTCAAAGATGACTTCATGGGCGCCATTGGGGCCCTATTCGTGGTCAGATGTTGGTACCTTGTTTCATTGATCAAAAGGGTTCTAGCTGCTGTACTATAAATCTAGGAATACCATCTTAAACCCTGGGACCTGCAACATTGTTGAACAAGGTCAGGTCTGACCCACCTAGGTGTGAGTGACCACCATTGTGTGTGTATATAAATAAACATTTCTTGTGGCTTACAGTCAGTGCCAGTATATTTTTATGGCAGTAATCCCAGCATGCTTTTTTTTGTCTCGCCTGATGTAATCAGAAAGAGACTATGTTATCACTATTTCTGTCCGGCGTCTTGCGTCTTGCGTATGGCGTACGGCGTATGGCGTCTGCCGTGTGCTAAGAAATACCTTTGTGACGCGATATCTGGATATCCGTAAGGCCTATCTTGATGGGACTTGGTGGAGGGAAGGGGGGTGGTGCGTTCGGTTGCTGATTGATTTTTCAAGGTCATCGGAGGTCATTCAAGGTCATCGGGGTCAAATATGCTTAAAACTTTTGTGATGCGTGGTGACGCGATATCTAGAGATCCGTAAGGCCTATCTTGATGGGACTTGATGTCAGGGAAGGGGGTGGAGTGTTCTTTTGCTGATTAGATTTTCAAGGTCATTGGAGGTCATTCAATGTCATCGGGGTCAAATATGGGGTCAAATAAGATCCGTAAGGCCGATCTTGATGGGATTTGGTGGAGGGAAGGGGGTAGTGTGTTCTTTTTGCTGATTAAATTTTCAAGGTCATCGGAGGTCATTCAAGGTCATCGGGGGGTCAAATATGGGGTCAAATAGATCAGTAAGGCCTATCTTGATGGGATTTGGTGGAGGGAAGGGGGGGGGGGGTAGTGTTTTCTTTTTGCTGATTAAATTTTCAAGGTCATCGGAGGTCACCAGAGGTCATCGGGGTCAAATATGGGGTCAAATAGATCAGTAAGGCCTATATTGATGAGATTTGGTGGAGGGAAGGGGAGTGGTGTGTTCTTTTTGCTGAATAAATTTTCAAGGTCATCAGAGGTCATTCAAGGTCATCGGGGGTCAAATAAGATCCGTAAGGCCTATCTTGATTGGATTTGGTGGAGGGAAGGGGGTGGTGTATTCTTTTTGCTGATTAAATTTTCAAGGTCATCTTAGGTCATTCAAGGTCATTGGGGTCAAATATGGGGTCAAATAGATCAGTAAGGCCTATATTGATGAGATTTGGTGGAGGGAAGGGGAGTGGTGTGTTCTTTTTGCTGAATAAATTTTCAAGGTCATCAGAGGTCATTCAAGGTCATCGGGGGTCAAATAAGATCCGTAAGGCCTATCTTGATTGGATTTGGTGGAGGGAAGGGGGTGGTGTATTCTTTTTGCTGATTAAATTTTTAAGGTCATCTTAGGTCATTCAAGGTCATTGGGGTCAAATATGGGGTCAAATAGATCAGTAAGGCCTATATTGATGAGATTTGGTGGAGGGAAGGGGAGTGGTGTGTTCTTTTTCCTGAATAAATTTTCAAGGTCATCAGAGGTCATTCAAGGTCATCGGGGGTCAAATAAGATCCGTAAGGCCTTTCTTGATGGGATTTGGTGGATGGAAGAGGGATGGTGTGTTCTTTTTGTTGATTATTTTTTCGGGGTCATCGGGGGTCAAATATGGGGTCAAATATGGGGTCAAATAGATCAGTAAGACCTATCTTGATGGGATTTGGTGGAGGGAAGGGGGTGGTGTTTTTTTTTTTCCTGATTAAATTTTTAAGGTCATCGTAGGTCATTCAAGATCCGTAAGGCCTATCTTGATTATATTTGGTGTTTCATGTTTCATCATCATTTCTTTCAAGTCACTTTTGATGAACAGGCGAGACGCGCCGTTCGAGAACCGCCTTGTTATAGCTTGTTATAGCTAGGCTAATATACAACTGTAAGGGTCCATATCCAAACTCCCAGTGCTTTTAAATCGTTTTTCTAGCGATTTAAAAGCGCTTTTCCAACGGTATTTCGTTCTATTGTTAAAAGCATCGGAAAAGATCGGTGATTAACTAGAAACCTCTCTACTTATCTGGCGTTAACAATATAACTATTGTAGTACTCTTGATGGCCCAATTAGTGAAGCAGACACATGAAAGCGCGAGGAAGGTTATTAAGCTGACCAGTGTTCACCCGACCCCTGTTGTGACGTAGAGAGCGACCCATTTGCCAGATTGTACACCTGTCGGGTTTCTAGTACAAGTCCCGGGTGGGGGGGCACTGACATTTGAAAAGGGTATAGTTAGGTGCCGCGCTGAAGACCCCCTTTCACCCTCTGCTGCTAGTTCTTATAACCCCCCCCCCCTTTTGAGCCTGCATCAGTTCTTAAGACCCCGTTTTCATTGAAAATTCAAAAATCGCGAAATTTTGCGTTCCAAAGCACCAATTTTGTGTTCCAAAGCCCCAATTTTTCGAAAATTGTGCGTTCTTAAACCAAAATAAATCGAAAATTGAACTATAGGCCAGTTCTCAAGACCTATTTTGTTGGGAAAAAAATCTGTTCCTAAGACCCTATTTTTCGTCATAAAATCCACTCAGTTCAGTTCTTTAGCCCCCTTTTTGAGACCCTGGGCGGCACACCCCTACCCCCAAAAAAAGTTGAGTGCCCCCCCCCCCCCCCCCGGGTACAAGTGCCAAGTTTTATCATGGCAGGTGATAGAGGCTAATCGCGACACTCCTCAAACCCCGACTCAAACGATATGTTTGTAGCCGCCTATTCATTGCTAGGCTTATCGTAATCCACTCGTTAACGTCATAAGAATAATCCTCCTTGAAGTGGCCTTTTTTTTGGGGTAGGGGTGTGCCGCCCAGGGTCTCAAAAAGGGGGCTAAAGAACTGAACTGAGTGGATTTTATGACGAAAAATAGGGTCTTAGGAACAGATTTTTTTCCCAACAAAATAGGTCTTGAGAACTGGCCTATAGTTCAATTTTCGATTTATTTTGGTTCAGCCGTGGATGATTTTAGAGTAAGCAGGGAGGTGTCAATGACACCTCCCTGGTACAAGCATGGATAATGTTATCATTCAATACTAAACAATATGGGAGCCATTAAACATACAACGTGTTATTGTTTTCTGGTATAGGCATAATGTGTGTAATCAAGTAGCATTATGAATCTTACTCCCCTAAATAGTGTCATTTTTCTGCGTTTTTAGACTATTTAAGAATGTTGCATACACTCTGAACGTGACCTAATAAATAATAAATAAATAATAAATATGAAGAAATTAAGTAATTAATGTAAATAAATAATATATAGATTAATAATTATATCAATAAAATAGTATATTAAGGCCTATTTATAATTAATTGATTGATAAATAATTAAATAAACATCAACAATTAAGAAAGTAAATACAAAATAAATAAATAACGTTAAAATTATGTCAATATAAACGAAAACCCCGAACGGACGTATAATGAGAGAACAATAATAAATATTATATTTCGGCATACTTAAAACCCTAACCGACCTCTACCCAGACTCGACCGCTCTAAGCATAGAGCACAAGGAATATAAACCGCCACAAATATTCGAACGTACGGCCTGCTGATTGAGAGTCCAAATCTTTACCAACTGAGCTATTTCGATTTTCCTGAAATCCTCAGCGCTTTATACCCAAATATAGTTCTCATTCAACTATTCCCTAAATACACACGGGTTTTTCAACACGGTGTTGTTGTCTATAAAATGAGTCTATGATTTATTAGATTTAACGAATAACAAATCCCGTACTTTGTGAACCGATTCTTAAAGGGGCGTGTACATCTCAAGTGTTTGTCCTGGACAAAAATCACATGACTCGCTTCGCTCCCAAGTCCTCGCGTGCCCGGCAAAAAGCCCATGATGCAATACTAAGTCGTAAAAGTGTGCACATAAATCGACAAAATGCTGTACAAACGAAATATAATATATCTAGAATTGTTTCAAAAAGTAGTGTTATTCGTTACATTTAAATCAGAATTACTTTCTTTAACAGTAAATAATCAACTTTTGAGCGAGAAACTATCTTAAAACTACAAAGATTAAGAAATATAAAGCATTTTAAACATCTAATTTAGAGAAGAGTGGTATGTTGAACCATATTACTTTTGTTTGTTATTGCGTTCACATAGCGCATAGTTGGCTCAGCGGTAGAGCATTGGACTAGTAAACCGGAGGTCGTGGGTTCGAATCCTATCACGTTTTGAAATTTTATTTTAATCGTTTATATACATTTGTTTAAAATTAGTTTTCGATATTGTTTATCATTTCGTATAATTATTCATTATTGTTCAATTATAGTTTATTTTGGAATGTGGAATTATTTACGATTTCATTTTAATTTTCCACTGACTGTTTAGTGTGAATGGCATCATGAAATGTGAATGAACCGCGGTATACCACCGAACTTTCCTAGTCCTATGCAACAGGCCAATACAATAGAAACTCGTTGTGTGTTATTATCGATTGAGCTAAACTTGTAAAGTAAATGCCAGCCGTTATGTAATACAAATCAATTTGCCTGTATTATTATTATTGAAATAATGTTGCGGTGGTGTAGGAAATAGGAAAATCGATTCAAGGACATGAGCCGACTGGCTTCTTATTTACATAACAATTGGCCTTTGCAGATCATGTTCATAGACTAGCTAGGGGCCATTCAATGTAAGCCTAGGAGTAGTAAACACAATTATATTTACAGGACATTCTTTATCGCAGTGAAATTGCAAAAGAATTCAACATTCAATAAATATAGCGAACGATAAGCAATCCTGTCAATTTATAAAAACAAACAGTGTAATAACAAAACAGAAAAGAAAACCATCCCCATCCGCAGGATTCGAACCACTGACCTCATGATTGTGAAGCCGGCGCTTTGACGTTTGAGCTAATGAAGGCTATACATAAACGTTTTGAAGAAAAACATTACATAGGGTTCAAAATACAAATATCTCTTAAATCGGAGGCTAAAATCGAAAGGACAAAAGTCGGAAACAATATCCTCTCTAAACTAATGACTTGGATTATATATTGTATAATACATAGGTATTATATTGTATAATACTTCCAAACACGATGGTCAATATATTACGCCCCTCCGTCATCACCCATCCATTGTACAAATATGTTACGTGACCTATCGCCAAAATGTTTTCAGCATTGATTTCAATGGAATGAAGGGGGAAATGGGCTACTTTCACAATATCTTGGCAATACTGCGCCAAACAATAGATGAATATAATAGATGATGGAGCGGTAGCTTAATTCATATTTCTAGACGACCAGATACATTGATCGGCGGTGAACGTAAACATTTTATGATCGGATTATAAATAGTTTATAAAGCTTATAAATAGTATTTCTTAAAGAATATAACACAACCTTCCTCGCGCTTTGATGTGTCTGCTTCACTAATTGAGTCATCCAGAGTACTACAATAGTTCTATTGTTAACGCCAGATAAGTAGAGAGGTTTCTAGTTAATCACCTATCTTTTTCCGATGCTTTTAACAATAGAACGAAATACCGTTGGAAAAGCGCTTTTAAATCGCTAGAAAAACGATTTAAAAGCACTGAGAGTTTGGATATGGACCCTAAGCCATTTGGATACACGAAGCAAACACATTTCCAAAACAGGCCATAGCCAATCGTACAACATGAGAAATGAGACCGTTACCAATGTTGAATCTACCATGATTACCATTTTTTTTTGAAATCTGTACAACCGGTGAATTTCTAGAAAATCTTTGGTACAACTTCATTTCAGGAAAGTTAGTTCTTGTACCAAATTTAGCTAGCTTTAGTAAACGAATTGGGAGACGCAATATTCATGTCGAAATATATGTGGAAAAGGCAATCAGACAACTATTGATAGACGCGATCAAGTCTTGTACCTTTGAAGCAGGGGTCGCATTCTGACGCGTTTGCGCGTCCTAGACCTCTCACTTTCTAATAGTGACGCGTCAGGTTTCAAATTGGAAAGACTTGCGGGTCCCGATCAAAATTGAAGGGACCCCTTAAATTTGACGATGTGTGGAAATGGAAACCTTAAGAAATTCTGTAAATTACATATCCATCCTTTGCTCACAATATAAATCCATTAAAACTGCCCGTAAAAAAGTATTTTTTTTAAATACCCAAACTTCAGGACCCCTCATTTTCTTGGGGGACCCCTTAAATTTGTTTTTTGAAGTCCTACGGGGTCCTGAAAAATGTCATGGGACCTCTCACATTTTGGATCCAGTGCTATCCCTGCTTTGAAGGGTGATTAATTAGAGGTAATCCACGTATCGGCCATTGGAGAGCTAAAGTTGGTTCAGAATTTAAAAAGACCAACCTCACAGATATCTTACTCTGTGCAACACACATGTTGATGGATACTCGTTTGAAAATAACCCGCCAATGTATAATAGCCCGGCTTTGTCATTGAGGTCGTCACAATTTCGTTGGTAGTCGTTGTCAACGACTATTGACGGCTAAACAACGGCAAGTGACGTCACATCACGAACCCTGACGACACATTGCGGCAAGTAACAAAATTGTAACGACCTTGGTGCGACGATGGATTGCGAATTTTGGCCGGAGGGTGACGGGTGATGACTGTTGATGGCGGGTCGTTTGCTAGTACCTGCGGCATTGCAACGGTGATCTGTGATGGGTTACGATTTTGTAACGATTCCACGATTTCAAACTTTTAGTTAGTAGATTCTTCTCCAGCCCAGCACAGCGTATGTCTGAGTGGATGACCAGAACGTTTTGTGAAGAGTGGGAACGCCAAACTCGACTATTTATACGACCCGCCCACACACATCATCATCGTCGCCGCAACCCACCGTCACTAGCCGTTCCTTGCCGCCAGCCGTCTGACCTCGTTCCTTGTTGCCGGGCTCCGTCGAGACATCGTCACTCGCCGCTCAGACAACGTCCGATTTTGGTCGCTAGACTCCGTTCCCTGCCGCAGCCATTCGTCCCTTGCCGTCGTGTTGTCGCTGAAGGTTGTTCCCACCTGTCAGCGAATCTAGCTTTCCCCTTTTACCGTCGTTTTGCCGCTAACATTTTGTGATTTTCACGTCCGTCGCCCTCCGTTGGTTATCTACCGCTACTATGTGAGCCAGCCTTAATAGTGAACTGTGAATAAGTGCGTGATCGAAATATGGAACTTCAGATTTTGTACAAACAACCAGTCTGAAATGCCTAACTTAAATGTATGGCTTTTAACTCGTCTGAAATGCCTAACTTCGAATTTACGCTAAAGACTTTTGACTATAGTCGATTCGCAGACATTGGCCGATTCACCATTTCAGTCAGAGGTAACAGAAGCAAAACAGGGGGATGCACTCGAATTTAATCGTAATATGCAAGAAGTAATACCTTGTCATTATCAGTGCCTGCACTACTGTCATGTATTCACCACTATATGTACCAATATGGTGAACAACTACTATTAAGCCTAGTGACAGGGAACTTGCGGGTGAATTATTTTAATTGACTTTATCTGCAAACAGGTGTTGCAAATTTCTCGCGTATTTTTGATAAAGAAGATGTGTTGTTATTCAGATAAATTGATGAATATAAACCAAATTCCCAATATTCAGGTGGTCTCGTAGCAAGAAATAAATAAAGTAACGTTTATTATCCGTATTTTGGTTGATGTAACTTTTTCTCCATCTAGCCCAAATGATTTTGTACCTAGGTCTATAAAAATATGATGGTTTTGTCTCACAAATGAATACATTGAACTTATCTTTTTTATTTTAATGTTTCCTTTATTTCAAGAGCAAATAAATTCAACCCAACCATTCTTGGTTCAGTTTAATCTTGCTTTTGATGCCTATATTATTATAACTCGATGATGGTCGATATATTTGTGGTGACCGCTTCCAAAAGGGATAATGTATTTCAAGATGTTGGATTAAAGTATTAGGTTGTCATGATTGTAAAGCTACATGATCAGCCCTATTCAAAAATCCACGCTAGCATGAACAGCATTTGATTATGGAGCGCAAATACAGTCATCAAAAAAAGTAACTATACAGGTAATACATGTACTTTTAACTCTATAAAATATAAATCCTACCTAGAAATATTAAATGATAAAGTTGTTGAGAAATTTATCTTCTTTAATATGAGATATTGCACGCTAGGATCGGTTGAATATTTAAGAAGCGACAATCCAAAATGTAAGGTAAAGTCACAATTTCAAATTCACATTTTACATTTCAACACGGGGTAGAGAATGACAGGTAGCGTGTGTGTGGCGTATTGATCCATCGGAACAATGCGGCCGACTGTCCAACCTGCGCATGCATCCCCAATTGCACTACCGGTAATCGATAAGGTACCCGTAGATTGGTCCGCGTGTAGAAAATAAAAATGTGAAAATGAAAATCGGACTTCTCCTTACATTTTTGAGTGCCACTTCCTTAATAATCACTTGATCCTAACGTGCAATATCTCATATTAAAGAAGGCACATTTTTCAACAACTTTATAATTTAATATTTTTAGGTAGGATATATATTTTAAGAGTTAGAAGCCCATTTATTACCTGTATAGTTACTTTTTTTGATGACTGTATAACATCTATAACAGTACCGCTGTTTCATCATTGGTCAAAATGGGTTCCTCTAACGCCCAGTGGACGAGGTCCAAAATCAAAACCGATACGCCAGAGTTTATGAATCTACTATAGTCTGAAATTCCTAACTTTACACTAAAGACCTTTGACTAATCTGAATACCTAACTTTACAGTAATGGCTTTTGACTATTCTGAAATACCTATAGTAGATTCATAAACTCTGGCGCATCGGTATCGATTTTGGACCTCGTCCATTGGGCGTTAGAGGAACCCATTTTGACCAATGATGAAACAGCGGTACTTTTATAGATGTTATTATCATGATTATTTGCGCTCCATAATCAAATGCTATTCATGATAGTGTGGCTTTATGAATAGGGCTGATCAAATAGCTTTACAATCACGGCAACCAAAAACTTAATCGAGCAGCTTCAAATGGGTTATCCCTTTGGAAGCGGTTACCACAATAAAAACAAATCGACCATCATCGACCGTATACAGGTTTCGAAAAAAAACCATATTTTGTATGTCATTTTACCTATGCATAATTTAGTGGATACTTTTTATTATTTTCCGTTTTTATTATGCACGTGGAATAAAGGAAACATTAAAATGAAAATAACAGTTCTAGGTACAAAACCATTTGTCCTAATTAAATGGAAAAACTGTTATATCAACCAAGATACGGATTATAAACGTTACTTTAAGTATTTCTGGCTATGAGACCACCTGAATACCTTTATCAATTTATCTGAATAACAATACATTTTCTTTATCGTTATGCCGATAATCCAACCGCAAGTTCCCTGTCACTAGGTACATAGTGGTGACTACATCACCATGATCACAGTAGTACATGCACACGAAGACACGGTATTACCCTTGCATATTACGATTAAATTCGAGTGCCTCCCCATCTTTTGATTCTGTTACCTCTTTACTGGAATGGTAAATCGCTCAAATCGGCCAATGTCTGCGAATCGACTAGTAGATTCATAAACTCTGGCGCATCGGTATCGATTTTGGACCTCGTCCATTGGGCGTTAGAGGAACCCAATTTGACCAATGATGAAACAGCGGTACTTTTATAGATGTTATTATCATGATTATTTGCGCTCCATAATCAAATGCTATGCATGATAGTGTGGCTTTATGAATAGGGCTGATCATATAGCTTTACAATCACGACAACCAAAAACTTTATCCGGCAGCTTCAAATGTGTTATCCCTTTGGAAGCGGTGACCACAATAAAAACAAATCGACCATCATCGACCGTATACAGGTTTCGAAAGAAAAATATTATGTATGTCATTTTACCTATTCATAATTTAGTGGATACTTTTTATTTTATTATTTTCCGTTTTTATTATGCACGTGGAATAAAGGAAACATTAAAATGAAAATAACAGTTCTACGTATTTATTTGCGAGAAAAAAACCGGAAAATAATTAAATAATCATTTTTTTTATATACCTAGGTACAAAACCATTTGTCCTAATTAAATGGAAAAACAGTTATATCAACCAAGATACGGATTATAAACGTTACTTTAAGTATTTATGGCTATGAGACCACCTGAATACCTTCATCAATTTATCTGAATAACAATACATTTCTTTATCGTTATGCCGATAATCCAACCGCAAGTTCCCTGTCACTAGGTACATAGTGGTGACTACATCACAGTAGTACATGCACACGAAGACACGGTATTAACCTTGCATATTACGATTAAATTCGAGTGCCTCCCCCTCTTTTGCTTCTGTTACCTCTTTACTGAAATGGTAAATCGCTAAAATCGGCCAATGTCTGCGAATCGACTAGTATATCGCTTTTTGGGTGCACAATAAATAAAGAAATGAAGAACAAGATATATTTCTTTCTCCAAAGTTTATTTCACTCATCTTTGTCAGTTTATTTCATTCATCTCAATCAAATTCATTATGCTTCATATATGTTCACTTTTCAAATGTCAAAATAGAAGTCAAATCGCGTGATAAAGGTTAATAATACACTGTATATTGTAACATACATAATTATAATCGATACATTAAATTCAACCATCAACAAAATTACAAAACAAAATGAGACAGATTTGAAAGTTATACCAAATTTGTCAATAAAAGTAAAAACCAAAACGTCAATTAGAATTCTGTCAATATATAGTACAAAATAATAAGGCAAAACATGTACTAAATGTATCCAACTGTACAGCCAGCTACATAGGCGACGGGTAAATAACCTATGGCTATTCTACGGGCAAACGGACCCTCTTTTTTCAAAATGTTCGTGACAATGCTGGTGTATTTCAATAATTTTGTTTAAATAAAGAAAAACGTTCAGATGTTTGCAACATTTTCAACAACATAAATCAAAATCGTTTAAAAATGTTCGAAAATGTTTCAAAACGATTTTGTAGAAACAGTGGGCCCCGTCTAACTAAACTTGTGTCTAAATTAAACGCGAGTTTATCATTTAAACTATCACCCTTATAGTAGAGTCATTATCTTGGATTCCGTGACCAATTTCTTCCTACTTTCTTAGTGAATTTGTCAAATAGAACCATTTTAAAAGAAAATGAGCTCCCATGCACCTCTCAAAAGTGACGGGAACGTTCTTTTAAAGCGCAAATCCCAAAATGGCCGCCATACAGGGGCCCAAAAATTCAAATGGCTTTAATTAAGCTAAAAAAGCACACCAACTTGTTCGGCTGAGCACAAGGATTCCGAAAAAGTATAGTTTGCCCTACTTCCGATGTTCGGTTAACGAGTTATCGGGTAAAACGTAAAAAGGTCGTTGACTTTTGCATACGGGGTCAAAATTTAAACTTGCTCCGATTTTGAAAAACAATATCTCATATTGTTCGTATGATAGGATTCCAGAAATAGTTGTTTTTTTACCACCAGGAATATTTTGTGTAGGTCAAAAGGTCAAGGAATCTGACCTTTTGACCCCTTTATGAGGTACAACATACACTCTAGGTGGTAAAAACTATAATTTCTGGAATCCTTGCAATCAGACGAACAATTTGAGATATTGTTTTTCAAATTCGAAGCACGTTTAAATTTTGACCAACGAAGTAGGAAGTAGGGCAAACTATACTTTTTCGGAATCCTTGTGCTCAGCCGAACAATTTGGGGTTTTTTTCAGCTTAATTAAAGCCATTTGAATTTTTGGGCCCCTGTATGGCGGCCATTTTGGAATTTGCGCTTTAAAAGAACGTTCCCGTCACTTTTGAGAGGTGCATGGGAGCTCATTTTCTTTTAAAATGGTTCTAGTTGACAAATTCACTAAGAAACTAAGGTAGGAAGAAATTGGTCACGGAATCCAAGATAATGACTCTACAACTAAGGCATTACATATTTGTATACTGTAAAACCAGAAATGTTCGCGAGTTTAACATTTTACGAATCAGCAATACTGGCCTAATCAACGGCATGAACATTTCGCGAATGTAACTTTGCAATGCACTGGTGTACAAAAGTAGATTGGAAATATTTGCGGCATGACATTTTCGCAAGTAAGTGCTCCTCGCGAATTGAGTGATATTTAAATGCACGCGAACATTTCTGGTTTTACACTATACAGTATCTTCCCCGAAGCATCATTTGCTATAAAATGTTGCTTTGGTTACCATGGTTAACGTTCACATTTCAAAATCACGTCCAGGCATTTACAAAATTACATTATACAATACCATTGATACATTTCTAATACAAAGCAAGCAAAAAAATACATACAACATATTTGATGATTCTAACAATCTTTGGCAACACTAGTAAAGAAATGCTTAGCATATTGTACTCTTTTCAATTAAGGTATTTCAGTTTACACTCATAAATGCTCACTTTATTAATAAATCATGACCGGAAATCACCAAATTGGCAAAAGTCAACAATATACAGACTGTAAAAACATTATACAATTTAAGGACTCTTCTTACGAATATTTTTCATTCCTTTAGCTATAAAATAAACTTGGTTTCATTTGAATCGGTGGTATAGTTACGGAGATGTGGCTAATAGTCTTAAGTAGTCTCAAAACTACTTGGGCCGATTTTTACTTAAAAGTGACAACACCAATCAGCCCTTTTATGGCAAAAGAATGTATCTTATATGTACTTTCCTAATGATATACTTCCTTTTAACATGGATTGTGTTATCTTGGTTCAATTATCCTCACTTAGGAAAAGGTTGCAACTTGTAAAGACAATAAAAGTAATATACTGCCATTTACCACTACATGATTTATGGAGAAAAAAGCTAACTTTGATCATGTTTAAAGGAAGTATACTGTTAGAAAACTACATATAAGATACATTCTTTTGCCATAAAAGGGCTGCAATGGCAAACAGATAAGTGGATAGCACCTTGGACAAAGGAGATGACCCATGCTTATAGGGTGGTGGATAAGGTTGCATTTCAAAAGTTTTGGTATTTAAACATAATCAAATAATAGATAATTAATTATGAAAGGAAAGGAAAAGTGAAAAACAATTACGTATTTTTGCTTTGTCATAAGTCATGCATGATGATAGGAAGCGAATCATGTCAGTATTGCATGGTTAGTAGGCCTACAAACAAACTATTTAATGTTCACAATAGATGGACATACATTTTAAATAAAAGCAATTATAAACCCCAACTAATTGTTTTTGGTAACCAATAATACGATTTAGTCTGCACTGGGGAAGCATTGTAATTGCAGCAATTATTCTTTTCGTGGAGACATGGTATAATTGTATAATTTTATTGCTACAGTCTGCTTAATGATACATTCAAAGCTCAACCAACAATACATTTTAAAACATATTTTTTGACCTTGTCAAACTTGGGGGAAATATGAAAAAGAAATATTAATAGCAAATATACAATAATAAAAGTTTTCCATATGACATCAAACAAACTTGTGCAGAACAAAAACGAATTCGCTTCTTCAGAGCAACTTTGATGTGTTCAATTCAATCAAATCTATTTCAGTTTATAGGCTCACATTTCAAATCCTGGCCGAAAATCACCAAATTGGCAAAAGTAAACAATATACAACAATACCATTAAAGTTTAACCAAGCAATAGCTAAGGCAATAGCAGTAGAAAGAATTATTAAAAGCAATATTAATTATAACTACTTGGTTCCGGGCACATTATTTCTTTACTCGGTTTCATATACTGTTAAATTGGGAAAACAATCCATATGACAGATAGAATAAATTGCATACGGCTTAAGTTTTCATTCAGTACAATATGACATTTCTTTGCAAACAATAACACATTATAATAGTAAGAAGAAAACATAAATGAAAGATGTAATTATCTTCATTTACCCTTTTAAATTGAAATCATTATTTGTTGTAATAGCCAGTATCTCAAACATGGCTATCACAATCTTCGGGGTGGGGGTGTGGGGGGGGGGGGGGGGGGGGGGGGCACTCAAATATGAAATGAAAACGAGTGTTTAGCTATCTTTTCTGAACCATGAGGCATTCGGCGATAGAGATCTAGAAAACATGTGTGTGAATCATGGGTGAGGTCACAATACACCAATGATATGTGTCAGTTGTCTAAGATAATGAATCATAGAGAGTGTTTCTGCTGGGGCACTGCAAAAAGTAACGCTAATAAACGCTAAGTTTCAATCGGTTAGTTTTTAAGCCCCCTGTTTCTACTCGCGAAAAGTTCCAAACCTGGTTTGTGAAGGTTTTTGGGATTACCAAAAATACCGATTATTGCCGGGTTCTGCCTGTTTCTACTGGGCAAACTTAGCGTTTATTAGCGGTTTCTTCCCCAGCAGAAACACGCTCATTGACACGAAACTAGAACGACCCAAAGAAGATTCCTTATGCAGTCCAGCATTCTTTGCACCACTACAGCGCCAATTTGGCTTTTCCACCAAAACAAAGCAAAACTGACACCCCCTGACACCCCTTATAATACATGGTACAAATCAGAATAACTTTAAAATAAGTTGAATAGCAAATTAACAATGCATACAGGGTGAGTCAGAAAGAACGGGCACTTTTATTTAGAGAAAGCCCGAGGCGCTACAAAGACCACATTTGGCTTTCATTCAAAAAAATATCTTTTGAATTGGAACAATGCGTTATAATGTTACAACACTTTGAGAAGAACCCGGTATTTTTAAGCCAATCCACGAAATGGCAATAACAGTACACATGTATTGTTTTTGGGATTGATCAGAGATGCCAACCAATGAAACTAGAGAAAAACATGAAAACCCGAGAGGACCTTTATGCCCATATAACAATGTATTTTGACGCCTAATCGTATATACAATCATTGGATTCTCTGCTCATCCATCTTGGTAGGGTCATAAATGATTATATACGAGAACTGTCAGAAAGCATGGACTCTACTTCTGGATAAACGGTGTTCTAACATTTCGGAGATCAAGATTTTCAAGGCGTGGCAAATAGATAAGGCTTCTGATACGTCATCTACTGCCTGTGAATCAATGCGATTCCAATTTACATAAATCATACTCAGGTTCAAATACAAAGCAGAAAACCACTTCACGAATGGATTCAATTGCATGCCCATTTAGTTCTGGTATGTTCATTATTAAATAGAATGAAATACGGAATATCAACAAGCATATGTATGCTAGTTCTGGATATACGCTGTTTAAACATTTCAGAAGATATGACTGCAAAAACATGAAAAGTCACTTAAATATTGGATACAAAATCTTAAAATGACCAGAAATTAATACAACTGTGGAATTATGAGTAATAATAAAGCGTGGTTTCAAGGGGAAAAGTGAAAAGAGGCATTTCAGCTTATTCAGAATGTGAACCTCATTAAGGAATGGCTTGATAATTCGACTATCCCGTGGATTGGCTTCAAAATTTTTTGTGACGCCTTTGTGTGAAAAAGTGCCCGTTCTTTCTGACTCACCCTGTATGTGTTATTAAGAAATAAAGGGAGTGCTAAATTGAAGTCCCATCAATCATGTCAATTGTACTATACTTGCAGCAAGACTTTTTTGAAGACCATCGTTTAATAATATTATATACCTTTCATTACAATGTGATCTAAATTTGAACCAGTAGACACTGCTGACATAAACCAGGGGTCATGTGATGAAAGTGAAGCATGCTGGACTGCACAAGAAATCTTCTTTGAGATGGTTTAATTCATTTCACACAAACAAAATGTCACGTCACCTAAGGTGACGGGAAACAGAAACCCTGTTGAACGGGGTCCGATCAACCTATTTTTTACAAATTGTGAACAAATGTTCACGTGCAAATAAATACCGACCAATTTTTTGGTTTGTCAAAAAAACGGCAAGATGTTGACAGATCTTTGGAATGTTTGAAGGGGAAAAAAGCCTGACCGACCGACCTTTATGCCCATATAACAATGTATTTTGACGCCTAATCGTATATTATATACAAACGAATACAATGCCGACAAATAACACTGACTCAATGCTTACATGTCAACATAATTAAACACAATATATGAAAATCGAACGATATTGCATACATATTATACCAAATATACAGGTTATACATGATTTACAAATCAAATGGAATACATAGTGAGTGTGGATAACTGTTTGAGTAACATCAAAAGGTAGACTAGAGATTGCATGCCAGCAATGATAAATATACATAAATACAGGATAACGTACTAAAACATACACTAAATTACAAAATATACAGGCATTTATACAAATGGCATGTGAAAGACGGCCCACTTATTTGTATAAAGGGTATTCTTTAAAGATTTTACCATCATGTGTTTTTCAGTGTTATTATGGTAGTTAAAGGTATATTATGTGATCTTTCCAGGGAACGCCCTCAACATCGAAAAAAAAAATTGACAGTAGATTTTCTTGCAGATTTACATTTCTGATCATAAATCGTACATACATTCCAAGTTACAGGGCGATACGATTCTTAATTACTTCAAGATCATGGTTTTAGAGTGAAAATAAACTGTCGGGTTAACACGAGTTTATATTTTCACTCTAAATTCACTCTAAAACCATGATTTTGAGGTAATTAGGAATCGTATCGCTCTGTAACTTGGAATGTATGTACGATTTATGATCAGAAATGTAAATCTGCAAGAAAATCTACTTTCTAAAAATAAATCATGAATAGAGGGCGCTCTCTGGAAAAGATCACATAATATGCATTTAATGATATCAAGTTGGATATTTTGAAATGACTGTTTCGAACCATTGCATCTATTTCTGTATAAAGCAAATTTCGCGATTAATAAAATGATGTTGTTAAGATCAAGATGATTAATAATGGGAAATTTGCAAAAGAGAATGTCATTATCGCAAAGCGAAACCTTAATTGTACATTTGGATTGACAATAACATTATGTTATGGTTAATAGTACAGAATCATAATACACAACCTAACACTATAATATGTTTATGTTGCAAAAGAATGATTAAATACAGCTATAGTAGTAATACTAGTAGTTTGAATACTGATATAAATAGCACCAATATAAAAATGAGATACCTTTGTTCAGAGAGATGTTATTGAATGTCGTCATACTATATACAAAGGTCGATTCATAAACTTTATGGTAACAGTACCATTTTAGTAAAAGGTAAAGCATTTAATAAAATGCTGGCGAGGCAGTGAATGGAAATGTTAATCTACCATTGATATACACATAATTATAACACAAACAATTCCTGGCCAGCATCAGGGGCGTCAATCGTGGGTGGACGAGGGGACATGTCCCCCCCCCCCCCCCATGTTTTGAGTTTGCATGTGATCGAAATAGAACATTTTAGAAACACCTAATAGTTCGTTAGTTTGACAAGAGGAATCATGGAATTATGATGGTCAAAAGTACACAGACGGAAAAAAAATTTGCGCGCTACTCGCATGTGTCCCAAAGATGTGATATGTTTGGGATAGAAGCTTGTTTGAAGCAAAAATGGTCTCTCATTCTGCTAGGGTTGCAGACCATGACTACTGCACCATTCTACACCGTAAGTAATGATCAATCAAGTGTGAATTTAATTTACAAAGCAAATTCCCTGTATGTGCGCACGCATACCGCCGGGCATTACGTCTCAGGTCCCATCATCTATTCAATTGAATCGGTGCATGACGTCCAATTCAGTATCGAAGCGTTACGTGTAAACCGATTATCACTATAGCAACTGGATCACGCTTTCGAGTCCTGAACACCGATCGAAATGATCGCCACATAAAGCCAATGGGGTGTGCTATAGCATACACAAATGTGCGTGATCCAGTTACCAGGGAGTTACATAATCACTTCGATGGTGAATTCATTGCATGAGACTATTACCAAATTGGATTAGGCCTACATAATATCACGAAACAGGCGAGTCGTCTCTCATAAATTATTATTCCCGATCAACATGGCAGATGATCCAAAACACAGATAACCTCTATCATGTCTATGTAATTAAAGAATCAGCCAGCGGTAGCCTCATTACCCACAATGCATCTGTACACTCATAATGCAAATAGAAAGTCGGGAAAGACAGTCGGGAAAATAAAGATGTTTACATGTATTGCCAGTTTAACTGAGTCTTACAAGGCAGATCAATGCTAGTCGAGTAATTGACTTTCAGGATGAATAATTATTCTACCACATGGAAAATCATCCGTTCTTTCAGTGTCAAACTTTAAAAAAACTTCAATGGAGAAATGACGAAAGTCAAACACCGTCTGTTCTACCCCATAGGGATCTACCATCGCCTGCCTCTATGGACCTGCTATCCAAGTTAAACCTTCCGCACTTGAGGAGATGCTGATTGGAAGCCATTCATCAAACGAAGCAGGCATAGGCTGTTACAGTAGGCATCTATGTGCAATGTCATCGGAAGCTTTTCGAAAAAGCGGTGCAATGGTCAACATCACACATAGGTTCTGCACAAACGTTATACCCCTTTGAAACCCACCAAATGGACCATGAATGTTGTGCAATGTCATCGGAAGCTTTTCGAAAAAGCGGTGCAATGGTCAACATCACACATAGGTTCTGCACAAACGTTATACCCCTTTGAAACCCACCAAATGGACCATGAATGTTATTGTTCCTAAACCAAAGAAGGGGCCTCTCTCTTCTAATACATTAGAATATCTCGTCTGTCCGTTGCACACTATATACAACAAGATCCTTCTAAAAAGAATCACTTGGTAGCTGTGCCCAGCCAATTTACAATCATAGAAGAATTATTGAGAGATTAAAACAACACCAGCTTCCTCCCATTCCCGATGCTGAATTCAATAAGTGTGTCACAAGGGTGCTGATGTACAATATAGAAGTGACGTAATGGTTGATGAAGTATGCTCGGTGTTGGATGGGTAGTACTAATAATAAGGATTTTGTCTAGTGTATCAGTTCTTTTTAGCTAGACCTGTGACGCAGAATAGTGGATTCAAGTTGGGCGATGTCTTAAGCAAAGTCCAGATCGTTTAACAGAATGACAGGAACGAAGTAGGTGTTTCACAACTTCAGATCAAAATCTTAGAAAATCACAATAAGATTGGAACCTCATCGTCAACTTACAGAACTCCAGTGTAGACAACTTACGGATCCCCCCCCCCCCCCCCCCCCCCCCCCTCCACAACACCAAGAAAGGGCATACGACATGACCAAGACTGACTCTCGAATCCACCGTGTTGAGATCACGGTGTACGATTCACCAACTGCGAATTCTTGGACATATAACAGCTCCCTCCATCTAGTAATCTCCATCATGATGATGATGAGCCCTAAAGAAGGTACCCCCTCTAAACCAAACATTGCGTAAGAAGAAGCATGGTTACGAACGACAGGCTACTCTTGACTAAGATTGTTGTGCATATAAAGGGTTCAACAAAAGAAAGTATACCACTTTGTTTATGTCATTTTAAGTAACATTCAATTTTGTTTTTTACCAAACAGGCTAGATAGGCCTTTAGATGAATCTTTTAGGCATAATTTGATACCAAATTTTCCCCCTAACAACAAATATAAACCATGATTAGCACCATTTAGAGAAAAATATCCCATTTTCAAAAGTCGCATTTCCAATACACAGCACGAGAAGAAAGGACCAATTGGGTCTCTCGGGGTGTGTGTATTAGCCAGGATTTACGGGGCTATCGATCGCACAGTGCTAAATGCGTTGGGTCTTACGACATTGTGTGTGTTAACAATCCTTTTTTTCTCGTGCTGTGTATTGGAAATGCGACTTTTGAAAATGGGATATTTTTCTTTAAATGGTGCTAATCATGGTTTATCTTTGTTGTTAGGGAGCAAATTTGGTATCAAAGTATGCCTAAAAGATTCATCTAAATGCCTATCTAGCCTGTTTGGTCAAAAAAAAATTGAATGTTACTCAAAATGACATAAACAAAGTGGTATACTTTCTTTTGTTGAACCCTTTAGATATTATGGTTGCCACCTGCTGTACAGCCAAAGGGCGATAAATGCCACGGATTAATGCAGCTGTACGTCCATAAGTAATTATGCAACAGATGATATCTTCATAAGGAAAAGGCACAGCGGTGTAATTAATACGTTTCTTTCCAGAGTAAAAGTGTCTTATACTTAGCTTTTATGAAGACCCGAAAGTATACATTTTGCATCACTCAGCGTATTATCCATATACATTGATTACAGTGGTTCTTGACGGACATGGAGACAATTCCCTCGGTCTCAGTTTAATTTCCGTTGGTATATACGATGGATGATGCAACGTATAACGCTGGACGTCATCGTGAAAGTCAAGAGTATGAACCTGGAACCCAACGTATTTATGACGCTACTCCGCTTCAGCGCTGAGTGGTTACGTTCACGTTTAGAATGCCACTTCACGAATGGATTGGAAATCATTGGATTCTCTGCTCATCCATCTTGGTAGGGTCATAAATGATTATATACGAGAACTGTCAGAAAGCATGGACTCTACTTCTGGATGAACGGTGTTCTAACATTTCGGAGATCAAGATTTTCAAGGCGTGGCAAATAGATAAGGCTTCTGATACGTCATCTACTGCCTGTGAATCAATGCGATTCCAATTTACATAAATCATACTCAGGTTCAAATACAACGCAAAAAACCACTTCACGAATGGGTTCAATTGTATGCCCATCTAGTTCTGGTATGTTCATTATTAAATATAATGAAATACGGAATATCAACAAGCATAGATGCTAGTTCTGGATATACGCTGTTTAAACATTTCAGAGAATATGACTGCACACCTTCTTTGCTACGACATTCTATCGATGATCAAACCTTTCATGCCATGGCAAGCAGATAAGGTTTATCCTCTACTGCCTGTGGATCAATGGGATTCCAATGTTCAGAACTCCTACTCAGGTTCACATTGGTAAGGGATGGTACTTGCTTGAATGACTGCGCAAGAGCAGCAACGCCAACTGAACCGATTCTGTTATTTCCTAGATTGAGACTCTCTAATAGTGAAACATGTTTGTCAGTGAAAGCCCTGGCTAAGATGACTGCACCTTTACAACTAATGTCGTTGCATGATAAGTCTAGTTCAATCACGTGATTCATTTGTGACATTGGGATCTGCTCTACATCTTTATCCGCCAAGCCAGTATTATGTAAGTTCAATGTCACTAGATTGCTGAGATAACAACAGTCTGGGTATAGCATAGGCATGATACCGTCATTGTCTGATAAATCTACATGATGCAGCACAGTCATTCTTGAAAACGAGTCATGCATCTTCTTAAAATGTGCCTCATTCATTCCGCAGTCAGCTAACTCCAAACCAGAGAGACGACCCATATACCGCGAAGCCTTGCAAAGGCTATACAGCTTCTCCAATGTCTATACCAGATACGTTCACCCACTGCAGTGGCAAACTGTTAGTGTCAGAGGATTTTCCCAAACGCTTCATAGACAACCTTGCTCCAATAGCCAATTTGTTCAGATTCTTCCCTGCGCCAATTAGCAGAGAAAATAATGCTTCACAGTGTGTTGCTTTCGTCGACAGGAATAAACGCGTCAATTTGGGTATACAGCGTGTATCAAAAAGAACGCAACACTTTTTGTCGAGAGCTGTACAGTCACAGTAAAAGACAAATCACTCTCAAACTTATATGTTCTGTTAGGTCTACTTATTGGCTATCACATAGTCAAATTACAACGATATCGATTATTTATTCGCTGAGATATTAAAGGTATAAGTAGAGAAGTGCAAAATACGTTTTACATCGTTCGTTCTAAAAACTTGGATTTTCCTGTCCGATTAGTGTTATGGGTTAACAGTTTAATAACTATGAAACTTTAATGTCTGGAATGGTTTATCTTAATTTCCTTTTTGAATGAGATTATTTAAGTTCAATGAGTTATTAAAGGGTCTTGCTAATATTCACCTGACAAGAAAATCAGGCATACAGGATAAACGATGTAAAACGTGTTTTGCACTTGTCTACGTGTATCGTTGATATCTCAGCGAATCAATAATCGATATCGCTGTAATTTATGTGATAGCCAATAAGTACACCTAACAGAATATATAAATTTCAGAGTGATTTGTGATTTGCCGTAATCGGAGAGCTCGCGAAAAAAAGTGTTGCGGTTTTTTTAATACACCCTGTACATCCTTTCAAGAGTGTCCTGAAATGTTTGCTTAATTTGGTATTTACACACGGTAGCGTTGTGTCGTCTAACTCAAGTTCCTCGATATCAGACGATTTTACAGCCCCAAACACCTTGTCGATGTCCTCTTCTGAAAGTTTCCTTTTGTGTTTAATCCACTTTAGCGACGTAATACAATGTGAATTCGAATAGAATACTCGCAAAAGCATGACATTCAATATTACATGATGAGCAGGCAAAATAGCGGAGGTGTTTTAATGCATCTGGATTAATTGGTGATGACAGGGATATAACGCCGGTAAGATTAACATCATTAAGTGTTATTGATGTCAACAAAGGCATGCATCCCAGTAATCTCATCAATGTATTAATACTCAGTGTGCAATGATCCGTATCTCCCATCTGTAATTCCGTGAGCGACTCACATGAAGCTGATATGCTTTCATCCACTTCACCAATCACTGTCTGTGTAACCATACCAAGTTTCGCTGCTGTTACTGATGGCATATGCATCTCAGTTTCATCATTGTGTTATGACTCAGTGTGGAATGATCCGAATCACCCATGTGTAATTCCCTAAGTGACTCACAAGAAGCTGATATGCTTTCACCCACTTCACCTGTCAACGTAACCCCATCAAGTATCACTGATGTTACAGATGGCATGTAATTCAGTAGTCTTATCATTGTATTAGCACTCAGTGTGGAATGTTCCGAATCACCCATGTGGAATTCCGTGAGTGACTCACATGAAGCTGATATGCTTTCTTTCACTTCACCTGTCAGTGTAACCCCAACAAATGGTACTGTTGTTACAGATGGCATGCATTTCAGTAGTCTTATCATTGTAGTAGCACTCAGTGTGGAATGATCCGTATCACCCATGTGCAATTCCTTGAGTGAATCACATGAAGCTGATATGCTTTCATCCACTTCACCTGTTAGTGTAACCCCCTCAAGTTTCACTGTTGTTAACGATGGCATGCATTTCAGTAGTATTATCATTGTGTTCATAGCTACAGTAGAATCAGTCCTCCTTTATGGATGTGAGGCATGGACAGTCACCCCAAAGCTTGGTAAACAACTGGATGGATGCTACACTAGGATGCTAAGATCTGTGTTCAACATCAACTGGAGTCAGCATGTGACAAATAAGGACCTGTATGGGGACATGCTAAAGTCTCGGACAAGACCAGAGAACGCAGAGCAAGATTTGCTGGACACTGCTTCAGGGGGTCCAAGGAGCTTGTACACAAACTCATACATTGGATTCCAAAGCATGGAGTAAGAAAGCGTGGTAGACCAGCCCTGACCTACATTGACATACTAAAACGTGATACAGGACTGCAGGTGGAAGAAATCAAGACAGCTATGTTGGAAAGGAAGATCTGGAGAGGCATTGTGGTTCGGAAAAATCATCCGCCCTAAGTAAAGTCAAGTAAGTCAATCATTGTGTTAGCACTCAGCCAACCTTGCATCTGTAATTCCTTGAGTGACTCACATAAAGCTGATATGCTTTCCTTCACGTCACCTGTCAGCGTAACCCCATTAAGTTTCACTGTTGTTACAGATGGTATACATTTCTTATCATTGTATTAGCACTCTAGTGTGGAATTATCCGAATCACCCATGTACAATTCCTTGAGTGACTCACATGAAGCTGATATGCTTTCACCCACTTCTCCTGTCAGCGTAACCCTATAATCTCAGTAGTCTCATCATTGTATTAGCACTCAGTGTGGAATGATCCGAATCACCAATCTGTAATTCCTTGAGTGACTCACATGAAGCTGATATGCTTTCATCAACTTCGCCTGTCAGCGTAACCCTATTAAGTTTCACTGCGGTGACTGATGGCATGCATTTCAGTAGTCTCATCATTGTATTAGCACTCAGTGTGGAATGATCCGAATCACCCATGTGTAATTCCTTGAGTGAATCACATGAAGCTGATATGCTTTCATCCACTTCGCCTGTCAGTGTAACCCCATCAAGTTTCACTGTTGTTACAGATGGCATGCATTTCAGCATTCTTATCATTGTATTAGCACTCAGCCTAGAATGATCCGAATGACCCATCTGTAATTCCTTGAGTGATTCACATGAAGCTGATATGCTTTCATCAACTTCACCTGTCAGTGTAACCCCATCAAGTTTCACTGTTGTTACAAATGGCATACATATCAGTAGTCTCATCATTGTATTAGCACTCAGTGTGGAATGATCCGAATCACCCATGTGCAATTCCTTGAGTGACTCACATGAAGCTGATATGCTTTCATCTACTTCATCTGTCAGTGTGACCCCATCAAGTTTCACTGTTGTTACCATTGGCATGCATCTCAGTAGTATTATCATCGTGTTAGCACTCAGCCAACCTTGCATCTGTAACTCCTTGAGTGAATCACATGATGCTGATATGTTTTCATCCACTTCACCTGTCAATGTAACCCCATCAAGTGTCACTGTTGTTACAGATGGCATGCATCCAAGTAAACTTATCATTGTGTTAGCACTGAGTATGGAATGATACGAATTACTCATAAGTAATTCCTTGAGTGACTCACATGAAACTGATATGCTTTCATCAACTTCACCTGTCAGTGTAACCCCGTCAATTTGTACCGTTGTTACATATGGCATGCATCTCAGTAGTGTCATCATTGTGTTAGCACTCATCGAACCACCGATCTGAAATTCCATGATTGACTCACATTTCGCTAATATACTTTTGTCCACTTCACCTTCCAATGCAACCCAATCAAGTTTCACTGTTGTTACAGATGGCATGCTACCTAGTAGTCGAATCATTGTGCTAGCACTCAGTGTAGCTGCCATCTGGAATTTCTTGAGTGACTCACATGATGCTGTTATGCCTTCATCCACTTCACCTGTTAATTCAATCCAGTCAAGTTTCACTGCTGTTACTGATGGTATGCATCTCAGTAGTGTGATCATTGTGTTAGCACTCAGTGTACCACGCATATGTAATTCCTTGAGTGACTTACACGAAGCTGATGTACTTTCATCAACTTCACCTGTCAGTGTAACCCCATCAAGTTTCACTGTTTTTACTGATGGCGTGCATCTCAGTAGTCTTATCATTGTATTAGCACTCAGTGTGGAAGTATCCGAATCACCCATGTGTAATTCCTTGAGTGACTCACATGAAGCTGATATGTTTTCATCCACTTCACCTGTCAGTGTAACCCCATCAAGTTTCACTGTTGTTACATATGGCATGCATTTCAGTAGTATTACCATCGTGTTAGCACTCAGCCAACCTTGCATCTGTAATTCCTTGAGTGACTCGCATAAAGCTGATATGCTTTCATCTACTTCACCTGTCAGTGTAACCCCATCAAGTTTCACTGTTGTTACAGATGGCATGCATTTCAGTAGTCTTATCATTGTATTAGCACCCAGTGTGGAATTATCCGAATCACCAATCTGTAATTCCTTAAGTGACTCACATGAAGCTGATATGCTTTCATCCACTTCGCCTGTCAGTGTAACCCCATCAAGTTTCACTGTTGTTACAGATGGCATGCATTTCAGCATTCTTATCATTGTATTAGCACTCAGTGTGGAATGATCCGAATGACCGATCTGTAATTCCTTGAGTGACTCACATGATGCTGATATACTTTCATCCACTTCACCTGTCAGTGTAACCCCTTCAAGTGTTATTGTTGTTATAGATGGCATGCATCTCAGTAGTCTTATCATTGTGTTAGCACTCCACATGGAACAATACGAATCACTCATCCGTAATTCCTTGAGTGACTCACACGATGCTGTTATACTTTCCTCCACTTCACCTGTCAGTGTAACCCCGTCAAGTGTTACTGTTGTTACAGATGGCATACATCTCAGTAGTCTAATCATTGTGTTAGCACTCAGTGTACCTTCCAATTGAAACTCATTGAGTGACATACATGGTTCAAAGTCGTTTTCATTAAGTTCATCTGGCAGTGTCACCAGTTCAAGGTTCATTGTAGTTACCACCGAGGGCATGCATCCAATTAGTTGCATCAATTTGCTAGCCTTTAGCGAACCTATGATTTCCACGAATGACTCACATAATGATATTTCGCTATCGCCATCATCCTCATTACCTGTTAACCGAACGTGGTCAAGTGCCACTGTTGATTCCGACGACATACATTTCAGTAGTCTTATCATTGTGCTAGCATTCACGGAACCATACATATGTAATTCCTTGAGTGACTCACATGAAGCTGATATGCTTTCCTCCACTTCACCTATCACTGCAACGCTATGAAGTTTCACTGTTGTTGCAGATGGCATACATATCAGTAGTCTCATCAATGTATTAGCACTGAGTGATCCATTAATATGGAGTTCACTGAATGATTTACATAATGATATCTCGCTATCCATTTCATCTACCTCACCCATCAACGTAACCTGGTCAATTTTCACTGATGTTACGGATGGCATGCATTTCAGCATTCTTATCATTGTATTAGCACTCAGTTTGGAATGATCCGAATGTCCCATCTGTAATTCCTTGAGTGACTCACATGACGCTGATATGCTTTCATTCACTTCACCTGTCAGTGTAACCCCATCAAGTGTCACTGTTGTTACAGATGGCATGCATCCCAGTAGTCTTATCATTGTGTTAGCACTGAGTGATCCATTAATATAGAGTTCACTGAATGATTTACATAATGATATCTCGCTATCCATTTCATCTACCTCACCCATCAACGTAACCTGGTCAAGTTTCACTGATGTTACGGATGGCATGCATCTCAGTAGTCTTATCATAGTGTTAGCACGCATGGAACCACCCACCTGACATTTATTGAGTAACCTACATGAAGCTGATATGCTTTCATCCACTTCTCCTGTTAGTTCAACTTTGAGAAGTGTCATTGCTTTTACCGATGGCATGCATGCCAGTAGTCTCATCATTGTGTTAGCACTCATCAGTGAACCGAATATCTTGAATTCCACCAGCGACCGAAATGGTGCTGAAATATTTGTGTCCACTTCACCCGTTAGGCTCATATTCACAATATCTACTATTGCAATATTTGCCAAGCATCTCAGTAGTGTCATCATTGTGTCGATACTCTCTGAGGATGTAACGTACATATCTCCAATGTGAAGTTCCCGGATTCGTTCTAATTGACTGTCCTTTATTAAATCTATGACAAGTTTGCCAAATGCGTACAATTTGGCCCCATCCTTATTTGTATAAACACATGGTATGATAATGCCGTCCATTGACTTCAAAAGTCGTGACTCCATTGATTTGACCGATTCAAGCATAACTCTGCAATATACTGAAAATACGTAGTGACAAAAAGCTGTGACGGTATTTACGTCGCCGGTATATGTTTGGTAGTTTCCATCTTTTCGAATCAACACTACATCAAGTTTCACAGTTGAAAATGGAGGAAATAGACTAAGAAACAGTCCCGATATTTCGTCGCAAATCTTGCAGTATGATAATTTAATATCCTGAATTGACCTGCTGAAAGGACGCACATTTCTTGAATTGAAACCCAATGAGGCATCGGATAAATCGACATGGTCAAGTACCAATGAAACAAGTGCAGACAACCTTGTCAAAAAGGAAATCATGTTATGGTGAAAATTAACCTGTGTCAATGTACACGTTGTTAGGTTTGATGAATAAACTAAATCGGTTGTTTCAAACTGACCAGTGATATGGACCTTCTTTATGTTCAATGTAGATAGATTCACTTGGCTGCAAATCATATCATGCAATGTTGGTAAATTGATAAGGAAACCAAACAAAGTTAACTCTGTTATTGTCCTATTTATTTGTGGACATTTAACTAAGCATATACATACGTTCGTTATTTCTGGAAACTGGATAGAATTCTTTCTATCCAAGTTTGACGACTTCTGATTCGTCATTGGTGGTTCCGACATCTGTTCTGGATTTATCGATTGACTGGAAAAGTATTTCACCGCGGAGTGTGATTGTTCCCATTGGGTGTTTCCAGATTCTTTCCCATTGACATTGTACACTAATTGCAGTTTTATTGGTGATTCTACATGCGACATTATTTCAACAAAGGAGCTACTAAATGCCTGCATTCTACTGCTTATTATATTCAATTCATTGAGGGTTTTCATTGGCGCATATGTTTCATCCGTTTCATCATGATTGACACGGATGTTGTCAAGCTTAACAGATACCGGTAATGTTTGAATTGACAGAAAATGTAACAAAACAGACGTATCAAGTTGACAGTGATAGAGTCGGAATCGTCTAAGTGACTTACAGCCTTGAGCATCTGCCTGACAAAGAGTGTCAACAAATTGACTACAATTGAGATGTATCTGGGATCGATCAGATGACCCTATAGACAAACAACGCATACCATTCATGCATACAATAAGTCTTGATTGCTTATGAACCTGAGAGGGTCGAAGATTGATATTGCTTTCAAACCTTACACTTGCCTCGTCAACGTATGAAAGCCAAGATATTCGGGATGATGCTGTTCTGTTCATGAAATATTCAAGGATTGAGCATATTTCCTTGTCATTAGGCAAATTCATACAATTCATATGGATCTTCTTTATCAAAGGTATGAGCACTTTGTGTAAGTCATTCGTATGGCACACTGATTGGACCTGTGATTCAACCTCATACAGAAGCAAAAGGGGAAGTTTCCACGGATTTGTAACACGGAATCCTATACCAAATATACACATATCAGGTGAGGGTCTTTTGTCCAATTCCTTCGTATTCTGAGTAACGATATATGGTAGTATAATAGAAGCAGCATGTATGCTAAGACCACAACAAAATCTAATCACATTTTCTCTTGTAGCAATTTTTGGCAGGTACAGCTCGAACTCATCTGGGGTTTCCGTGACCAGATCTGCTAAATAAACAGCAGCACAGAATTCCTGAATACTTTTATGCAATGGGAAATGAATTACCGGTCTTAGGCGATACTTAACACGTACGTTTTTGATTGAGCAGATTCCTAACCTACATGCGATGCTCACATCATCTAAATGTACTGGGTCAATTGCAGTCGGTCCTTTCCCTCCTATCAGATCTTGTAAAGCGTGTCGTCCTACAATGATCAACACATGAGACACTGCCTTTGTTTGTTTTCCAAAGACATCGTCGTCTTTATCAACATGTGCCTCTAGGTACTCAATTATCTCTTTATAAAGCGATGTCAAACCGGTTGGTAATTGTTCAGTATCTTCCCAGAGAATACATAGCATTGAAAGAGTAAGAGGATTCCTTCGTAACCATGACAACCATGATGGATACGCCTGAAGCGCATCTACAAGAGCCGATAGACTAGTTTCATTTATTCTGCTCTTTAGTATGTTTGTAATGTATTGTCTAGCTGTCTCTTCTGAAAAACCTAACAAATTGACAATTGTATAATTGCCAAAGACTTTGGTAAATTTCGATATTGCTAATGGTCTGGTCGAAACTATAACATGGCTACCTTGCCATGACATTCCCCCTAAAAGGTAACCGATACTTGTATATTTTAATTTACTCTCAGTAATTCCAGAAATATCATCAAATCCATCTACTAGAAAACTAATAGAGTCAGCGTTGTTTCTAATCAAGCTTGCAAGTTTATCTTTTGGTTCATTTGTCAGTAACTGGTCTTTTATGATATCAACCAGATCCTTATCTACATCAATTTCACACACATCAATAGCGAATAATAAACTAAACTCACTGTGCGAGCCTTTTGCCCAATCATATGACAATTTATTGTGTAAAATGGTTGATTTGCCACTGCCCGGATTTCCGACAAGAAGAATATGCTTCCTGAAATCCGGATTCAATAAGTTCAAGTTCAACAATTTCCCACATGATTTAAGCTTTGTGTAACTCTGTTCCGTACCTTGTGAGTATACTACTAACTCGGGTTCTAGAAATACATCTTCTGTGTTTGGTGCGTTTTCTGAAGCTAATTGAAGACTGTGTAGTTGACTATATTTCAGTTTATAGAGCCCCGATAATTTACGCCTGATGCTCTGTAGGTAAAGATCTCCAGCTGGAAGAAAAAATCGAATGAAAAGAAATCAATGCATATCACTACGTGTTTCCCAAGTATACTATCAAAGCTTGACCCCGGTGGTGAATTTATTAACCGTAACAAACATTTGGCCAAACACTGTATAGCTCAAAATCACGCAAACTCCCGAATTAGAGTGATTTGGTGGCTTCACAGGAAATAAGTGTTTACGAGGTGTCTGAAAAACTTTTGCCGAGCATTACAGCATATAATACTGACTGCCACGGGCCCATTATGTAAATTTCATCTTTTCATTTTTATAAACACATCGCTTCCGAAATGTGTTTACGTCCGGCATATTCCCGAAATGTGAAGGGAAAATAATAAATACAATTTGTTTTCATACAATGTGAAAATAGGCTAAAAGCACCCCCCCCCCCCCCTGAACATGCTGAAAAACACCACGTGATTGACCCCTGAGATCCGAGTCTACATACAGGGTGAGTCAGAAAGAACGGGCACTTTTTTGGCGAAAGCGCCACAGAAATATTAGGCCTGCATATTAAAAACCAAATATAGGGTTACAAAGAACTCATTATTTGGCTTTCATTCAAAAAAGAATTTTTGAATTCGAACATTGCATCATAAAGTTGCAACCATTTGAGTAGAACTGGTATTTTAAAGCCAATCCACGGAGTGGCAATAACCCATAGTATTGTTGGTTGCCTGATTCAGAGATGCTGATCAATGAAACTAGTGAAAAAACCTGAAAAGGCACATGAATGTTGGATACAATATCTTAAAATGACTGGAAATAAATAGATCTGTGTAATTATGAGTAATAAAAGCCTGAAATCAAGAAGGAAAAGTAAAAGGAGGCATATCTACTGATTCAGGAGGTAAACCCCTTAAGAACTAATTTTAGCAATGGCTTGATAATTTGACCATTCCGTGGATTTGCTTCAGATTTGTGGGGCTTTACTCAAATTAGTGTAACATGATAACGAAATGGTCGATTTTTAAAATTCTTCTTTCGAATGAAAGCCAACTTGTAGGTCTTGAAAGCACTACCATTGATTTGGAATATGCATGCCTACATCTTTGGTGACACTTTTTTGAATAATTTTGCCCGTTCTTTCTGACTCACCCTGTAAGTGTGGAAGCACCTTAACTAAATGAAATAGAAAATAAAAAGTAGGCCTATACCGTCATGATCATGATTTATTGTACAAAAAAAAAACTAAGTCAATTTCCAATTACAATGAAATGTTATCACATTCATTAACTTACCAGCTTCTTTCTTGTCTCTTTTCAGTACACGATGCTTTATGAAATGTAAGTCTGCAGTTAGTGAATAAACAATAAGGGCAGTGAGCGTGTCAAATATGCTTATTAATAGTAATACTACTTATCGTCGGTGGTATCACACAGTGACGTGTGGTCGGTGGTATCACACAGTGACGTATGGTCGGTGGTATCACACAGTGACGTATGGTCGGTGGTATCACACAGTGACGTGTGGTCGGTGGTATCACACAGTGACGTATGGTCGGTGGTATCACACAGTGGCGTATGGTCGGTGGTATCACACAGTGACGTGTGGTCGGTGGTATCACACAGTGACGTATGGTCGGTGGTATCACACAGTGACGTGTGGTCGGTGGTATCACACAGTGACGTATGGTCGGTGGTATCACACTGACGTGTGGTCGGTGGTATCACACAGTGACGTATGGTCGGTGGTATCACACAGTGACGTGTGGTCGGTGGTATCACACAGTGACGTATGGTCGGTGGTATCACACAGTGACGTATGGTCGGTGGTATCACACAGTGACGTATGGTCGGTGGTATCACACAGTGACGTATGGTCGGTGGTATCACACAGTGACGTATGGTCGGTGGTATCACACAGTGACGTATGGTCGGTGGTACCACACAGTGACGTATGGTTGATGGTATCACACTGTGACGTATGGTCGGTGGTATCACACAGTGACGTATGGTCGGTGGTATCACACAGTGACGTATGGTCGGTGGTATCACATAGTGACGTATGGTTCACTTTCGTCGTTTTTGTGACGTATAACCATTATTGGTTTGAAATATATATTTCTTAATTATTTTATAAAGTTCTAAAGCCAAAAATTGATTAGATAATTGGTAATCAAAACATGGATTTGATGTACAAGAACGGTAATACAAACCTTGTTTTTGTATGGTGACGTACACGCTATACGTCAATTTGTAATACCATAGACGTAATGTGAGATGTGCATCCATTAACATTTTTCCAATGATAAATATCACGCCAACGAGAAATAAAAATTTTAATGACCCTCGACCGGGAATATCATGTAATTTACAGGCCCGATTTCACCTCTTTGTGAAGATTTATTCTTAAAAAATTGATTAACTTGTATATTATAATGTACCTTCATAAATTACGTCCAGCCGACGTGCAGTGTCAGAAGTACCTTTTTCCATCTCTGTTGATAGACATAATTTGAAAAGATTAAAGATCAGAAAAGAATGAAAATAGTAGAATAAATATAGTGTTTTAACGAAGTTGGAGTCACATCAGTGGGAATGTTTTATTTATTTGGTTTTTTTTGCGCTATAGTCTTGTCGGAAGGTGCTTTGTCCCTTAATGGCAATTCCATTTGAAATCCATACACCTATGGAAAATATTACCTTAATCGTTCACGTGAGTGATATTTCATGTGAATTTGCCCATGCAGGTAACTCTATTTGAAATTCGCACTCCCTTTGGGGAAGATATATTATGTCTTCCTTAGATAGAGGGTGCATGGAGACCGGGAATCGAGCTTTCCAAATATTTCAAAAAATTTCAAAAAATTTCAAAAATTCTAAAACGCAATTTAGGCTAAATTACATTTTGTCAATCTATCTATTTATATACTCTGCAAAGTTGCAAAATGCAATATCTAGCAGAGGAATATACATAATGGCGACGATTGAAAATAGACATTAGAACACATCATAATCTTAATCTACAACTACAACTATACACATGTTATGATCAAAACATTATACTTTACATTTTTAAACTTGAGACCTTATATACCGTATATTAAGTTAAAGAGCAATACGTTTCCCAATTACTTCAAAATCATGATTTGAATGGGTTACAATAAACTTAACTCCGACAACTTTTTTTCTGAGTCTTTTTTGTTCTTAAATATTTGACACCGTGTTAACGCCGTTTACCGTGTTTTCGGCTACGATCACAACTGTACACAATAGTACGGAATGCATTATGATGGTTTTCCATTGTGATTTAGTAATATTCATTTTATTACAGGGGTCATTACATTACACACACATTACATCATTAAGGTCATTACATGACCTTAATAATAATATATGATGCCACATCTCAATATATAATACATGAAGATATTATTATATCATAACTTTTACCTTTTTTCGTGTCTTTCATCATTTGTAGAATTTCGTCGTTGCCCTGTTTTATCTTGTCGACCTCTGTTAAACATATTAAATAACATAGACTTAGTCGTGATTTATCATTCGTTCTCAAGAATGCCCATAAAAGGGCGTCGTTATACTACATCGAAGTGATAACGATTCGTTTATAACTCCAATCCATGTGATTTTAATATAGCGAAAACTGTACATTTGGTCGGGATCGGGACTCCTTTGAGCCTTTAGGTCTCCAGCTCCATTGGCACTGTCGGTTCATTAAAAAAAAAGGGGAATCATGGATTTATGAAATTTTGACGGTCAAATTAGTATAATTTTTCGCGCGCTACGCGTGCATGTGCTTGTTTACAGCCAAAATGTACCTCAATCATGGCAACATAAGTGTAAAATTGCAATTGTTCGCGCGCTAAATGATTTAGTCGGTAAAGTCTTGTCGATTCACTTTTATATCTCGCCCCACAAGTGAAAATTAGTACAAAGAGAGCATGTGTGGTCTATTGGATAGCATACAGGTCTCACAATAAAAAGCTTGTGAGTTCTAGCCCGCTACAGCCAACATTTTTGTATGGGCAAGGTACTTAGTCGCTATTTTGAAAACAAACCTCGTCGCTAGACTAAGAAGATCAAACAGTAGTTTCCATTGATCAGTATCAATAAATGGCCCATTAGTCTGAATTTAAGTAGAGACCGTACTTCCTATCTCGTATTTTTCATGTGCAAAAACAGAAGGTTCGTTCATAATGGTAGAAAATAGTGCAATTAATGAATGAAACTTTGCGATTACATGAATATGTTAGCGAAGAAAACGTCATTGACATTTTTCTTATACAATACCTGTCACTATCTCTTCCAATGACCCGACTAATAGAGTTTGTATGACCTCTTCCAAAGCTTCTTGTATTTCAGCCGTCAACAGAACCGTGGACTGCTGTATCTATCATTTAGAGGGGAAAAACATCAAACAAACAATTTAGAAACAACAATTTAGAATTATTCTGCAAAGGATTCCTTTAAAAGGGTACTAAGAGATGTGTTAAAGGCTGCGCCTTCAATTAGGATAAAAACCAGGATTTCTAAATTGGTACTTTTTTCTTCAAAATCGTGGTATTGTACATGTATCTCTGCTGTTTCTTTCTTCATAATCATCATCATCATCATATTTCTTGCAGACCCATCTACAAAATGCATCTCCTCCTATATACATCTTACATGCTACAATCACTAGACTTGGTCAGTAGAACCCCCACCTAACCTTCATATAGGGTCTTTACAGTTTAGGGTCAAAGGTCACACGGGAGTCACTAGGGGTCAACACGTGATTTTCACTTAAAATGCTCTTGCTCCTTAACGAAATAACCCAGGACCGTCAGAACCGGTCATCATATTCATCATGACCGTACCCATGAGTAGAGTAGGGAACCATCCCGGTCTGTGTACACAAAACCTCATGTCCCTAGGTTTCAGGGGCACTGTACCGTTAATGCCCGAGGTAGGGCGCTGTGTACAGTATAACAGTATGTAGTATGTACTCAGGTTTTTAAAATTTACAAATATTTGGGGTCACTATTATAGGATTCACATTAGGTTACAAGGCCCGCTTAGCAGCGCTATAAATTGATGCCCTAAAAACCGTCAACAAATTTAAATATTCGCCTTCCCTTCAAAGCTGGTTGCTATATATGACATAATTCTCGTGTGCAACCAACCGGCTGTATTGAGTAGTTTAAAGGCATGAGCGTAGATGTAATTTGCAGCATAATGGAAACTTACCCATGCAGTTAGCCCCGAATTTAAATATATGCACTGGGTAATCCTCTCGTAGGATTGATAACAATAGGTTTACCAGAGCGAATTAATAGCGCTTCTAAGCGGGCAATTTATGTCATGAAAGGTCAATTTTCGCCCCTTTCACTCAAAATGCATCTTGTCTCACAGGAAATGACAAATGGCCGTCAGAATTAGTCAAAAGATTCCTTAAGTCCATATATAAATATAGGGTCTTCAGCGATTAAAAGTGACATGTCATATGGGGAGGGGTCATTGACCTGTACAGGGGTAAAACTTAATACATGCTCTGATTTGGACCGGACTTGTTTCATAGTATGGGGTTTGATGAGACAAGAAAAAAGTCAATCATCATAACCAGGTCAAAGGTCAAGAAGGAGTCACTAGGGGTCAAAATGTGAATCTTCAATCCATTCACTTAAAATGCTTCTTGTCATAGAGAAAATGACTGATAACCATCTGAATTGGTCAAAAGATTCGTCCATGCACGTATAGGATGTTCAGCGATTAAAAGTGACACGTCATATTAGGTCACTAGGGGTCATTGACCTATACACGCGAAAAATTGAAGAAATGCTCCGATTTAAACCAAACTTGTCTCATCTTGTTTGATTTGATAACGCAAGAACAAAAGTCAATTATCATAACCAGGTCAAAGGTCAAGAAGGATCACTAGGGGTCAAAATATTAATTTTCAAATCGTTCACTCAAAATGCTTCTTGCCTCAAAGGAAATCACTGATGTGACAATTGGTCAAAAGATTCCTTGGGTCTATTTGCATATAGGGTGTTCAGCGATTAAAAGTGCCATGTCATATGGGGTCACTAGGGTCATTGACCTATACAGGGGTAAAATTGAAGGCATGTTCCGACTTTCATCAAACTTATTGCATCGTATGTCTTTTGATAAGAAAAGAAAAGTCAATTATGACCTTGGGGTCAAAGGTCACAAAAGGGGTCACTAGGTGTCAAAACGTGATTTTCACTTAAAACGCCCCTGCAATTTAGTGAAATGACCTAGGATCGTAAGAATCGGTCAACATATTCCTTATGACCGTACGCATATATAATAGTTAGGTTTTTAAAATGAAAAATTATTTGGGGTCACTAGGGGTTAAAATGTAAATTTTCATGACGTTCATTTAAAATGCTTCTTGTTTCAGAGGCCTAAACACGTACCATCTCAAAAGCTCTTACCTCATCTAACTCCATCCTCATTTCATCAGCCTGTTGCTGGGAGATGTGACACAGTTCCTTAAGACAACAAACAAATTCCTTCATGTCTGTAAAATAACTGTTCATGTCCGGATCACTGATTTGCAAGTTACCATCTAGTCGGAAGTGTGCAAGATTGTTCCGGATATATGCAACCTTGAAAGAATAATAAGTTTATTTAGTTGGATTGTATCCTTTGCACGGTCCTCGCGTGGATTTATTTGCGTCTCCCTTGTTATAGGTTCTGCTTAAATTAGCAGTGGGCTATATAGAGAGTCATTTGTAGGTCATAGTTTCAGAACATGCTGGCTACTTGATTTTTTACTTGATTTTTCAACAACAAAAACAGTCTTTTGATCATAACTCAGTCATTTTGGGTCTAATTTATTTGATTTTGGTGGCAATACCGATGTTTTAGGGTACAAGATGTCATTATATGCTGGTTTCGTCTCATATAACCCATTCGTTTTCTTGTAGTAGCTGACTTTGGTCAAATTTGGACTGTGAGGGTGCTTTGCAAAAAAAGTAGCTATCGCATTAATAAAAATGAATTTGACTACATGGAATATGTTGAGAGTATTTCAAGAAACATTGTCTGACGATTTGAGCATGTTGAGCATGTTATAGTGCTTGGGCCAAGTGCCAAAATGAGCATGACGATTTGAGCATGTTACGCATGTTATAATTTCATTTTACCGTGGCATCCATTTCAAAATCACAATCACTTTCAATATACCTGCATAATGCAAAATTAACACCCGATCGGTAGACCAAACTTGGTGAAAATGTCTACCGATCAATATACCCCTTGTTATACATGTATTTACAATAAACAGAAGGTAAGTAGAAAATTG
>CM069459.1:17086384-17281769 GCA_035610835.1 Ophiura sarsii | reverse complement strand
CTATTGGGTATAAAACACTATTGAACCTACATCAACCAATATAAAACCTGGATACGCGATATTATTAGATCTAAAGCATAAATTTGGAAATTGTTTCGGCTGATTTAACTGATTTTGATACACTGATACTAATGTTGAACTAACATAGGCCTAACTTAATACCGCGCTGCCCCCTGTCTTTGTAAAACCTGACAATTTGGGCCTATTGCGAAAAATTAAACTACAGATCAGAAACCTACGCATAGATTTGGGTGAAACCCGACTGAAAGTTTGACTGATTCAGCCAAAGACACCACGCGTCAAAGCGGTGCTGCCTATGAAAAAGGAATTTCCCAACTATGGTTCGGTTTTGGTTCGGTTGGCAAATCATTTCTATTGGGTATAAAACACTATTGGACGTACATCAACCAATATAAAACCTGGATACGCGATATTATTAGATCTATGCATAAATTTGGAAATTGTTTCGGCTGATTTAACTGATTTTGATACACTGATGTTGAACTAACATAACTTAATACGACGCTGCCCATGAAAAAGGAATTTTCCAACTAGGGTTCGGTTTTGGATCGGTAGCATAAATTTGGAAATTGCGTCGGCTGATCCTCTGAGAGTTTCCGGTCAAGTATGAAATAGCATGTATAGTGAGGGTGACATTTGTCAGCAAATGAAACCAAGGGTATTTGACGGTTCTGGGTGGCCTTATTTAACACTATACTTAGAGTACCAATTGCAATATTTCCATGACGTGACCTTGCTAGAAAATAAGTGAAAATAATGTGCCCCCCTCAGAAGTAGAATTTTTTTCAATTTTCGAACTCATTTGGTACGATCTGGTGTATACTTTTAATCAACATTTTATTGAAAAGCCACCTTTTCATTTCCAATAAATATTTTGTTTTTTATCAATGCACGAAAGAAGTTGAGCATATTATACTGATATATTTTTGATTTAAGTATAGATGATTTAAAAGCTCGAACGGGGGAGTCTGTGAAGGGATGTGCCCCCACTTGGGCCTAGTGCGAACAACAGTGGCGTAACTAGACTTTTTCATTGGGTGGGGGGGGGAGAAGGGGCAGTGACTTAAAATGAGGGGGTCCTAATGGGGGCTCCAGCCCCCCCCCCCCCCCCCCCCCCCCCCACTAGTTACGCCACTGCGCTGTGACGTATTGCCCGTCTGGAAATCCAGACAACTTTTCATCATCACTATTCCCCTTTATTCCCCTTTCCCATACTATTATTAACGCTTGGAAATCCAGACGTTTTTGGAATTTCAAGGCCTTGGAAATTCAGACAACTTGCCCCCTACCCCTCCCCCTCCCCCACTTGCCCCCACCCCCCAGTGAGACCAAAAAGGGCAAACAGTTCAATTTTGCCCCCCCCCCCCCCGAAACACAATTTGCCCACTCAACGCGCCCCCTCGTCCCCCCCCCCCCCCCCCAAATAAATAAATTAAAAATTAAAAAAATGGTGCCACCACTGTAGCTTGAGCTTGCCCTTCATTGGTGAACCAGAAGAAAAAAGTCTAAAATTTACAGGGATAGCATTACGAACATGACGAAAGTGTCTGGAATTCCAATCTATTATATCTCTATACATTTCTTTAGTATGACGTTCAGAAAAGGATAAAAGTGTCTGAATTTCCAAAAACCTGCGGTCTTAAATTGTGAAAAGTCTGGAATTCCAAGCACATGTGCCAAAAAAGTCTGGAATTCCATTGAAAAACTGGTGGGAGAAAAAAAAAGTCTGGAATTCCGATGTCCTCTATAGGGGAGCGGTCTAAATTGTGAAAAAATCTGGAATTCCAAGCACATGTGCCAAAAAAGTCTGGAATTCCATTGAAAAATTGGTGGGAAATAAAGTCTGGAATTCCGATGTCCTCTATAGGGGAGCGGTCTAAATTGTGAAAAAAGTCTGGAATTCCAAGCACATGTGCCAAAAAAGTCTGGAATTCCATTGAAAAATTGGTGGGAAAAAAAGTCTGGAATTCCGATGTCCTCTATAGGGGAGCGGTCTAAATTGTGAAAAAAGTCTGGAATTCCAAGCACATGTGCCAAAAAAGTCTGGAATTCCATTGAAAAATTGGAGGGAGAAAAGGTCTGGAATTCCGATGTCCTCTATAGGGAGCGAAGCACATGTGCCAAAAAAGTCTGGAATTCCAATGAAAAATTGGAGGGAAAAAAAGTCTGGAATTCCAATGTCCTCTATAGGGGGTGGTTCATTATTATCTGGAATAGCCCAATGACGGTGCTAAAAAAGTTGAAAGACCATCATTTCCGCCTGATATGAGAACCATATCGTCTGCAAACACACGGCAAATTTGGCAATATTGCATGGTGACTAAATACATTAATAGGTTAGCCTGACGACAACAGTTCCCTAAAATGAATTAAGGCGCAGGATTGGTATTTTACTACAATCGACTTACTGTATATCGCCGATATTATTATTACAAAGATATCTGGTGACGTTCAGCTCAAATGTCAGCCTGCTGGGGGTCACTTTAGCCGAAATTGTACGTGGATGTGCCTGCCGGAAAATGTAACTTTCTCTATACCTATTTTGTGGCCAATTTCCCACCCATCAATAAACCAATTTTGTTAGAAAAGCACCCAATTTTGCACAAATTGGGTGCTTTTAACAAAAGAAATCATCAAAATACACCCAATTTATGCGCTTTGGTCTGTGATAAAAACACCCCATCGCCATAGGCACATGTACGTATACTATATCAATGGAGAACCGCCCCCCCCCCCCCCCCCCCGGTGTCATCGTATTACGGTTATGCATCTGAAGATTATTATAGTCATCTTAACATGTATATAGTAATAGTAAAACAGTTAAGAACTAATTTTATTCTCTAAATCTATTTATTGCAAGGATATCATCACATGATAATTATTCTCAATGTTTTAAAATTACCAAAATATCGTATAGAAACACTGAATTGTATGTAAACTGCTCAAAAAAGTTGTTTTCAATCGCCAATATTCAAACATTTTGTGATATATTCAAACTGTGTTCATATCAATAAAAAGCCGATGTGTTCCGCCTTCCAGCGATACCTCATTTGCAATCACTTGTGTCAGTGCTTAGCCACCTGCTTGTGAATGTGGGATGGTCTCATTCAAGATGCGCTAAATTCACCACTAGTGCGTGCCCAAAAGAACAACTCTGTCATCTGGTCAATGAAGTGTTACATACAGTGTAAAAATGCTGTTTAAAACTTTTAAATAACTGCTGTTGTTCAAGTACCCTACTCAAACTAATCACAAACACGCAAAATTAGTTAAATTGTTAATTAAACATTTTCAAACGCGTTTGCGAACCATGGATTTCAACGTTGATTCAACGTCATATTTCAACGTTGATTCAATGTTGAATTTTGGTCACATAGTTGAAATTTGTTGATACACCAACCAAATTTTAACTACTTAACCAGAATTCAAAATTGAATCAACGTTGAAATACGATGTTGAATCAACAGAAAATGTGTTGATTTCTTCTTAAAAATGTACTTAATGAAGCTTTTGTATCCCTTGGCAACCAGGGGATGGGGGAAGTGGGGGCTGCAAGGGCATTGACTCTTGGATGTTTATGTTCTTGCACAATGTGTATGCATTCATTTAGTGAGCAATCACCTAACTTAAAAGTAGTGCGAAAATATGCATATACAAGTGTATAGCAATATACATTCCATAGTGTTAAATTAATGCATCGACTTAATTCAAATAAAATAATAGGTTTAAATGAATAAAAGCTGCAAATTAACTCATTAGCATAATTGGAATGGTACAAACGAGCACCATTGCTAATTTTTGTATTTATGCTAATGAGCGATTTGCGTAATTTACTCGGCTAATATAAGGCCAAGTAAAATATGCAAATTAGCTCCAGACTGATTTTTGGAAACATGATACTCAACGTCAATTTTCAACGTTTATTCAACAAAGCACAAAATGTAGTTGAAAAGATGTTGAAATCATGTTGTTCAACGTTGAAATATGGTTGAGTGCCCGCTGGGTTACCGCAGTAGCTCAGAGCCGTCACCGGCCACCCCTCATGAAGATCAAAAGAAAGGGATGTAACGAAAACTGTTTTATAATGCATTTAAGAACAATGTTTATTAACACATCATAATTAATAGAATTTTTACCCATCCTACCACTCAAATAAAATATAAGAACGAGTTTGATATTAATGACGATAAGTGGAACCATATTTATATAAGACCATTCAAATCCTGTTCTGAAGTCAAACTTCGGATGTTTCAATATAACAATGTTAATTGCTTGATGACAAACAAAAGTTAGGATAGAAATTATTGATAGTGATATGTGTTCCTTTTGTAATAATAATATATAGGATACGAAGCCTCTTTTGGGTGATTGTAACTATGTAAATCCTTTTTTGAATGATTTTCCGACTGGTATAAACAGTATTTTAATTATAACCTAATTCTATTTGGCTTTGGCTCTGACCCTTGGTAAATCTTTGTTTCATTTTAATGAAGAGAGTTATTTATACTAAAAAAAATTAAAAAACAGACTTCATCCTTAACTCATTTCAAATACCTTGTGAAACTCCATTATAATTTTGAAAAGATAATTGCTGTTAAGTGTAATCCTTCAATATCAGAAATAGTGGTATTAGACCCGAAATGCCCCAAAATGTCTAAGAACTTGAAAGAATGTGAATTATTTCATATTCTATTCACATTTCAATACCGAGTCATGTTTTATTGACACTAACAACTCATTTTCAAAATGAATTTTACAATTTTGATTAAGTTTTTGCAGGCGGTCCAGTTGCCCCACACCCCTTCGGACCACTTACCTCAACAAATAACGTAGCACTTTGTCGAGATGAAACGTTATTAAAACACGCCTGTGACGTAATACATTTTACGCCAAAATGGTTTAAAACATACCACCATTTGTCATAATAATCAATAACTCCAATACATTTCAGAAAAAGGCAAAACTGCATTTTTGTTTTTAGCCATTTACACAGATTTCTGTAGCCAGTGAGTATCTTTGAATTCGCTAATATTACGGCGTTCGGGTCCTACAAGTAGACGAGTGTCTTTAGATAAGTAAGAAATGGTGTACTTTGTTATTTGCAAATTCATGAACTAATAACTCTACCAAATGAATATCCGTGATAATGATTTAAGTTGAAGCCTTCTTTAAATGATAATATTGATCGGAAATCCAAACCACCAATGTCCCAAATTAGCAATATGCGACATTTTACGGTCATTTCAACCACAACCTATGGTTTTAATCATATTTCGGAAAGTCCCTAAGCACACTACAATATAGCACCCATCAAATGCAATATGCACCTAGTATCTTTAAGACGACTGTACTGCATGTATATATTTACTGTTGCATATCTGTCAATCATATAAAGTACATTAAACATAATCTAAACCCATCTTCATATATCGCCCATACTATCTGTGAATTTTCAATCAGTCACTCAAGGAGTTAGCTTCAAAGATATGGAGTAAAATCACATGTGTAAATACCCTAAACTTCCAATGTTTTGGATTGTAGAAGGTAAAGATATATGTCAAGTATCAACAAAAGTCGTATTGTATGCCCATACAATTACAAAATCCTTCATTTCGGACCACTTGCCCCACGGTCCAGTTGCCCCATATTCCCCTACAAGTATAGCTCATATCAAGACTTGCTCATATCTAAACACGAGCGTCTAATCTAACAATCAACACTGCTCTACACCAACCATCGTCTAGATCACCTTCAAACATCAAAAAAATACCAAAATATCGATATGGTGATAATCTCTGATGCATAATCGAAACTCAATTTATACGCTTTAATGACTGCTTTTAACCGACCGTGAACAGGCTTAAGCCACGTTAGAATATACATTTTAAGCCGGGTACTTGACAAATCCCAAGCCCCATTGAAGTGTGGGTGCTTGGGGTGCTGCAGCTTGGGAGGGGGGGGGGGTTCTTCGTACATGCTCCTATATGAACCCTTTCCCCTAAGAAAACAATTTTCAAAAAGACAGCACTAATCGTTAAAATGTTCGATTATGATATTGATATTATGGCCCAAACAGTGATGTTTAAGCTAGCAAAAATCACCCCATGTTTTCGTTAACCCTTTGTACCTTAGCTGTCCCAGTCAATATGTACCGCTCACCCTAGCCTTCCCGTTTGTAACACACAAAATATTGATTTTTGCAGGAAATTGATAAAACAATACTAAACTTACTCAGAATCATCTGTAATGTTATAAAACAATAACAGTTTACTTGGGTAATGCTTTCAGGACACAAATAAATAAGAATGGTTACATTTTGCACCCCAAAACTCATGTTTATATCACCTGTACACGTACATTACCGCCAGCATGAAAAGCTATATGGCTGGTCGTCGATGTCCATTCCGTCGTCAATACTCATATGCTGACCATCAGATTCAGTCTCAAAATCATCTAAAATTCGTTGAACAAAACTCCAATAAACACTACTAAAATTTAAAATATAAGAATCTGACAATCCTGATTTTACAATCTTATTCTGTTCTAATAACACAATTGTTACTCAGTGACACGAGACATTGTCAGTTGAGCCTACTTGAACCTGTATAGTTGTATTGCCTAAACATTTATGAATGAGAATGATACTCGACTAATATTAACAGGCTAGATGAGAAGTGTTAAGCAGTTTAGCACTAATTTCATAACAAATATGTACACATTTCATTATTGTTGGCATTTTTTGAAATGTTTAACTTGGATTGGAATATCTACACTGTCCATCAAAAGAAATTTACTGAAATCCCCAATGCCAAAATATTTTTTTTAGAAAAATTCAGCTGAAAACAGACTTATTTCAGCTTGCAATTTTATTTAAATCTCTTAACTATTCCTTTTTAATGTTGTAAACATTACAAGAGTAAACCTTGAACTGCCTATTTTTCATGGTTCAGTGATTTGAGACAATTGATCTGTAGCCCTACCAACATAGCTAAATAGAAACACTTTACACACGGCTATTGTGATTACCATAATATACAAAACAGATTTGTCAGAAACCTTTCCAAACTCTCAAAGTCTATCTCACGGATTACTGAACCAATACTAGGTATGGTATGTTTGTACTTATTGTAATGCATGTCTCATAGTGAATCCGAATATGGTAATGAAAATAAATAATTTGGACATTTTTGAAACATTTTGTGAAATTTTGGAGTGTCGTCTGCAGACGCCTGCTGCTTGAAAGTGTTAGATTGATGTAATACGAGTTTCATACACCACATTGCTGCTCTCGGGTGGGTTATTGCGTTGAATTTGACCAAACTCAATATTCTCAGGTGGAGCATGAATTGTAACGCCATCTTCTTCAATAGTATTGTAATGGTGGTGGGAAATATCTTGTTGATTATCGGTAACGTCGACCTGTTGCGCTCCTGGTTGCGTTGTGATAACGGTATCATAGGATTGGAGGCCTGCATTTTCGTCTCGCTTGTTCAGTTGTCTCCGTTGTTTGATCACAATGAACACCAGTACGCCAAATATAACTATGGAGAGTCCTACTACTCCACCAATAGATATTAGTAAAATAAGGTTAGGAGTGAGTGTGTCCATGGGTGGTGACATGCGGTTAGAGGTTGTAGTTATGGGTAACATGAAGTTAGGAGTTGTAGTAGTTCCGGGTAACAACATGGGGTTAAGAGTTGGAGTGTCAGTACCGCTATCATGATCGTCAACGACGCTTAGATGATACACAAATTGGTCAGAACCGGCAGCATTTGTCGCTGTGCATGTATAGTTGCCCGAATCTGATACCGTAACATATCCAATCGTAAGAGATCCGTTTGTGTTTGTCCTATATGATGATGAAATATTAACCAGTCTACCAACATTACCAATTTCATCAGTTGTCAACCATGAAATGGATGGAGAAGGGTCTCCTGTTGCAGGACAATCCAGTTCAACCCATATCCCAGAGGTAACCGTTAAGTGTTTCTCTCCGTCGTCGGTTTGGATTACTGGGGGACACGTCAGATTTTGGGGTTGGATATCGATTAACAATTTCAAAGCATGAACCGAAGGGGTCAAACAAGAAATCTCCGAATCAATTGCTAATATTAACGTTGCGTTTGCGTCCAACAATAAGTATTGTAGCCAACGAATATTACAGTCGCAATGCCAGGGGTTGTCGTCAAGGTTTATGTTAATTCCACGCGTCAGAGGAGAGAATACGCCCTCTGGTACATGTTTTAGGCTATTTCCTTCTAAACGTAGTGTCAGTAAATTGTTTAGTCCATCAAACGATTCGTTTGCGATGTATGAGATGTTATTTCCATACAGCCACAGGGTTATTAAGCTCCGAAGCTCATGGAAAACACCTGATTGTATGCTGCTAATATCATTATTGTGCAGATACAGGGCTACCAGATTTGTTAGTCCATGAAATGATTCGTATGCGATGTATGAGATGTGGTTGTCATTCAGGCTCAGGATTGTTAAGTTTCGAAGCTCATGGAAGACACTTGGTTGTATGCTGCTAATCTCATTAGTGTGCAGATTCAGGGCTACCAGATTTGTCAGTCCATGAAATGATTCGTTTGTGATGTATGAGATGTCGTTGTTACCCAGGCTCAGGTATTCTAAGCTCCGAAGCTCACGGAAGACACCTGGTTGTATGCTAATATCATTATTGTGCAGATACAGGGATAACAGATTTGTCAGTCCATGAAATGATTCGTTACTGATGTATGAGATGTCGTTGTTATCCAGCCTCAGGATTTGTAAGCTTCGAAGCGCACGGAAAACACCTGGTTGTATGCTGCTAATCTCATTAATGTACAGATACAGGGTTAACAGATTGTTCAGTCCATGAAAGGATACGTTACTGATGTATGAGATGTCGTTGATACCCAGGTTCAGGAATGTTAAGCTCCGAAGCTCATAGAAGACACCTGATTGTATGCTGCTAATATCATTATTGGCCAGACGCAGGGTTAATAGATCGGTCAGTCCATGAAAGGATTCGTTTGCGATGAACGAGATAGCATTACTATTTAAGATTAATTCCGTGGTATTCTCTGGGATGTTTTGCGGTACTATTGCAATCACGGTGGTATATGCCATGGTTAAATTACTGGCGGATGGTAGTAATCTGGAATATAAAATTATACCAAGATACATTTACGTTGAAAACTCAGCAAAAAGGTAAACACGAATCGAAAATAATCCAATATTTACATCGATTTATGGTTAATTAAGTTTTAAATTTGACAAATCTATTAGATAGGTAGCATAACAAGTGTACTCCCAATTTGAAGCTCCGGAATATTGATTGCACAGCGCCCATGCATCCATGGGATGGAACAGGCGAGAGCTACAGGATGTCTCAAATTGATTTATACCAAGTTTGAAGATCTAGCAATTTCATCAAGATATCTTTATTCTTTCCGATATGGCATGACATTATTGCAAATCTGTGAAAACCTGGTTGTTGTTTTTTCAATTGAAAATTATGGTATAAATCACTCAAGCATAACAATTTTCTCACACCATTCAAACATTGCTTCATAAAACACCACAAACACTTGAATCATATCTATTAACTTTATACTTAGGCCTAAAAAAATAAAAGGTTTGATTGGCGTAACCCGACCGACCCTAAATACATCGCCGACCCTGAATATTTTTTATTATTTTGAGGGGAAAAAATATATATATATTTATAAAAATTGAACAAAATATTAAAGTTTTTGACTGTTTGCTTTCATTTTCGTCTATCTTAAGTCCCAATCGAAATTATATATTGTTGAACACAACGATACACTTTTGCCCGGCAATTAAATATGCTAGGGCTATGTGTAGACATTGCACAGTAGGTGATTTAGAAATATTAAAAAATAAAAAATAAAAAATAAAATCCCGACCGACCTACCCTATTTGTTTTGGTCATGTTACGCCAATCAAACCTCTTTTTTTTTAGGCCTTAGGGAGCAGTTCCATTTGTACGCGATAAAAATTGCGATAATGTTCCGGGCCCCGATGAGTTTTTTATCAGGCCCCGATGAGATTTTTAGCGCGTACAGTTGCGAGTAGCAAAGGATTATTTATCGAGTAGCGTATTACCGCTTGTTTAAATATAACGAAAGATAAGTGGTCGGTATGTAAATAGAGCTTCGGGTTATTTATTCTAGTTGTAAGGTACAAATTCAGCATTTCATGTTTTTAGAGATAATGTTATTGATTATGGATGTTTAACGTAAATTGTATTATCCTCGTGTATTTGCTAAACAATGTCCCGCTCTATTTGCTAAACATACCCCAGGGTATGGCAGAGGCCTCGTATCGGGCCCCGATGTCTATTTTATCGGGACCTGATGACTATTTTATCGCGTATCAACTTGAAAAACATCGGGTCCAAAACATATCAGGCCCCGATACAGTCGCGATAAATTTATCACGTATAAATGGAGCTGCTCCCTTAGTCAAATAGTGAAAATTTAAAAGATGGCAAAGGATCTTACCTGCATATCATTTAATTCAGCTTTTTGCCAAACATGGTCAATGATTTTGCGAGTTTCAAAACAGGTAGGCCTAACTTGGATCAAACTTCAAATCTACCATTTTTACAAAAAAAAGTTATAAGCCAGTCGTATGAAATATTCCATAATCGTAGCTTTGAATCTCAGCTACCAATTCATAGTAAATTGGTCTGAGTGTTGATTGAACTTTTATGGATATGCAGTGAAAACTAATATTCCATTGTGCGACGGAAACGGATAACAAAATAGCCAAAAGTCCTATTCATTTGGCCAATTCTACAATGTTCTAAGAGACAAGACGTACCTATAGGTCGATTAAAACATTTCTAAATTGCAGATATCTCTTGAGCAGACTGTAAACAATAACAAAACACTTATATATTTCTTGGAGAAAAATGCAGTATGTTGCCAGATTCGATAGGTTGCCGTATTTGGCAGTTTGCCCTGACTGCTTAGGAGACAGTCATAGGATTATTTCTAACTAAGTGTTATTGGTAAAATGTTTTACCTTACGATGTTATGACGAACTGTTGAGAGGGGACTTACTTTTGGTGTTGTGTTTAGAACGGGGAAAGTACAGGTAGACGTCAGGTTGCATTCATATCAACTTATTTAGCCTACAACATGTACGTCACAATAAATATGACGATACTAAAGATTGAACTCTAGCATAAAGCTTGCACGCAATCAAATACAACAAGGAATACGATATCAATAAAACACCACACTCTTAGAAGGTCAGGATCAAATACATGAGTAGATTTCCGGCTCACTTTGTTTTGATCCTTTAAGGATCATTTTCGGATCGTTTTGATCCGTTTTCGGATCGTTTTGATCCGTTTCCAGATAGATATCAACAAACGGATCAAATTCACCTTGATCAACTTTGATCTGATTTCCGGATCAATTCGATGAAACAGTTCATTGGTCAATGAGTGACTGACGTCACTCTTTCGCAAACCGATAGACGACAAGCAGACGATCTTTTGAATTCGGTCGCCACAGTTGAAACAAGGGTGAAATACCGCGGTAAGTTATCCAGTCTAATCTGTAAAATGTTACATGATTTTGTCGGTAAAGTAGTTTTATTTTTTATGTTTGAACATGCTCTATTCTTGTGAACAAATTTCTTGTACCTGACCAGTGCCATCAGTACGATTTTCGGTCAAAATGCTCCTCACAAAATGTCACGATCACTGCGATGTACTAGGCCTACACGATGTAGTAAGCTTACTGCACTCGATATATAGTCTGCAGTGTGCACCCGGGGGTGGGGGCACTCAATCAATATTAGGTTTCACACCAGGCTCCATCAAAAATACCCCCCTTTTTTTGGCCCGGTGTCACCGAAAGACCCTTGCATGCATGCTTGTTTTTACAATCTGTCACCCGATGACCCCCTATGTTCTCACTTTTTCTTTGATTCAGTTTGATCCTGGAGTAGGATCATAAGCTACAGGTACATCCGATTAAGGATCATTATTTTGATCCGTTTCAGTATCATTTGACAGAAATATTAGATCCCATTTCGGATCAAACTTTTTGATCCTGCTTGTCGGATCACTTTGATCCGGAAAGGGTAAGCTCATATGTGATACCGCTTCTGGATCAAAATTGATCCTTTTCGTCTCATATTTGATCCTGACCTTCTAAGAGTGCACTATTGTGAATAACGCGCTACGATTTTATTTTTTGAGGAAGTTCCTTGTTTTAATGGCAATGACGGAAATGACCTTGAAACATTTACCAAACGCGACATAAAGTGTGGCATTGGAGACAACTGCCATGCCTACGGTGAGCACCACTACCTACACAACGGTGAAATATGACATTGCAATTTAATAAAAGTACAGGGTATTTTATAATCATCTCCGACGGTACAATAATGGCTTTGAAACTACGTACCCGTCTGTTCCAACCCCGGTTCTATCCATGAATATTGTTGTGTCAAGCAAGATACAATACAATATTACATTTTAAAACAGAAGCATTTACAGCATTGTTTACGTTTCTCGCAGTGTCACGACCCTCCCCCCCCCCCCCCCCCCCCCCCCCCTGCCCCCGATCAAGATGAAACGAAATGTTTTTGACCGATGACATGCCCGGCCCCCATCTCAACACAAAAGTTGGTAACCATGACTGTTCTTAAAATCGCGGAAACTAAGGGGTACTTTTTCGATTGTCGGCGCTGACACTTAGTGACAGCGAAATCATGAAAATAGGGGGTATTTCATGAATTAGTCTCTGCGAAATTCGAAAAAAGGGGTATTTTTCGAAGAGGAAAAACTAAAAACATCACAGTATGGATTTAATAATTTGATAGAACATGTTAACAACCCAAATACACCATTTGGGGTACACCAGTTTATAACGAATTCCCATAAACGCCTGTTACTGTTGGGAGCAACAAGTTTTTATCTATTAAATGTATGTTGTAAAGTGTCTTTGAAAAGGGGTGTTTGAAATTATAGTAATTGAAAAGCAAAAAAGGGGGGATTATTCACTCCAATTTTATCCTCGTTTTTGCCAAAAAGGGGGGGTAAAATTGTTGAAAAATCCTTGCAAAGGGGTACTTTGAAAAAATGAAGAACAGTCATGGTTACCAATGTTTGTGTTGAGTTGGGGGCGGGATGACATGGCCTTCACGGAGTCCTTCATCATGTTTATTGTCACTGCCCGACTAATTTACCTGTCCTGTCACAGTAGTATCTGATTATCATGATTATTACATTTGAAAACGAAATAAAAGCACGTTTACGGGACTGCCTTACCTTTTGGAGACTCTGTCACGATTCTTCAAAGAATGTAGTTTCATACAACTATGTAGAAAAGACTAGCATTAGTCCAAACGGCAAATCTACAATGTTTCGCCGTGAAAATTGAAATCTTCTGTTTCTATTCTATTTTTACGCCACTCCTATTATCTGCTGTCGTTTCGAATAAGCAACTCATTAAGTGAAAGAAATTGGAAAAATACACCTAAAAACGCTGTATATAGATTGGTATTTACCCAGTACGAAACTATAGAAGGTGTACAAAAGGGGAAGCGATTCGTGAAATTCATACTTCAATATCAAGGATAGTTGAAAGTTATTCAGCGAGGTAATCTAGTGTGTAAGCAGTCCGCTCTTGCGTGCGCATCGCGCTATTCATCATGTATGGCACTATTGAGTTAATAATTATTGCAACTAACGAGTGTCGAGTGTGGACGAAACATAGATTTAGCAGAAAGGCCACTTAGCTAAATAATCGTTAAAATGTCAATTATTACCCAAACGAACTTCGCAGTTTTGAAACCGCGCACTTTCGGTACTAAAACCGAGTTAAACTGAACTGTCATTTTCAATCTTTTGGAGATTAATGTATTAAAATATTTCACATAGGAAGTTTGCCATTTCATTCTCGAAAATAAAATGTTGCAAGAGTAGTGTCTACATTAATCTGACAAAAAGCTGTCTTACAAAATTGTCACTTACCTTAGGGAGCAGTTCCATTTATACGCGATAAATTTATCGAGTGAGTGACATGGCCATCAGTGATTGCATAGAACGTTGGATAAGAGCTCAAGATGATGCGGTACCATTTGTCTTAAACACCCAAAAGAAATATCAGAGGGAGAATATGAAACACCTTATTATAATCTACCATCCTGTAAACTGATTTTAACGACGCTCATAAATATGGTATTGAAGGACATGTTTCACTCAATTTTGACACCGTTTCATCCTGTTCATGTCAATTTTCACTCTGATGTACCTGCATGTTTTCACACATTTGCAGGGTAAACGTTACTTTATAAATTACTTAATTGGAAAAATATTAAATGAAAGAGATATACATATATATTTCAATATATGTTAATTGATCAACGATCAAAGGTCTTGATCTTGTTTCGATTAAAATTTCGGCATAAATTTGATAAATTTGAATTTTTGAATTTAACGCAGGGCGCCCTCGCACTTATTGATTTGGGTTCAAATCGAAGTGGCCTTCATACTAGATTCAAAAATCTTCTTTGGGACGGAGGTTCAAACGAAACAAATCTGTATTGAATCACATAAAGGGGTCAAAAAAACTTCACACCCAAAGACGTTTTGAAAAATTGAAACTATTATGAAAAGAGAAACGCTCGGCAATAGAAAGTTTTCATTTTCGATATTTTTTCCCAAAACAGTCACATCTTCCCAAAATGATGTTTTCAGAAACAGAGCAAGAACAGACTAAATCAGCTATTTCGGACCATGTTGCCAGGACAAACAATGTTATAGACTGGAATGAGGCCACCATATTAGGTCGTGAACACAGCAGAAGATCCAGAGAGTTACGCGAGGCGATGGAAATCAGAAAGAGAGGGGACAAAACACAAAACCGAGAGGAGGTGAATTAAAACCAACTTGCAAGATGACGTTTCTTCGCGCCAAAGTGGATCATTGCCATTCTGATGAAATCCTCCGATGTATGAGGATGAAATATTAATATGTGAGTATATTAATTGGTTTTGCCAAGCAGATTGTTTACTTCAATGAATAAAAGTAGTCAAACTTTTGGCTTTATGTTTAAAGAAAAACTCTTTGGATCGCCGCATTCTGATAGGCAAAGAGATCAGCTGTCCAAAGTTCGAGGTCTTTAAAATAGATTGTGTCAAATATAAGTACTGGTATTTTCCATCTTTACAGTTTCCAATGATTATATTTAGCGCAAAGTGCCCTCCTTTTATTACTTCAAATTCTTGACGATACTGACACTGGAGTTGGTTATCCAATGCCAGCGGTTTTAGGATGAAATAATTTAGTTCCAACGTGGGATGAATTTTCTTAGGTCATTATAATAAAAATCTATTATAACATTGAAACCAACGGAGATTCAAAAATGATGGACGTTCGTGTCCACCATCGTCTAGTACTTGTCGTTTGCGACTCTATAAATGATGGACGTTCGTGTCCACCGTCAAACGTGGAATGAATTTTCTTCGGTCATTATAATAAAAATCTATTATAACATTGAAACCAACGGAGATTAAAAAATGATTGACGTTCGTGCCACCATCGTCTAGTACTTGTCATTTGCGACTCTATAAATGACGTTGTCCTTTTAAATATTCATTGGTATGATTATTCATTATAATCATATTCATTATAAATACAGAAAATCGCATAAAATCGCATTAAATATTTACAATTTCCAAATTCACAAATCCTCCCAATACTAAAACTGATCAGCTTTTAAGGGATGTAACGCGACTTCACGGGGTTTCCGAGGGTTTCATGTACCATTTTGTCGGGATGATATTTTACAATTTATTGATTTGCCAAAACAACCAATGTAACCGTTTTGAAAATCCAGAGACCATTTTGGATACTAGTAATACACGTGCTCCAAATTGAGCTATGTAGCTCCTAAAATCTTATATGGCATATGACTATACTAATATGGTCATTGGTAATGTTTAAGTATATACAAATGTTGATTTCGTGGCCATTTATACCATTGAATGCTATTCACTATTAAGAATATATTTAGTCAATGAGAATGTTTCCCAAGCTCATAACAATCACCATAACCAAATAACATATCCCTAACCTATGGTATCTACATTCCATATGTTATTCGATTGGTTCCCATATTGTATTAGAAGGTGGACATAACAATCATAACACGAGTAAAATATCATGTTTCTGATGGGCTGGTTCAACTGGTTGACCTAATTCGGGTGAAGGGTTCCGTAGACATCAACTATACGTTATTGTAATTCCAATTATTGGTGCTCTATAGTGCTATAAAATTCGTCTATAAGTTTTGAGTGAAAAATAGTATAGAATAGATGAGTGGATGAAATTGCTGTCGGCATTTAAATGTTACAACTTTAAAAACAAAGGTTGACATTTTCCAGGTCTACCCATGGTGTCCAAAGTGATTGTATATAGGAGTACAGAGCGATTGCACGAAGGTTATTAGTTCATCCCCCAATTACAATACCAAAAACCTATAACACTTATTGATACAAGTGATTGGACTCCTTCCATGCATGTCTTCGTCTCAAGTATTGTTATTTGAACAATTGACCCCGTGTAATCGCCCTATAAAGAGAGCCTCCTGTCTGCTCATCTGTTTCCAGGGTTTGACAAGTGAATAACATACATAGAACGACTTGGACACCATGGATATACTCAAAGTCAAAGATTCATCACCCGAGGGCAGCGCTCTGAAGAGCACGCCGTACCTGCGCCCTCAACGCAATAAAGCACAATAACACTGACAAAATTACTAAACTGATATATATGTACAGTTTAAAAAAGGTGCTTAATCTGTTAAAAACACCTCTGAAACGACATTCATAAATAACTATATGTTAAAAAGCTCAGGGGGGGAGCTCAATCTTAACAATAAATATCGGATATCCTTAATTCTTAAACAGTCAATATTTAGATATCCTACATTCTTACACAATTATGTCAGTGTTATTGCGCTTTATTACGTTGAGGGCGTTAAACTGCACTATATGAACAGATTAAGCACCGTTTGTTAACTATGCATATATAGCAGTTTAGTAAGGAGTCCAGGTTGGACAGATTGTTTATTGGCAATGCATACTCTTCGTAGAGTCGAACCAATCAGAAAGCAAGAAACTAAAAATAATAAAAACAATACAATGATGACGTATGATGATGCAAAATATTACTTTGGCGTCTATAGTATAAGTCTTACGTACAAGTTCTAGTTTTACAGTGCTTACTATGCTAATGGTTTACGGATGATAATTACATCAATTGTTGAAATCTATGAACTGGAGCACAAAAAAAAAGGTATCAAGTATCAAGTATCAAGTATCAATCTTTATTTCCATATAAAAAATACATCAAATCACATATAAAAAACACAATATTGAAGAGTAGACTGGAAAGCCAATGAGGCCCGTTAATGGTCTACCCCTTAAAACAAGCAATACATAAACAAACATTTTATACTAAAATAAATAATAAGAATCCCACAACATTATATACAAGACACGCAGAACAAGGACGGGCTCAAATAGGCCTACAAGAGATTACTCGTAATTTTGGATAAGGTTTTGCTTTAACTGGGTTCGGAAATGCTTTAAAGATTTGGATTGTTTCATGTTTTGGGGAAGTGAATTCCAGAGAATTGGACCATTGGTTCGAATAGCACGGTCGGGGAAAGTCTTTTTTGTTATTTGTCATGTTAAAATCATTGTCATGTATTGTTGGGTAGTTATGAACATCTGAACGTTTTGAAAGAAGGTTTTAAAAGCTACGGGTAGATCATTTATGTAATAAAAAAGCGGAGGGCACTGGACGGAACCTGCTTCTGGACAGAAGTAACGGTATAAACTTGCTCTATGTAACAAACTTCGGCTAAAACTCAAGCTCTATGTGAAACATCCGACGACATAAACAAAGAATTAAAATTTTCAAACTAGAAAACTCTAATGATGAAGACGTTGACATGTACAAATGTCTGGTTGATAGTTGTGTAAAAGATTGTGTGAAGGCCGGCCGTAACACACAGTTAGATAGTCATGACTATAATATCTTGCATTCATATATAACTGATATGAACTTATAAAGGCGGAATGACTATAAAGACTATTATAGAAAATCAAAAGCATACGTCGTTCTTAAAAAGAACAAATAAGAGGCAATTATTCAAGACTATGAACAATATCAGGTGGCTGCTTGCCACCTATGAGAGAATATTCTGGAGAGGGAAAGATGTGTTTATTCCGTAAAGAAACAAAAACACGCGAAGATAGTTCAGATATTCAAAACTATGAATAACATACTGATGAAACGAAGGCCCACGTGCCTCCGAAAATTAAATCTGGAAAAGTGCTTTATAAAATAGTTGTATAAACTATAAAATAATGTAGAAACTGAGACTGAAATTCTCAACTGAGAATGTCCTATATATAATATACATTAACTTATGTATATAGATAATCATAGGCCTACCACGTTCAAAACTATAATCGTGGAGGTTAACTAAATCCGTGCCTAACGGCGCAGATATAAGTCGAATTGGAGCATGCAGATATAGCTAGACGCGTTTCGATTCTCCACGAATCTCATCAGTAGCAGGCTGCCAAAGGTCAACTGACCTAAAAATGCTACATACACAAATCAAAATCTGTAAACATGTATAGGTCTAGCGTGACCATTGCTTACAGAAAGCAAAATGTTATGTGAAAGAGCGAGATATCTATCTCTAAAAAAAATATCGGAACCGTGCTGGCTTCGAAAGAACTCTTAAGAAATCTGTGTAGATATTAAGATATTCTACACCCACGCGGTATAACTCACCGCTAGGCCTATGAAGTAATTCCTGTCATAAAATGACTATGTCTCAATAATGCTGGTTTCTCATGATGTAAATAAATCCATCTTCTTCGGATAAGACATCAAAAATGTTGCTCTCGTCAATCCACTCTCTAGGAACATGAAGAAGCAACTAGCACTTGATGATTACACGCCGCCCACACAATAGGAGACACTTTGCATCCGGTCATAATAATTAGGTGAACAAAACGGGTTGCTATGCGACTGGCTACCGTATTATAGTTCACGTGCAGAGCTCATGCACATTCCACTCCCAACTTCTATTGAATAGAAAACTGTCCATCAAAAACAAATAAAAATAGAAAACTATCTATTTTAGTGATGTAAAAACCACAACACTCAGGCTGGGTTTGGATTATTCAAAACTTTGAATAAAAGAATATTCATTCATTTGATCTCTTGGTCAAATCTAGGATGCCATTCCTGACTTAAAAAGTCCTCTCCCTTGAGTTTTAGCTGCTAGGGAGGAGACAAATAAGTTGAGAATGTCCTATAGAGTAGATGCCATGCTGACGCCTTAAAAATGGAAGTTAGTCCGCACAGGGACAACGAGGTACAACTATCAGAGAAGCTGTGTCGAAATGTCGGGATGAAAAATAAAGTCTACTGAACTGAGTAGAAATTATAGAGCTTACAAACAGAAAAAGCCTAAACTTTCGCAAGGAAAGGGTAACACGAGAGCGTATACAAGGAAAAGGTAACACGAGAGCGTATACAATTAGGAAAAGGTAACACGAGAGCGTATACAAGGGAAGGGTAACACGAGAGCGTATATACCGAAACAAAAGCCATCGACGAGGGATTGTTCGTGCCATGTAAACATGCGTCAATACTAACCGTCCCTCTAGAGATGGCTTTTGTTTCGGTATATACGCTCTCGTGTTACCCTTCCCTTGTATACGCTCTCGTGTTACCTTTTCCTAATTGTATACGCTCTCGTGTTACCTTTTCCTTGTATACGCTCTCGTGTTACCCTTTCCTTGCGAAAGTTTAGGCTTTTTCTGTTTGTAAGCTCTATAATTTCTACTCAGTTCAGTAGACTTTATTTTTCATCCCGACATTTCGACACAGCTTCTCTGATAGTTGTACCTCGTTGTCCCTGTGCGGACTAACTTCCATTTTTAAGGCGTCAGCATGGCATCTACTCTATAGGACATTCTCAACTTATTTGTCTCCTCCCTAGCAGCTAAAACTCAAGGGAGAGGACTTTTTAAGTCAGGAATGGCATCCTAGATTTGACCAAGAGATCAAATGAATGAATATTCTTTTATTCAAAGTTTTGAATAATCCAAACCCAGCCTGAGTGTTGTGGTTTTTACATCACTAAAATAGATAGTTTTCTATTTTTATTTGTTTTTGATGGACAGTTTTCTATTCAATAGAAGTTGGGAGTGGAATGTGCATGAGCTCTGCACGTGAACTATAATACGGTAGCCAGTCGCATAGCAACCCGTTTTGTTCACCTAATTATTATGACCGGATGCAAAGTGTCTCCTATTGTGTGGGCGGCGTGTAATCATCAAGTGCTAGTTGCTTCTTCATGTTCCTAGAGAGTGGATTGACGAGAGCAACATTTTTGATGTCTTATCCGAAGAAGATGGATTTATTTACATCATGAGAAACCAGCATTATTGAGACATAGTCATTTTATGACAGGAATTACTTCATAGGCCTAGCGGTGAGTTATACCGCGTGGGTGTAGAATATCTTAATATCTACACAGATTTCTTAAGAGTTCTTTCGAAGCCAGCACGGTTCCGATATTTTTTTTAGAGATAGATATCTCGCTCTTTCACATAACATTTTGCTTTCTGTAAGCAATGGTCACGCTAGACCTATACATGTTTACAGATTTTGATTTGTGTATGTAGCATTTTTAGGTCAGTTGACCTTTGGCAGCCTGCTACTGATGAGATTCGTGGAGAATCGAAACGCGTCTAGCTATATCTGCATGCTCCAATTCGACTTATATCTGCGCCGTTAGGCACGGATTTAGTTAACCTCCACGATTATAGTTTTGAACGTGGTAGGCCTATGATTATCTATATACATAAGTTAATGTATATTATATATAGGACATTCTCAGTTGAGAATTTCAGTCTCAGTTTCTACATTATTTTATAGTTTATACAACTATTTTATAAAGCACTTTTCCAGATTTAATTTTCGGAGGCACGTGGGCCTTCGTTTCATCAGTATGTTATTCATAGTTTTGAATATCTGAACTATCTTCGCGTGTTTTTGTTTCTTTACGGAATAAACACATCTTTCCCTCTCCAGAATATTCTCTCATAGGTGGAAAGCAGCCACCTGATATTGTTCATAGTCTTGAATAATTGCCTCTTATTTGTTCTTTTTAAGAACGACGCATGCTTTTGATTTTCTATAATAGTCTTTATAGTCATTCCGCCTTTATAAGTTCATATCAGTTATATATGAATGCAAGATATTATAGTCATGACTATCTAACTGTGTGTTACGGCCGGCCTTCACACAATCTTTTACACAACTATCAACCAGACATTTGTACATGTCAACGTCTTCATCATTAGAGTTTTCTAGTTTGAAAATTTTAATTCTTTGTTTATGTCGTCGGATGTTTCACATAGAGCTTGAGTTTTAGCCGAAGTTTGTTACATAGAGCAAGTTTATACCGTTACTTCTGTCCAGAAGCAGGTTCCGTCCAGTGCCCTCCGCTTTTTTATTATCTACACAGATTTCTTAAGAGTTCTTTCGAAGCCAGCACGGTTCCGATATTTTTTTTAGAGATAGATATCTCGCTCTTTCACATAACATTTTGCTTTCTGTAAGCAATGGTCACGCTAGACCTATACATGTTTACAGATTTTGATTTGTGTATGTAGCATTTTTAGGTCAGTTGACCTTTGGCAGCCTGCTACTGATGAGATTCGTGGAGAATCGAAACGCGTCTAGCTATATCTGCATGCTCCAATTCGACTTATATCTGCGCCGTTAGGCACGGATTTAGTTAACCTCCACGATTATAGTTTTGAACGTGGTAGGCCTATGATTATCTATATACATAAGTTAATGTATATTATATATAGGACATTCTCAGTTGAGAATTTCAGTCTCAGTTTCTACATTATTTTATAGTTTATACAACTATTTTATAAAGCACTTTTCCAGATTTAATTTTCGGAGGCACGTGGGCCTTCGTTTCATCAGTATGTTATTCATAGTTTTGAATATCTGAACTATCTTCGCGTGTTTTTGTTTCTTTACGGAATAAACACATCTTTCCCTCTCCAGAATATTCTCTCATAGGTGGCAAGCAGCCACCTGATATTGTTCATAGTCTTGAATAATTGCCTCTTATTTGTTCTTTTTAAGAACGACGCATGCTTTTGATTTTCTATAATAGTCTTTATAGTCATTCCGCCTTTATAAGTTCATATCAGTTATATATGAATGCAAGATATTATAGTCATGACTATCTAACTGTGTGTTACGGCCGGCCTTCACACAATCTTTTACACAACTATCAACCAGACATTTGTACATGTCAACGTCTTCATCATTAGAGTTTTCTAGTTTGAAAATTTTAATTCTTTGTTTATGTCGTCGGATGTTTCACATAGAGCTTGAGTTTTAGCCGAAGTTTGTTACATAGAGCAAGTTTATACCGTTACTTCTGTCCAGAAGCAGGTTCCGTCCAGTGCCCTCCGCTTTTTTATTATTTGAAATCTATGAACTGGAGCACAAAAAAAAAGGTATCAAGTATCAAGTATCAAGTATCAATCTTTATTTCCATATAAAAAATACATCAAATCACATATAAAAAACACAATATGGAAGAGTAGACTGGAAAGCCAATGAGGCCCGTTAATGGTCTACCCCTTAAAACAAGCAATACATAAACAAACATTTTATACTAAAATAAATAATAAGAATCACACAACATTATATACAAGACACGCAGAACAAGGACGGGCTCAAATAGGCCTACAAGAGATTACTCGTAATTTTGGATAAGGTTTTGCTTTAACTGGGTTCGGAAATGCTTTAAAGATTTGGATTGTTTCATGTTTTGGGGAAGTGAATTCCAGAGAATTGGACCATTGGTTCGAATAGCACGGTCGGGGAAAGTCTTTTTTGTTATTTGTCATGTTAAAATCATTGTCATGTATTGTTGGGTAGTTATGAACATCTGAACGTTTTGAAAGAAGGTTTTAAAAGCTACGGGTAGATCATTTATGGAATATTTAAACATGAATACCCCAAGTTCCACTGTATACATATCGGTTATTGTAAGCAAATTATACTTAGCAAATAAAGGTGCTGTGTGACTCCTATAGTGACTATTAGAGATGGTTTTAATTGCCCATTTTGGCAGTTTAACAAGTTTGTCTAGATATGATTTACAAGTTTTGCCCCATATAAGTATTCCATAGCTGAGATAAGGTAAAAATTAAAGTACAATATAACGAGTGTAATATACGTGCTGGAATAGAATGTTTAAGTTTGTTCATGACACCAATATTTTTTGAAACTGTTTTCGAAATGCAATCAATGTGGTTTTTCCATGTAAGACACTCATCAATTAATACGCCTAAAAACTTAGTACATTTTACTCTTTCTAGTGTAATATTATTTAAAGTAAAATTAAAATGTTCTCGTATTTTGGTTGATGTCATATGAGGTGTACCTAAAATCATATAATTCGTTTTGCTAGCATTAACTGATCATTTGTTGGCTTTAAACCAATTGCTTACTACATTCAATTCTTCATGTATTACATTTATTTTGCTATTGCTATCCTTGTGTGAGTAAAGAATAGTAGTGTCATCAGCAAACAATATGAAATCAAGTACATTTGAAGTATATGTAATATCATTAACATACAATATGAAAAGCAAAGGGCCCGATATGAATCCATGTGGAACACCACATACAATATTTAAGTCAGAATTACAGTTATCATAAAAACTACTTTGAGTTCTATTGCTTACGTAGCTCTCAAATCAATCAAGTACTACACCACGAAATCCATAATGTTCCAATTTATAAAAAAGTATTTTATGATCAATAGTATCAAATGCTTTTGATAGATCTAAGAATATTCATATTGTAGTTTCATTATTTTCCACGGCAGTGTTGATTTTATCTACCAGTTGAGCAATAGCCATGTAGGTTGAATGTTTGGAGCGAAAACCAAATTGTTTTTCATTAAGGATTTCGTGTGAGTATTTATGAAGTCAACGCATCTGTTAATTACAAGTCTCTCGAGAATTTTGGAGAAACATGGTAAAAGCGACACTGGACGATAGTTTGAGAAAATTTCATGATCAGCCTTTTTGTAAATTGGAATTACTTTTGCTGTTTTTAATTTATCTGGAACTATACCTGTTGACAATGATAAATAAAGATACTTGTAAGTGGCCGAGCAATTGCTTACTTTTTTAATAATGAAATTTCCAATATTGTCGTTACCAGCACTTTTATTTGGGTTAAACTTGTCAATTATCTTTATAATATCTATATCAACAATTGGTTTCATATACATACAACTAGAATTCATGTCATGAAGATATTCGTGATAGTTTTTGTCTGTGTTTTGAATATCTGATGCTAATTTAGGGCCTACGTTAAAAAAGAAGTCACTAAAATGGTTAGAGATATCCTGAGAATTAGTATGATTTTACCACTGACGTCTTTAAATTTACACTGTGATGTCTGTTTTCTACCTTTACCATAGTCTAGGAGAGCAACATCAGACTGAATATAAACCTTGAAACTCAAACGCTGTTTCCCGAAATGCACGATCAACTATCTTCGCTCAGACATGCAAAACCCCAGTATTTTACCTTGTCCCGTATATTAACTGGCCAAGTAAACTGGCGTTGCCAGACGGTAACATCCGATCTATCGACATGATTCGTACACACAATAAAGCGGCATATTTGTATCTGTCTTATCATTTATGAATCTTGTAAGATATTAACACTTTTGGCGTCACGACGCGTCTTAATTTCGAATTGCTCTCCTTGAAAACAATACGTGGTTACTATAAAGATCTTGTTTCCCATAATATCAAGTTTCGCCACTCGAAGCAATGCAATAAGAAACATCAGGTCAATTAATTTGAGTTTTCTTTATGCTACCCCGTGTGCTATCCCATATCAAGAATATATAATAACGAGGGTATGACACTCTACCAATTAGTCTGGGTCACTATGTACTTTGCAGTAGATTCGTTGGATTTTTGTGGGGAGTTGCTAATTTTTGCATTTTCATGAAGGTAAAGGTCTACAGAAAGTGAAAACCAATGTTTACACATTTTTAAAATCCATTATAGCAGCCATTTTGGAATTTCAAAATGGCCGCCAATCTTCATCTCATAAAATGACATATAGCAATCAAAATGTATGGGGAAAACCGAGAAAGTATAGTTTTAATAATGGGATGTATGTATTAGACCACTAGACACTCATATCCAGAACTTTTGCTTTATAAACATACCGAGACCAAAATGGCCGCCAAAATGGCCGCCAAAAATGGTAAAATTCCATAAATTGGCATATATGAACCAACGTGTATGTTCAGAGTATAGCTTTAACAATGGGATGTATGAATTAGACCACTAGTAACTCATATCTAATATTCTTGTTTTGTTAGCATACTTTAAAACCAAAATGGCCGCCAAATGAATGGCCAAAAATGTTAAAATATGCTAACAATTCAATAGAATAGCATAATATCAACTGAAATGTATGATGAAAATATGATTTTAACGATGGTGTGTATGTGTCAGACCACTAGTAACTCATATCCAGTATTGTTGCTTTGTTGACATAGTTAAAAATCCAAAATGGCTGCCAAAATGGGTCTCAAAATGGCTGCAAAAGTTGTCAAATTCCATAAAATGAGATAATATCAACCAAAATGTATGATGAAAATATAGTTTTAATGTTAGGATGTATGTATTAGACCACTAGTAACTCATATCCGAGTGTTTTTGCTGTGTTAACATGTCAAAAAAAATCCAAAATGGCCCCAAAATGGGTCCCAAAATGACTGAACAAATTGTCGGAATTCCATAAAAGGGGATAATATCAACCAAAATGTAAGATGAAAGTATCCTCTGTCTATATATATGTTGTGTAATGTTGTATTCTGTCATTTTACCTTCGATAAAGATTCTGTTAGAATCGAAACGTCAGGTCCTCTTATATTTATTACATGAAAGTATAGTTTTAACATTGGGATGTATGTATTAGATCACTGGTAACTCATATCCAGGATATTTGAATTGTAATAACATACTTTAAATCCAAGATGGCCACCAAAATGGCCGCTGTATATGAAAAAATAGTCTACATGAGTGTACGATAATCCAGAATAGATATTGTAAGAATGTATATTACATCACATTCACCAAATAGTATGTTCTAAACTGTTAAGCTGTTGCTTTTAGATATAAGGCCCACCTCTGTGACAATTTTGATTCTGTATCACTTTCAAAAATGGCTGCCATTATGGTTAAGTTGATGTTAAATGACCTAACAAAATTGTATTGATTGTAAATGACCATTCTATGTAATACCAACACCCCCAAATCTAATGGGACAGCATTCACTATATTATTATGATAAAGCCTAGATCTAGTTTGAGTCTTTTATTATATCCAAGATGGCTGCAAAAGGTTAAAATAACCGAAAAACTGTATTAGTTTATTGTTAGTGTTACACTAGATATGACCAAATTATTATATCTACAGCTTTTAATCCATCCAGTAAACGTATTTGTATGTGACAAGGTATGATTGAATGGTATAGACTCCATTTTGACAATGTAATGTTATTACGATGGCCATTATAATGACCATTTCATTAAAATTACCTCTAAATAGTCAATACAATTACCTCTAAATGGTCAAAACAATTACCTCTAAATGGTCAAAACAATTACCACAGGGGGTCACCCATTGATCAAAATACCGGGTGGTTCAAAAATAAGTTGACCCAAGTTCAAAGTAATTGTTCAACCACATTTAAAGTTTCAGAGAATTTGTGTTTACTTAGTCTTAATTAGCAGTAAGTTTTGAAATTATCCTGAAAAGATGGCACATTTAGCTTGTTTGGTTCTTCAGATATGGTTCATTACAGAAAACATACAAAACTGACTTGTCCACTGGAGTGTCATTTAGTTGTTGTCTTCAACAAAACATCATGCTCTAGTTTCAGAATTGAAATGCCCGCCCTGACAAAGTATCCCAATCTCTTTGCTTAAATGCGCCATTCACATTCAACAAAGAAACGTAGGTAAGTAAGTAGGTAATGTCAAGCACCAGACAGATGTTTCAGATGTCTCCTTTTTCTTTTTCTCCATTTTTACAATTTGTGACCAATCGTGTGTACATGTAAGTCCACTTTGTGCATTTCATCTCTACAAAGGACGCTCCCGTGGACAAGGCAGTTTTGTGCATGCTTTTTGTAATGAACCATATCTGAAGAACCAACCAAGATAAATGTACCGGTTTTTTCAGGATAATTTCAAAACTTACTGCTGATCAAGACTTAGCAAACACAAATTCTCTGAAACTGTAAATGTGGTTGAAAAATTACCTTGAACTTGGGTCAACTTTTTTTTGAACCACCCGGTATGGTCAAAGTGGAAAGAAATGAACTCTATACCATTATATCATACATTGTCACATACAAATATGTTTACTAGGTAGATTATAACCTATAGATATAATAATTTGGTCATATCTATTGTAACACTAACAATAAACTAAAACTGCTTTTCAGTTATTTTAACCTTTTACAGCCATCTTGGATATTTTAAATACTCAAACTACATCTACAGCCCCTAGGCTTTATAAATAGACATATAGTGAATGCTGTCCCATTATATTTGGGGTGTTGGCATTACATAATATGGTCATTTACAATACAAAACAATTTTGCTGGGTCATTTAACATCAACTTAACCATTCTGGCAGCCATTTTGGAAAGTTACACAGAATCAAAACTGTCACAGAGGTGGGCCTTATATCTAAAAGCAATAGCTTAACAGTTTAGAACATACTAGTTGGTGCATGTAATGTAATATACACGCTTACAATATCTATTCTGGATTATCATACACTTATCTAGACAATTTTTACATTTACAGCAACCATTTTGGTGGCCATCTTGGATTTAAAGTATGTTATTACAATGCAAATATACTGGATATGAGCTACTAGTGGTCTAATACATATATCTCAATGTTAAAACTATACTTTCATCATACATTTTGGTTGATATTATCCAATTTTATGAAATTCCGACAATTTGTTCAGTCATTTTGGGACCCATTTTGGGGGCCATTTTGGATTTTTAAGTATGTTAACACAGCAAAAATACTGAATATGAATTACTAAGGGTTTAATACATCCATCCCATCATTAAAACTATATTTTCATTATACATTTTGGTTGATATTATCACATTTAATAGAATTTGACCATTTTTGCAGCCATTTTGCAGCCATTTTAGGACCCATTTTGGCAGCCATTTTGGATTTTTAACCATGTTAACAAAGCAAAAATATTTGATATGAGTTACTAGTGGTCTAACACATACATCCCATCGTTAAAATCATATTTTCATCATACATTTCGGTTGATATTATGCTATTTTATTAAATTTTGACCATATTTGACCATTTTGGCCATTCATTTGGCGGCCATCTTGGTTTTAAAGTATGTTAACAAAGCAAGAATACTAGATATGAGTTTCTAGTGGTCTAGTTCATACATCCCATTGTTAAAGCTATACTCTGATCACACATGTTGGTTCATTTATGCCAATTTATGGAATTGAACAATTTTTGGCGGCCATTTTGGTGGCCATCTTGGTTTTAGGTGTGTGAACAAAGCAACAATTCTGGATATGAGTGTCTAGTGGTCTAATACATGTATCTCACTATTAAAACTATACTTAAACCATACATTTTGATTGCTATGTCATTTTATGAGATTTGACTAGTTTGGGCGGCCATTTTGGACGCCATCTTAAATAACCCCTTAGTCATGGCCGCCATTTTGAAATTAAGATCAGGACTAGTTAGTCCTGCTTTCGGGGTAACAGACGTGACAATTCTACCAACAAATAAGCTTTTAAAAGTGACCCCATGTCATGTTTTGTTTAAAAATAGTTTAAATATATTACAATTTGGCCGCCATTTTAAAAATCCAATATGGCCGCCATTGGAGATTTTAGAAATGTATAAACATTGGTTTCTAGTATCAGTGGTCTTTAAACATTAATTATATGCAAAAATTAGCAACTCCCCACAAAAATCCAACGAAATTACATAGTGAACCTGACTAAATTGCAGCAGCTCTTCCTCACTCCTGCACCAATTGACCTCTACAAACTAAGACAGAAGTAGCTTCCGGAAGAGCCATACACCTAGCACATAAAGTCCCTGACCAGGTGCTTTGAGGTTGGCTAATTCAAAATAATATAATCGGTACCAAGAATCTGAGATAAACATTAAATGAGGAAATTTCTTCTCCGCAGTTTGATACCTCATTCAACAAAATCGAATGGATACGTTTAAAGTTATGGCGATTTCAATGACCGCGCATAACAACAGCAAAGTTGCACTAGGTATTCATTGAATTGTGTGTGATTACTGTCATAACTGTCACACAAATCAATGATTTCCTATACCTAGTGCAACTTTGCTGTTGTTATGCACGGTCATTGATATCGCCATAACTTTATAAGTTTCCATTCCATTTTGTTGAATGAGGTATCAAACTGCGGAGAAGAAATTTCCTCATTTAATCTATATCTCAGATTTTTGGTACCGATTATATATTTTGAAATAGCCAACCTCAAAGCACCTGGTCAGGGACTTTATGTGCTAGGTGTATAATATCAGCACATGGATTGAGTTAGAATATATTAAAACAAAAACCATCTTATAGTGATCCGTTATATACCTAAATGTGGATTTACACTTGATTGCTGAACATTATTTGTTTGATTCAGAGCTTACTCTTTAGTTTTTGCGCATGTGTAAATCCATTATTAGCACCAATTGGTACATTGGCTGTCAGAATGGCTGCCGCAAGACAAATAATTGACACCTTCTATACCATGAACGTTCATTTCGTTCAGTTTGCGAAAGATTCGTATTAATAATAAGAACATTATCAAGAAAAAAAGAGACAGCCTGCGGGTAAAACGCCGTCAAAGGACTTAGCATTCATCCTCCTTCTTATAATATCTCGGCTTTACAATATATCACATGCTGTCTGCTATATAATTAGTGCATTAAGTTTATGCTCGGGTTTTCTGAGTGCATTTTGACTATCTGGTGTTGTATTATAATTATATATAATTTCCATACGGTATTGGACATTTAGACCGCCTAGTGTTTGGCAAATGCAATTTGGAAAATGATCCTACTCGGAGAAATAATTGGAAAATAACAAAAGAGTGCTCAGTCAATAAAGCTATTTGAATGAATTTACAAAAGTACATAATGAATTACAAAAAGCCGGAAAGCGCTGAGAAATATGAGAGTTTTCTGTATATTTTGTATGTTATGCACCACATGCACATATCTACAATAGCATATACTTTTGTATTGAAATTGATGTCTTGCGATAAAAACCACGACATGAAATGGATTTAAATACAAAACAAAATTCTAAACGATACATTTTATGTGTGTGTAATGCAATGTTTCATATACCAGTATCGAGCGATACTGGAAATCGACCGATACTGGAACAGTAACATCGTACCAGTATCGACCGATACTGGTAACTTTTATGTTCCAGTATTACACGATACTGGTGTACCAGTATCTGGGACCTAAAGTACACTTTTTCCCGCGTAAGAACGTTTGCAACCGCGCCTTCCCTGAGATATTTGTTCATAGACATAGTGAGTTTGTAACACTGCCTAGCATTTACTGATCATGGTGTTCTTGAAATAACCGAGTCTAGAATCAATGCAATTAAATGAAGGCTTAGCTATGACTTTTGTTCACTTATGTATGTCAAACGTCCATTGAGACATTCCGTCTTGAGTTTTAGTAGCATGCAGGGTTTATGACCGATGTGAACCAGCACAACCTTTCGACAGCGCGCACAGTTTTTTTGTCTTAGATTCAAAGATTTGTTGTACTTCAAGTCCCATCATGACGTAGTTAGATTGGGGAGGGTTAATTGCCCATAACTCGGAGCCAGATAATCAAATATTATTTGAAGAGGAATTCGAGTATTATTCCAATGTCATTCCATAATGTAACACATTTCAAGCGGCTATTAGTTTTCCCATGCATTCACAATACAGATTTTTCAGAAACCTTTCCCAACTGTCAAAGTGTATCTCAAGGATTACTGAAAAAATGCCAGTAACATTGGGCTATTCCAGATAATAATGAACCACCCCCTATAGAGGACATTGGAATTCCAGACTTTTTTTCCCTCCAATTTTTCATTGGAATTCCAGACTTTTTTGGCACATGTGCTTGGAATTCCAGACTTTTTTCACAAGTTAGACCGCTCCCCTATAGAGGACATCGGAATTCCAGACTTTTTTTCCCACCAATTTTTCAATGGAATTCCAGACTTTTTTGGCACATGTGGAATTCCAGACTTTTTTCACAAGTTAGACCGCTCCCCTATAGAGGACATCGGAATTCCAGACTTTTTTTCCCACCAATTTTTCAATGGAATTCCAGACTTTTTTGGCACATGTGCTTGGAATTCCAGACTTTTTTCACAATTTAGACCGCTCCCCTATAGAGGACATCGGAATTCCAGACTTTTTTTTCTCCCACCAGTTTTTCAATGGAATTCCAGACTTTTTTGGCACATGTGCTTGGAATTCCAGACTTTTCACAATTTAAGACCGCAGGTTTTTGGAAATTCAGACACTTTTATCCTTTTCTGAACGTCATACTAAAAGAAATGTATAGAGATATAATAGATTGGAATTCCAGACACTTTCGTCATGTTCGTAATGCTATCCCTGTAAATTTTAGACTTTTTTCTTCTGGTTCACCAATGAAGGGCAAGCTCAAGCTCAGTGGTGGCACCATTTTATTTTAAATGTATTTATTTATTTGGGGGGGGGGGCGAGGGGCGCATTGAGTGGGCAAATTGTGTTTGGGGGGGGGGGGGGAATTGAACTGTTTGCCCTTTTTGGTCTCACTGGGGTGTGGGGGGCAAGTGGGGGAGGGGGAGTGGTAGGGGGAAAGTTGTCTGAATTTCCAAGGCCTTGAAATTCCAAAAACGTCTGGATTTCCAAGCGTTAATAATAGTATGGGAAAGGGGAATACAGGGTGTCTCAAAAAAAACCGTGCACGTGTTTACCCAACTTATTGACCATGAACTTCTAATATTTGGTGTAACAATTGTATACATATTGATAGACCAAACACTTAGCTTTCATATGCTGTTTATTTCATCTAATTTGGTTTTAAAAATCCTAAGATATGATCAATTAACTAAAGCTACCTAAAATCGAAGTTGTGCCACTTTTACGGAAAGAATGCTTAAGATAAGCATTAAAACCCTCGTCTTCTTAAGGGAGGGTGACCGCCGATTGCGCTAGAACGCAAAAAACAGTGACCTAGGGCGTCTAGGTGATCGCTTTTACATTCCCTGCGCTCACTTTGACGAAAACAAATTGAGGCTGCCACCTTACCCGCGGGTAGGGTAAGCCGTCAAAGTCCGATAGTAGGGGGGTGGTTGCCACCTTACAAAAATAAATTTAAAAAAATCGCCATTTTGAAAAATATTTTTATTGAATGTTCCTGAAATATTTTAGCATGGGCCTATGTTAGAAACACCATTTCCATCACTTATAAGCAAAAAACCGGGTGAAATTCCGATATTTAGAACTTTTTTGGCGAAGATTTCTATGATATTTCACTTTCCATCGAATACGGCGGGATTTTGAGGTCGGCCATGTTTGGTGACGTCATTGTGACGTCATGCGTGGGATATTTGTACTTGTTTTAGTATGTATGGATAGAGGGAACCTCTAGCTATAACATGGTACCCAAATAAGCATACACTACATTTTGGATTGGATTTTGTTAGAGGGTGGTAACCCCGGTGGTAACAACCCCCATCTCCGGAGTAACCCTTTCTATTCATTGCAAACTGTAAAGTGGCACAAAATCGACTTTAGGTAGCTTTAGTTAATTGGTCATATCTCAAGATTGACACAACCAAATCAGATGAAATAAACGGAATATGAAAGCTAACCGTTATGGCTATCAATATGTATACAATTGTTACACCAAATTCTATAAGTTCACGGTCAATAAGCTGGGTAAACACGTGCACGGTTTTTTTTGAGACACCCTGTAGTGATGATGAAAAGTTGTCTGGATTTCCAGACGGGCAATACGTCACAGCGCAGTGGCGTAACCAGTGGGAGGGGGGGGGGGGGGGGGGGGGGCTGGAGCCCCCATTAATATTATGACCCCCCCCCCCCATTTCAAGTCACTGCCCCTTCTCCCCCCCCCCCCCCCACCCAATGAAAAAGTCTAGTTACGCCACTGTTGTTCGCACTAGGCCCAAGTGGGGGCACATCCCCCCACAGACTCCCCCGTTCGAGCTTTTAAATCATCTATACTTAAATCAAAAATATATCAGTATAATATGCTCAACTTCTTCCGTGCATTGATAAAAAACAAAATATTTATTGGAAATGAAAAGGTGGCTTTTCGATAAAATGTTGGTCAAAAGTATACACCAGATCGTACCAAATGAGTTCGAAAATTGAAAAAATTTCTACTTCTGAGGGGGGCACATTATTTTCACTTATTTTCTAGCAAGGTCACGTCATGGAAATATTGCAATTGGTACTCTAAGTATAGTGTTAAATAAGGCCACCCAGAACCGTCAAATACCCTTGGTTTCATTTGCTGACAAATGTCACCCTCACTATACTGTATACATGCTATTTCATACTTGACCGGAAACTCTCAGAGGATCAGCCCATGCAATTTCCAAATTTATGCTACCGATCCAAAACCGAACCCTAGTTGGAAAATTCCTTTTTCATGGGCAGCGCCGTATTAAGTTATGTTAGTTCAACATCAGTGTATCAAAATCAGTTAAATCAGCCGAAACAATTTCCAAATTTATGCATAGATCTAATAATATCGCGTATCCCGGTTTTATATTGGTTGATGTACGTCCAATAGTGTTTTATACCCAATAGAATGATTTGCCAACCGAACCAAAACCGACCATAGTTGGGAAATTCCTTTTTCATAGGCAGCACCGCTTTGACGCGTGGTGTCTTTGGCTGAATCAGTCAAACTTTCAGTCGGGTTTCACCCAAATCTATGCGTAGGTTTCTGATCTGTAGTTTAATTTTTCGCAATAGGCTCAAATTGTCAGGTTTTACAAAGACAGGGGGTCGCGCGGTATTAAGTTAGGCCTATGTTAGTTCAACATTAGTATCAGTGTATCAAAATCAGTTAAATCAGCCGAAACAATTTCCAAATTTATGCTTTAGATCTAATAATATCGCGTATCCAAATTTTATATTGGTTGATGTAGGTTCAATAGTGTTTTATACCCAATAGAAATGATTTGCCAACCAAACCAAAACTGAACCATTGGGAAATTCCTTTTTCATAGGCAGGGCAGTTTTGGCGTGGTGTCTTTGGCTGAATTAGTCAAACTTTCAGTCGGGTTTCACCCAAATCTATGCGAAGGTTTCCGATCTGTAGTTTATTTTTTCGCAAGGCCCAAATTGTCGGGTTTTACAAAGACAGGGGGTTGGGGTAGGCCTATATAGTGATCTGTTACGTTGCGGATCGACATTGGCTGAATTTGTCAAACTTCCATGGCGAATCAAATCGTGTCAAGTAACCATGAATTGGACACTCGTCACATGCCACATGCTCATCTTTTCTTCCACAGACAAAAATGAGTGTAATTCAACGAGTGGATAGTATTGTCGAGTTTGACAAGGGCGAGGGAGGGGCGATATGCTTTGCATGTTATAAATAAAAGTCGGGTTTCACCCAAATCTATGCGTAGGTTCAGATCTGTAGTTTATTTTTTCGCAATAGGCCCAAATCTCAACAATGGACAGATATGAGTGACATAGGGCTGTACCGATCCAAAATCGAACCATAGTTGGGATGGACAGCGCGGCGCCGTATTGACGCGTGGTGTCTTTGGCTGAATTGGTCAAACTTTCAATCGGGTTTCACCCAATCTATGCGTAGGTTTCAGATCTGTAGTTGATTTTTCGCAATAGGCCCAAATTGTCGAGTTTTACAAAGAAATGGGGGGAGGGGGGCGGTATAGTGATCTGTTACGGACAGTTTATACATGACTCCTGTAAAAAGGAATTGCCTCAGTTTTGGTTGGTCCAGAAGTTTGCAAATTGCGCAATTTCAAATTTTGCAATAGGCCTTAATTGTTGGGGGGGGGAGGTATAGTGATCTGTTGCGGACATTTTATACTTGACCGGAAACTCTCAGAGGATCAGCCGACGTAATTTCCAAATTTATGCTACCGATCCAAAACCAACCATAGTTGGAAATTCCTTTTTCATGGGCAGCGCCGTTTTGATGCGTATTGTCTTTGGCTGAATTAGTCAGACTTTCAGTCGGGTTTAACCCAAATCTATGCGTAGGTTTGAGATCTGTAGTTTATTTTTTCGCAATAGGCCCAAATTGTCGGATTTTACAAAGACAGAGGGTATAGTGATCTGTTGCGGACAGTTTATAATTTACTCCTATATGTAAAAAGGAATTGCCTCCTTTTGGCTGGTCCAGAATTTAGCAAATTGCGCAGGTTCAAATGGAGTTAGTAACTCCATTTGAACCTGCGTAATTTACCCATGCAGGTAACCCCATTTAAAATCGATACTCCTTGTGTTGAAGATTAAGGTCATGTCTCGATTTATTCGGTTTATATCACTGGATATTAATTACACGTGGGCGCTCTATGTCAAAAAGGAATTTCCTCATTCTGGACGGCAGGTTTGTTCGGCGGTCGACGGGGGGGGGGGGGGGGGGGGGGGGGGTGTTTGTTTGTGTAAACAAGGGATTTTGAAAGCTGCAAAGAGTGTCTAATTTGACTTGGAAACAGTTTGGTTTTAACAGCGCATTGTTGGCGTTCCTATAATATTTAAAGAATTACCCTCTTTTGGTTGGTCTAGAATTTAGCAAATAGTCCCCCAGTTTTGATCTATTTTAAATAATTCCAGGGAAATTATAAAGCGTGGATTTTGGCATACACCAGAATTGCGCATACAATGACACTGCGCGACATAAAACAATAAGTAAAACTTATGCTTCAGTTCAGAATCCATGTTTAAAGTTCAATTAATATGACCACATTGGTTGAACACCTGTTTCTATTTCCAAGCAATTGTACCTTGAATTTCGCCCTATTCCCGCTACAGTAAAACTATATATATACAATGGACTGTCTATACAAAATGTAATGTTATATGCTCCATTTCGTGTACAATAATAAGTGACGTAGCTAGCGATCTACTGGTATGCCCCCACCGAAAAAAGCCCTTTGTGTCCCATCCTCAGCTTAATATTTATGCCTGCCCCAGTCTCCGAAGTGTAGCTTATAATATTATTAGGCATTCATGAGAATTTAAAAATAAAAGGACAATTTTTCGGCGGATTTTGGTGTACAACATACCCTTACCACCAGTGGCGTAACCGGGGGGTGGGGGGGGGGGGGGCGGTGGCTGGAAACATCGCCCCCCAAAATAAAGTCAATCGGTGTGGGTGTGGAATGGAGCCCCCCCCCATTTCAAGTCACTGCCCCTTCTCTCCCTGCCCCTTCTCTCCCCCCCCCCCCCCCCATTTCAAGTCATTGCCCCTTCTCTCCCCCCCCCCCCCCCCCCCCCAAATGAAAAAGTCTAGTTACGCCACTGGTCACAGGTCACGTCATTTATTGAAATAAAAGTTTCCATAGTTCCATAGTTAAACTATAACCATGATAACTCGCCTCACAGACATGTTGGTAAAACTATAACTCGCTGCACCAAGACATGTTGGTAAAACTATAGCTCGCCGAACAGACATGTTGGCAAAATTATAAGGCTATATTAGAAAAAAAGTATTTTGTCTCAAAGCTCTTGAGTTTTGCAAAACCTAATGCGGAATGCGGTGGGTTTTTTTAATCTTTTTTTTATAAATATAAAATATTGAAATCCTTGTAAAAGTGACCTTTTGTATTTAACACGATGTGATCGATGACAATCTGTGAAACTTTTGGTTTTATTTGATTATTTTTTTAAATAATAATAATAATATTTTAATATACTTTCAAGGGCCCTGCATAGGCTTACAGTAACAGGTAATTATTCTTTTTGCTTCAATTTAAAATGACAATTTTTTTGACATAACTAGGGCCTATCATTTTGAAATCATGAGAATCTAAATATCGAGAAAATATCCCGAAAAACAAAATGGACAAACTCGGTAAGCATTTAGATATTCCATTACTTATTCAACTCACAGAGTCACCAAATACCATTTCATTATCTAAACACTTGTAAATAGAAACAAAGCATCACGATCTGAAACAAGTCATGAAATCACTCAAGCATATCGAACACTGTTTACTTAAAATTAAAATTAATAAAGATACAGAATGACGAGTTTTATGAAAACCCATAACTAATGAGAGGTAGACAGAAAAGAACAAAAGGCTAGAATAATAGACAGGGGATATCTTTGTTATTTCAAAACAGTACTCCCTCCCAAACAGTTTTAACACACTCAGGGGTTTTTTTAGCAATTTTTCAAAATGGCAAAATTACCATCCCTACACAATAGGATGTATCTTCTATTTTTAAGTCCGATTTTCATGATCTAAAATTGCAATGAAAGGTAACAATATATTTAAAGTTGATTAAAATACAACGAATATGATATCATTTATATTTACGGTTAAAAAAGTAATAGAATTTGGGCATCGTTGGCGGGTACTAATCATTTTGGGACACCCTGTATCAATAGGGTTTGTCCAGTGGTGGATCCAGGAAAATGTTAGGGGGGGGGGGGGGGCACAAAATGAAATTTTGCCGGTACAGGGGGGGGGGGGGGGGTGTCCGAAATTTTGTTTCTTCAATTTTCGAACTCATTTGTGCGATCTGGTGTATACTTTTGACCAACATTAATTTTATCAAAAAACCACCTCTTCATTTCCAATAAGAAGTTGAGCATATTATATACCGATATATTTTTATTTAAGTATAGATGATTTGAAAGCTCGAACAGGGGGAGTATGATGGGGGGGGGGGGGGGGGGGGGGGGGTGCCCCCCTCATAAGTACACTCTAAAATGTGTGTTTAGAAAGTGATGGCAAAAAAGATGTGTTTAGAAAAGGTATGTTTAGCGTATTGACTGTTAGTGTTTAGGAAATTGACCACCAATGTTTAGTGATTTGACACATGACGTTTAGCCACGTTTAGCCTCTGAACATGTTTACAAAGCGATAGCAAGAATGTGTTTAGAAAAGTGTTTACTCGCTAAACACAGTTTTTAGAGTGTAGAAATTGTTTCAATTTTCGAACTCATTTGGTACGATCTGGTGTATACTTTTAATCAACATTTTATCGAAAAGCCACCTCTTCATTTCCAATAAATATTTTGTTTTTTATCAATGCACGAAAGAAGTTGAGCATATTATACTGATATATTTTTGATTTAAGTATAGATGATTTAAAAGCTCGAACAGGGGGAGTCTGAGGGGGATCAGAAGTAGATTTTTTTTCAATTTTCGAACTCATTTGGTGCGATCTGGTGTATACTTTTGACCAACATTTTATCGAAAAGCCACTTCATTTCCAATAAATATTTTGTTTTTTTATCAATGCAAGAAAGAAGTAGAGCATACTGATTTTTTTCTTAATTTAAGTATAGATTGTTTAAAAAGCTCGAACAGGGGGAGTCTGACGGGTGCCCCCCCCCCCCCCCCCCCCCCCCCCCCCCTGTATCCGCACCTGGGTTTGTCAGTATGTCCCAGCAATATTGACGGCAAAATAATCATTCAAAAAATCACAGATGGTAGAAATAGCACATTATGTATGTGCTATATACATAATACACATACTAATACTATACACATACTGTTATACTATACACAGCGCCCTATCTCGGGCATTAGCGGTACAGTGCCCTGAAACCTAGGGACATGAGTTTTTGAGTACACAGATCGGGATGATCCCCTACTCTTTTACGAAGGAATCTGTGACTTTTTAACGTGAAATGTTTACGGCAATAAAGTTTCACAAATCACTGACATGACTGACTGTCGTGAATGCCCACTTTATACTTGGTACAGGCCGATAAAAAGCAAAACATGAACATTTCGCGAATCAGCTGCACTCACGAAAAGTTGATGCACGCGAACATTTTATGATTTAATACAGTAGCTTCAAACTTGCAACAAATTTAGGTGGACAGAACAAACAATGTTCTTTATCATGAAAGTAACTTACTCTGATCGCTGAGGTGAGTCAGTAAGTCAGGGTGTGGGTTTTTTGGTGTGGTGTTTTTTTTTTGGGGGGGATGCATGAATTTGTAACCGTTTTGAAGCTTTTCAAAAAAACTACTAAAAAAACCAACAAACATTTCAACAAACCAATTTTTCATTTGTTTCTATTTTTGTTGTTGACAGAGACCGGCTCACAAGCAAAACGCTCGGGCCAGGTTTAAAAAGCATATATTATATAAGCATGATGGCTGAATAAAATGAAAGTTATAAAAGATGGAAGAAAAGAATGAAGTAAAAAGAGCCACTTCCAACAAATACCAAATGCAATAGGCCTACACTGTATTTCATATCTCATGTGTTTGGTTTTAAAATATGCATTTGACGGTGTATGTATATCTTTGTAGTTTTAAGATCATTGTTGTATTTTTGCTTTAATCTTTTATTCATATGTTGTACAGCGCTTTGAATTTAGATCTCACTTAAGTAAAGCGCTGTGTTATTATTATTAAATAAAGTTAACCCACAGATTAACCACAGGCTAGTGAAATTAAAATGCCGCAAAAAGTTGACTAAGTGCTAATTCACTAAATTCAATCAGATTTCAAATTGGTCTCACCATTTACAATTCAAACGCTAGCATCCCAGTCGGGATCCCAGTGCACCCACCCCAGTATGCTACGCTTCTTGTATGTATGCTTAGTATTGGTAAAATTCACAATATTATGTTGTAGCAGCAGTGTAAACCACAGACTATCTGTGTGTAAACATGCATTGTGTAACCAGAGAGGTGTTATGTAATACATCCCAATAAACAGCATGAACTTTCCCCGGGAACTTTCATGGGCACATCATGGTACATCATAACTCCTTGATCATATGACTATCTGTGATAGCACCAATGAGTCTAAAAGCAGGGTTGAATTTAAAACTTTATTAATACCATCTGTTTCAAACTGCCATGATGACAATACTAAGTGGTGATTTTTATCCTTTTAAAACTCTTATTCCTATATATATATATATATACACACAAAGGTATAATTGTGAAGAATTTCACTCTATTGGGCCGTTGAATTGTTCTTCTCAAAACTATGATAAACGTATAACTTCAAAAGACATGCCAGGGCAAGAATAAGGCAAGCGGCTGTAAGAAAAATCCCGGGGTACATAGATAATTAACAAGTTTACTTGATTACATAACTGTAATATTACTACACATACTGACCATGAAGTACTGACCATGTGCTGACTCAACTAGTGTACATGTAGCCTGCACTGCAAACAGTGGCTGGCATGCAGTACTATAATCATTTACCTGTAAAACAACTTAATTTCGCTAGCAATTTAATTTCGCTAAGCGATCTAATTCGCCAAATTAAATTGCGAGTTATATTATTTATAATGGTTATAATCATAATCATAATAGGAAGGTGTTACAAATTAGTGAAATTAAATTGCCGCAAATAGTTTACTAAATGCTAATTCGCTGAATTAAGTTGCTGTGAAATTAAGTTGATTTATAATAGACTTAAGATCGCACTTCAAGTATTTATAGTATTCATATTATTCAATAGCACAAATGTTCATGTGCATTTATTTATATTTACACTTTGTATTTCTTGATTGACAATTTAATTATCAGGTTAGAGGTTAGACATACTTTCTCTTCAACGAACAATTAGGTATTAAGTATTACAGAAATGAATCAAATCACGAAAATAGCTTACTGCAAAAATATAATTGTAAATAATATATGGAACTAATTTCCACTGGGCTTGGTTTTTGTTTTGTATAGGGGGAACAATAAAGTCATGTTTTGTAAAAGGCAGGCACATTATACGTATACCATATCAATGTGAGAACACCCCCCCCCCCCCCCCCCCCCCCCCCCGGGCACCTTATACATGTAGGATGAAGGGAATACAAGACAGACAATTGTATAAAAATGTGTTTGGAATTCATATTTTTTTGGCGAAAAGTATTTTGTCCTCTAGCCATGCCTCAAGGTTGTTTGGATTATCAGACAATTTTATAAACATTATTTTGGAAATCCATACTTTTTTGGTCGAAAAACATTTTGTCCTCTATAGGTGCAGCAAGAGAGAGCGCCTGGAATTCCATACTTTTTTGAAGTTTGATCTGGAATTCCATACTTTGATCTGGAATTCCATACACTTTTCCATACACTTTTCTGGAATTCCAGACTAAAAAATGAAAAAATAGTTTGTCCTCTATAGGTGCAGCAAGAAAGAGCACCTGGAATTCCATACTTTTTTGAAGTTTGATCTGGAATTCCATACTTTTTTAAAGTTTGATCTGGAATTCCATACACTTTTCCATACACTTTTCTGGAATTCCAGACTAAAAAATGAAAAAATAGGTTTTGTCCTCTATAGGTGCAGCAAGAAAGAGCACCTGGAATTTCATACTTTTTTGAAGTTTAATCTGGAATTCCAGACACTTTTCATAGAGGGAGCCATGGAATTCCAGACTAAAAAATGAAAAAATAGTTTGTCCTCTATAGGGGGGGGGGGTTCATTATTATCTGGAATAGCCCATTAACTTCTGCCATCACGAGTACAATACTGTCGTAGTATTTACAAGACTTGCCAACAAATGATTTTTCTCGGGTATGTACTACGAGATGGACATGAGCATTCTGGAGACCGATTAATCATGTTAATGGCAGGGACCTAAGAATTGTCCCTAGTTATTCTAAAGGTATAAATTGGCGTATTAGTTATAAATTCAAGAGAACTATTTTTTAGTCCTTTTGAAGCTGCGTGCAACAACATACTTCCTGATTCGACGGGATAAGTCGGTCGGGGGGGGGGGGGGGGGGGGTTAAGTCTACTTATGTTTTTTTTAAGGAAGCTACTGTGTGTTAAAACATGAACGGAATGTGAATTTGTTTTCCCTATTACGTTTTCATTCATGTTCTTCGTACTTGTAATCAAAAAGCACGAAACTCATAATTATAAGGTTAACCCTGAAGTTTTAAATTTAAAAATTCATCATTTATATAACTAATATATAGACTCGGACAAACTGGCGAGAATCAAATTAACAAAGACCTTAAAATACACTGTCTCGAACCCGGTCCCTCTCGCATTCACGGCGATTGGTAAATCCACTAGACCACAGGGATTGTGTTTACAAGGATACCAGACGAACGAGCACTTATGTATGCAAAGTCTTTGTTGAAAGCCTCTAGCAGCCGAAATACATGAGTAAATATTAACATTCGCTCGTCATAGATTCTGCTAGAATCATGCTTATAGGCCACCATAAATTGTTAATATTTACTCATTTATATAACTGATAGAAAAATAATTTGCTTGCTTAAAAACTACCAAAGCCATCGCTTTATACAGTCGGCTTACATATGAATTAATTATATGCGTTTCATTGTATTCTGGGAAATGATACGCTTTTCTTAAAGAAATCATCCAAAATGATAAGAATAATATAGGTTTTTTTGCAATTACTTTCAGAAAAACATACTACAATTATGAAGTCTTCACTCTTTTAAATTAAAAACGTAATATTGTTAATATATATTGAAAATAAAAGTTGTATGTGTCACAACAAATTATTATCCTGATAGTTGTGGCTAGCCGATTGATTATATTGATACCCTATACTAGTGCGTTTATGGTTTATCGTATAAAATAACGATGCCTGTCACGCAAACAATAACTAAATAATGCATGTTTTCTCTGATATAATTTTCTTTTTGGGGATTTAAGCAATAAATAACGCTATAGCTAATTTGACACGAAGTCCCTAAACGACTGGTCAATACCCAATGTACCAGTCATCTATTAACCACTTACCTGCTGTAATTGGTATCGCCAAATGTTTATTCCTCGATTTTATATTTGTGATATTTTCAGACTCTCTATTCAAAGTAAACGGAAAAACCCCGGGGTAGAACTTTAGTGGTATTATCATGATTATGGTTATCTAGATATTAGGATCATTGTGGGGTATTTCACTCGGGGATTTACACTATCCGAATTGTATCGAAACGTATGCGTGCAGTCTGTCTCGGTCGCAGCGTATTTATAAATCTATTGCTGGAAACGAAATATGTCAAATAAGTGGCTTATTTGCTCAGCCAGGCGACATTGCACCTGTCCTAAGCCCTGGATTTTCAGGAGGTGTGAGGCATATCGATAGGCGAATGTTAAATGTGATGTAATTAATTTGGAATATTTTGCAGCAGGCGAAAAAAAATGTCTTTGCTTCAATCAGTTTGTTATTATGATTGGTTAGATATGTAATCCTTGAAATACACGCTATATCTGATGAGATTCGAGAAAATTACGAAATAGATGTATCAATTAAAGGGGCACTGAGAGATATGGGAGTGCGTCCTCAAATTTCCTGGAAATCATTTTTTTTGGCAACTGTGTAATACTTAGGCATAATATACCATCTGAAACCGTTTACCTTAATTCCTCGTATACCGTGTACATTTGGTTAACATGGTTAATTTCGATGTAGATCACATTGTAATTAAGAGCAGTACTCGCCACATATATTGCTTCAGCCGAATTTCTATCTAGCGCTACCGTATCTTTTAAAACCATTCATTTTTTCCCTCCAAATTTCACTTTTCTCGGCAATCTCTCAGTGCACCTTTAACATACAGGGCGTGTCATAAAAACCTGTCCTATGGGATAAAATGATTTTTTTTTAGCTATGACAAATGTATAAAATGGATATGAAGTACTAATAATCATGTTCAGCAATCTTTAATGCATCTTTTAAGATGCATTAAAGATTGCTGAACATGATTATTGTTTATAAATTCTATCCATGTTGGAGCTTTCGTTATCGAATTATGGCAATTCTCCTCGGGCATCTCAAATTCAGCTTTGGGCACTTTTCATGTGCAGAAAACTTGTTTATTGGAAACACAAATTCAGGGTTTTTCAGTTGAAAGTCCAATCCTTGTTTTCAAAAGTGGCCAAAATGGGATTCGCACTCTTGTAACTAGATTGATAATATCTCGGTAATTAGTTGGTGAAATTCAATGGGGTAAAGTGTATTTGATATATAGAGGACCAATGTGGCTTACTAACGGTCTATATATTTGTGAACTGGGGTAATCATGGGATGTATTTTTAATTAATTGTGTTCCCCATGGGACACCTCTTTTTTTTACACGCCCTGTATTTGTCGAGCCGTATATTACGCACTGAAAATCAGAATGATATGAATTTGTATTCGGAGCAACACGTCATAGCAGTAATAAGAGAGATTGTGGCAGCCATCTTTGATTGATATATCCATGTATATCTTCACTTTGATTATCGAAATAATTATACACATTGATTTAGGCATTTTTCAATGTTTCTGATTAGATTTTGATCTGGTAAATTTCATAGTTTTTTGTTATTATATACGCAAATCCAATATAAAGAGATCGGAAAGGCACCAATGAAACATGGAATGTTGAAAAAATGAATGAAATAAATAAATGTGTAAAATTATTAAAATAAATATTGAAGAAATCAATGGAGACTAATAGACCGCTGTAAGATTCGATCCCACGACATTGACAATAAAGGTAGAGATAACACAACGCTAACCAACTGAGCTAATCGATCGGTCAATGAAAACGTATTTTCGTGAAGGATAGTAGTAAGCTCGGTGGTAAAGTATGAACAATGGTAAAGGTAAATCGTTGCCCGTCTCCTCATTGAAACAACACGCAATGGAACGATTGACCATTGTTATAAAGAATAAGTATTTATATATCATGTGTTTTAAGCTCGCCTCCTTTCGCGTTACACACGGATTTTGGCTTTCGCGACATGATTTTAACTTTACACATTTATATTTGCTTGTATACCCCCTGAGGTAGTAAAAGTATACATTTTCTGAAGGGAAATTGCATGAGGAAACCAAATATGCCATTAAAATTATAGTACGACCAAGAACTAAAATGGTATGATCGGAAATGTTCGGAAAATATCAGAGTTTTTTAATTTTTAATTTGAGATCCATATATTTTTTATACCTACCCCTATCATTATTTTTTTTACATATTTGAATTCCTCATGAAATTACCCATTAGATGATATATATTTGTCAAAGTTACTACGTCGGTATGGTAATTATACCGGCTAGTGAATATCTCAAATTTTTATTTTATATATTTTTAGAATTTTCAGAAATATTTGTTTAAGGATGAACCCTTCCCTGATATAAACTGCATTTCTGAATTCCTCTAGTTACAAGCTTTCCAAAAATGTATACTTTTGCTATCATAGGTTGAAAACTTTTTCTGTTATAGTCATTTTTATAAATCCGGTAAATTGAGGCTGATTATTCATGTTGACTGTGTAGCGAATAGGAAGAAAGCTGATGATCATTGTCTTATCCATAATTATTTAGTTGTTAATAATAGTTGACAAGTCTGTTGAACCACATACTTAAAGACTACTAAATATCCTTTGAAATGGGACCAAAATTGTGTTTTTAACATTAGGGGGTGACTAGTTATTGTAAAAAGAACAAAGCATGGGATTATCCCCATTGAGTTTGTACAGGCGGCACCCTTCCAGCGGCACCCCTTCCAGCACCACCCCTGGTCCCCAAACATCAAACAGCTGTATCTCCCTTTCTGTATTAGCTATACCAATGCCATTTGGCAGGCAGATAGCTTGTTATCAGGGCTTTAAAATGATACCAAATTTGTTGAGATAGCTTTTGTGGTTTTAAACATATTTGAGGAAAATGACAGCATGAAGCTAAAAAATGTAACGGCACCACCCTATCGGGAGGCGAGTTCATAACGCGTGACCATATTTATTGATACGGTAAATCGTTGATTACATGTGCTTTTGTATGAAGGTAAATCGTAACGATTTACCATTGGTGATTTACCATTGACCACATTGACCCACGTGTATTTTATGTTTATACATACTTTGCGTCATGTTCAATGGTTGACGTTTTATTCATTTATTGAGACAAAATGCATTCGTATTATGGTTTTGATATGATTTATATTGAATTTATAATGCCGCAAATATAATATTTATTAAGCAACCATAATAAAACAAATAATATAATTGAAATAATATTAGCCAAATATAACATGCAATTTTTAATTTGAAACAAGATTTATACCTATTGTCTGTGTCCGAAAATTGAGTTTTAATATATTAATATATTATTGGGAATATCAGTGAGATGGTACGATGTTCATTATGAAAGAAATTAATAACATTAATAGGCCTAAACAATCAAGCTGAAGTTTATTCATATTCATCTATCCATGATCTATCACGTATTGAGGGCTATACGATATGTGCATTATGTGACCTTGAAATTATGATAGCTGTAGACAAAAAATCCCGAGAAGCATGCAAAATTTCATTGGATTTGCGCATATAATAACAGAGTTATGGGCCGAAAACTGAAATTAGATGATTTTCTTAAGCGTTTTTATACACAATCATAGGAAAAAGGTGTTCGAACACTGCCGAAGTAGGCCTTACTCATATCCCTCCCCCTTCCCCACCGATCAATGTTGCGAGGCCCTGTGCTGATGGTGGGCAAATTGTGGGATTTAACATTGATCAAGGGGGAGGGGGAACACTTTACATTACACCTACAAAGTGTTCGAACACTTTTTTCTAACATTGTGGCTCGAAATGTAATATTTAGATTGCTTTAACATCCATCATTCTGATGTGCTTTCATAGTATTTTAATATGCAAAATAATATCGATGACAGCAATTCAGAGTTCTTCCGATTGCATTTTTTCTTCGATACCATCATTGGGTTTATATTCATAGTATCGGGTATGTGACGGTTGTTGCTAGCAGTCTGCGCGCCAGTTTGAATTTCCGATGAAATTGTATAAAATAACGTCTGAGCACGTCTGAGTTACCAGGACATGCATTTTAATGTATTATTTTGACATACATTTCCGACACATTATGTCGGCGATGGTCTAGTTTCAACACAGATCGTGATGGACACGACTTATGATGAAAGGGAAATTAGTGTATTTCCGATTAAATTGATATAATTGTATAAAATAACGTCTGAACATGATTGAGTTTAAAGATATGCGTGGAAGTACATTTTGACGTACTATTCCATGACCTTTTTATGTCGGTGATGTCCATGTTTTAACAAGATGATGGAGGATCTAATTTGACCGAACCTGCATTCCGTATTGTGTAAAATGTAATCCCAGATATCCATTGTGAAACTATCAATTATATCACATTCTGTAAGAACTCAACTATTCCAACCTAAAACCATTAAGAGTAGGAAATTCAACTACTGTGTAGTTTCTTGTTTAAACCCCGTGTTTCGGCGTTGGTTTTAATAGCTGTTTGGAGAAAAAAAAGTTGGAATATAAATTAACTCCTGTGTAAGATATATTTCTTATTCCTATTTTCTGTTATAGTGTTATCGTTATAATTTTTAAGTAGTAAAGAAATAAACTTCGAACGCACCCGTAGTCATAGGGTGTTACTGTTGTCTGTTAAATTCTGCCACTATGACTGAGAACATACAGTAATGCACTTAGTATGGAAAGTTTGGACACATTACTAACAATATAATTGTTTCATTTGATTTAAATTAAAAATGTGTTGAAGTTCATATAAAAAGGATAAATTGAATCTGAAATTTAAATGTAAAAATCTTAATCTCTACTCCCATTCTGATCACTCCCTTCCAATTCACTTCGATTTTATGAAAAAAACACCTTCTGTACTTTCTCATCTCAACACAGTTAGCTGTGATAGTAAGTTTAGTATCAATATAATTGTACAAGTTTATTGTTTCCAAATATGTTTTCAATTTTAGACTGGGAATTATTTTACCGCTATGTAGAATGTAATGACACTTTGGGGATACCCTGTATTTTCAGATGCGACCGGTTAATAATTCTTCATTGTTGTTAAAGGAAGCTACTTCTTCATGTTCTTCGTATATACTTGTAATCATAAACTGCTGTAAATGTTTTGTACTTTAAGGTTAACCATGACAACTTGAATTTAACATTTATATAGCTGATAGAAAAAGATCTTGCTTGCTTTGTAACGTACATTCTACTATGACGAACTACCAAAGTCATCGCTCTATACAGTCGGCTTAAATCGAAAACCAAGGAGCATTATCCGTGATATATTTTCATAATACATTAAAGTGTAATGTTGTAATGATACAAAATTGCACTTACCGGGCTTACGAAGAGTGGCTTTTATCACACCTTTTCCCTTTTAAAAGATTTAACACGTTTCACAGGTTTTACCACTTTAGCTAGCGAAATAACATTGACGAGGTTTTGAATTATTTAAATCCAGGATAGTTGATGTCAGCTCTGAAAGGATCTTGTCTTACGACGAATTTCACATACAACAAACACGTTTTCGAAGGTTCATCGAAATAGAGAGCCATGCGCAACGGACTACAAATAAGGAGAATCGCACCCGGCCTATTCTAAATTCAGTTGAATTTTGGTGCATGACGTTAAATTCATTCCATGAACTGTTTTACCAAATTGGCCTACATTGTCATGAAACAGGTGTGTCTTCTTTCTGAAAATCTTAAACACAGTTATTATGCCAGACAAGATGTCAGCTAATCCGTTCTAATTCAAAATAACTATAACACAAGGGATACTTATATAAATGTGTGCACGTTGGGATTAAGGGTAGACCTTTATGTCACTTTTAATTTTATCATTTTAATTTTTAATTTCAATAATGGATGCCTTTGTGTTATTTTCGCCAGATTTATCTCATATTTGACGAGTATTTTCAACAATACAAAACTTACGTGCTTTGCATACATTTTTCCATTAATCAGGATTCAACCTTTACGACCATTCGTGTCCACCGTCGTCTATCAAACATGTCAAATTCACATCAGCCCTCTATCTGTGATCATTTGTATATGTCTTGTATATAAAATGCTGCATCGGCAGACTGTAATACGGGAACGCGGGCAGACGACGGTGGCTACGAACGGCCGTTAATTTTGAATTTCCGTTGGTTTCAATGTAACAATGGATTTTGATTATATGACCCCATAAAATTCATCATAGGTTAGAAGAAAATTTTTCCAATCCAAAACCGTTCGGGATGGCTAATCATCCCAATTGTAAATGCTATTTTTTGAATTTAAACCGTTGTTAAGCGGTCGTCCCATTCACTTGATCAGGTAACCTCGTTCGCATATTTTAACCTGAATACTCGTGAATACGCCTATGTCCAGCGTCGTCTGAACGCGGGAAAGGTTTTAGTATAGCGCCATCAGTGGTGTCAGGTACTTTATGTCAGGCTAAAGACGCGTTTGCGAACAACGATGGCCTGTGACCATTTGAATAGTCTTCCTAGTCACCTGGTTAGAGGTAATCCATAAAATAGGACACTTTTGTTTCCTGATATTTATGACGGCTAATTTGGTAACAGGGTTCATGCAATGACTTGGACGTAATGCACCTATTAAATTGAATGATGAATATATAGGCCGCATGCGATTCCCATAGTCCGTTGCGGATGGCTATAAACCCGGCAGCAAGGACCTATTCATAGTGGAATAAGATTGTAAAAACCTACACCTTTTTTATTCGGTTTTTATTTATTTTAAAGAAACAAATATGAGCAACATATACAGCCACAATCAATACAAATAATAACATATCGAGGTGCATAAAACCAGAAACGCCTATGTCAATTTTGGAGAAAAAAAATGTTACGCCTACTAAAATGTTAGCATGGCGTCGCTGTTTTATGAAAACAGTGACCATAGCCATTATGAATACTAAACAGGGTGCACAAGGTAGGTCAAAATTGTTCATGTCCATAACAATGTTAACATTTGCTATAATCAAACTTTTAAATGTGTTTTTCTCAAAATGCCGTTTATGGACATTGGCGGGTCTGGTTTTAAGTCCTCGATATGTAGATTTGAATGATGTACGTTTATAAACCGCGCGTCATTAATCCAACAAAGAGGGCTCTCAATAACACGTGTAGGGGTGGGTCCAAAAAAGTGTACTCAAAGTAAAACAATTATTAAAAATATTTATTATCAAAATATAAGGCAACCAATGTATGCGGCAATAGATGCATTAATTCACTATCATCAGCAAAAATAATCAGGACATCTCATTGTACCGTTTACCAGATATGAATATTTTGGTGAAATTAATTGCATTTGACACCGAGTACAATGAGCATAAAATATGTTTATCACAACCAATTTCAACCAACTAAAATTCTTTAGAAAGCTAATGAGACAATCCGTCTGGTCTGTCTCAATAAAAAATCTGTGACAATTTTGCACGGATTTTAAGATATAAAATCCCAAAGTTGAGTACACTTTCTTTTGTCTCACCCTGTATATAACCGGCACTTTGATATAAGTTTTGATGTTTAGAGAGAAAACCCAATCTCCCTTTAAAACATGACATTGTGAGAGAGAGTCAAGGTACTGCCAGTTATCACGGAGTTCATACGTTATATTTACCAGTAAGAGTGGGTAAAACTCCTCGTGACATGATGATGGTTTATTTCAGGATACTTTCTGATTGAAAATCAATCATATCTGACAACGTCTTTGCATTATGTTGAACTTCCAACTTTAAAAAAAAAATATAACAAACTGAAGGTGCAAAACACATTACACAGTCTGTGATGGTCTTACAGGTAATAGTGCATGAGCTTGGATCAAATTGATGATAGATTTATGTTTTGACTTTCAAAATTAAAAAAATGTCATACGTCAAATCTCACTGCTCATTCAGCAGTGCTGTAATGCCATCGTGGTCATTTATGGAGTATATAAAAGGGTACACCTTTTCAGAGACATATTTTTTCACAATTTCGGATGCAATATCATTTAAACATGTTTTTGAACTTGGGCATCTTTGATGAAATGCATGGTTGCTAGTGTAAATGACACAATAGCCTTCAGTCGAAGAAGAAATAGTTTGAAATCTTAATACATTATTATCTCATCCATTTGACATTGACATTTCTTTGCCAAATAAGATAAGCTATATATTCTTATATATAAGATATATTCATCTTACATTAGCTCGTTTATTATCAAGCTAAGGACTAACTGATGATACATTTAGGGGTTCAATAAGATTTCGGAGTTGTTTATCTTGAATCGACAACGGTAAGACGGGTTTGTTTTGCGAGGGCAGCTTTAGCTGCCCGAGCAAAATAAACCCGTCTTACCGTTGTCGATTCAAGATAAACAACGACGAAGACCTTGTTGAACCCCGTTCAACAACGACCAAACATATTTACATCATTCAAATGTGAATATCGTTTTGGATAATTAATGAAAACAAGTACAAAACTTGTTTTAATAGGCTTAATTTGACATAAAAAAAATAGCTGCTCTTTAAAAATTGAGAAAAAAAAGTTTACGTTTATTATAATTAGGCCCTTATTTGGACATCGTCCGTTCCCCGTAAATGGGCGATGGAACTTCAGAATGGGTTGTGTTACAAAAGATAAACATGAGAGAAGACAAATTATTTCGCAAGTAATTGTGAAATTAAAAATATTTTGTAAATAGCATTTTATTCACACACCACCTTTAACATTCAGAGAAAAATTAAATCAAGAATGCGTTTAATTTACACAACACATTTTGATACATGTTTATAGAATATTTGTATAAAATCAAAACACACCCCTCCGTTTCAATAGTGATACGGTCCTGTAGATCAAAGCGAACACATTTCGCCGCGATGATGCAAAAAAGGCGATTCTCTTGTGCTCAGGTAGCGACGGTTCGGCTAAAATTGTGGCTTTAGAAGTGAACCTTTACATATGGCCCTCGCCAAAAATATTTTCCTCAGGGATATAGCTACATTTCGGTATATAAAGTTATTTGCTAACTTTAAGGATTGCATGGCGAAATGCATTTATACGCCGAAAAATTGAACACATTTTGCGAACATTTTTCCCGACATTCTTGTTTGTTTACAATTTTGCGGTTTCCAAATAAGGTTCGCTATCCTAGTAATTTGCATATGAACAGTGAGTTTATCTCAAATCAACAACGCTTTGTTTCTGTACTTAAGGTATGGGGGAGTTGTTGAATACATGATAGCCTTCAGTCAAAGAAGAAGCAGTTTACATACTCTCTTAAATTTTGCGATTGACTTTTCAATCGAAAGGATTGATTTTTGAATCTACTGCCGATTGTGATTATGGACAATTTGTTTTTTTAATATTCAATGGGGTGAATTCAATGTTCAAATTTTCTATAAATCACAAAAAGTGATTCACAATCTTCGATGGCGATTGAAATTCGTGACAATTCTTTTGAGATTAAATATTCAATCGAGAGATTGATTTGCTTTGTTTTTCAATCTTTTTTACCGACTGCAATTAGGGAAAGATCCGTAACGATTGAAAAAAAGATTGACAATGTCCACTTTAACAAAAATGAAAACTCATTCCATCCATATGCAACATATGTAATTTGGTGGTACAATAGAAGTGACACTTAATTGAATGGTATAATCAGTCTACAAAAAGGGTAAAAATCAATCCAAAAATCAATTTCAATCTATTTTTTAATCTTTTTAGATTGACTCCTGTCATCAATCGCTAAAAGATTGAAATATTTCAATCGGCCAATTTAAGAGAGTATCAATACATTTTTATCTCATCCTTCTATTGACATTTCTTTTGTCAAATAAAATACTTAATAAAGTAACAACATACACGTACACACTACGTTGGTCTTCAAGTTAGTTCGTGTATTATCAAGATATAGGACTAACTGTTGATACATAAAACATGATAGCCTCCAGTCGAAGAAGAAACAATTTTTAATATCAATGCATTTCATTTATTGACATTTCTTTTGTAAAATTTGGTACTAATTAAAGTTGGTCTTACAGTTAGTTCGTGTATTATCAAGATATAGGACTAACTGATGATACATTTCATAATAGCATTCAGTCGAAGGTGAAATATTTTTAAATATCAATGCATTTCATCTTATACATTTATTGACGTTTCTTTTGTCAAATTTGGTAATAATTGAAGTAACGTTTTTGTACATCTTACGTTGGTCTCACAGTTAGTTCGTGTATGAAGAGCTGTGTTGCAAAAGGGCCTACATCCATTTCTACCTGTTACTCATTTTGCATTATTGAATGGATGGCTATTCATTATGTGGAATGTGGTTTGTATTGTTGGTGCCTCAATTGGCGTGCATGATGCACTAATCCAAGTCATATGAAACAGTTTAATGAACACAGCCATACAATAATTTGATTAATCCCATGGACTTGTCAATGCAAATTCAATAATGCAAAATGAGTAACATGTTGGAGTGGTCTGGTGGCCCTTTTGCAACAAAGCTCGTCATATATAGAACTAACTGCTGATACATTACATAATATCCTTCAGTCGAAGAAGAAACAGTTTCAAATATCAATGCATTTCATCTCATACATTTATTGACATTTCTCTTGTCAAATTTGGTCCTAAATAAAGTATATACATTTTTGTACATCTTACCCATCTTACGTTGGTCTTACAGTTAGTTCGTGTATTATCAAGATATAGGACTAACTGCTGATACATTACATGATAGCCTTCAGTCAAAGGAGAAACAGTTTTGACTATCAATGCATTTCATCTCATACATTAAAGGTAGATGACCCGATCACATTTTCGTAACACAGAATTATTTCAAACATACGGAGATTTTCATATCATATGAAAGCTCGTATTTTTCTCATCATCATACTGAAATTTGACGGCCTAAATCGGTATAATTACGGAGAAACCGATGAAATAACGTCGAATTACCGCGACAGTTCACAGCATCTTGTGCGTCTAAAATAAGAATAATTAGAGCTATGCAACTCAAACTTTGGAACACGACTTTTTTAAGGATGACCTTTCATGTAGAATAGAAAACTTCAAGTTGAAAATCGGAACATCTACCTTTAATTGATATTGCTTTTATCAAATTTTGTACTAAATTTATATAAAGTAAATTTTTGTAATCTTACGTTGGTCTTACAGTTAGCTCGTTTATTATCAAGATATAGGACTAACTGCTGATACATTACATGATAGCCTCCAGTCGAAGGAGAAACAGTTTTATATATCAATGCATTTCATCTCATACATTAATTTGATATTTCTTTTATCAAATTTAGTACTAAATTTATATAAAGTAACGTTTTTGAACATCTTACGTTGGTCTTACAGTTAGTTCGTTTGTTATCAAGATATATGACTAACTTCTAATACATATATGATAGCCTTCAGTCGAAGAAGAAACAGTTTTAACTATCAATGCATTTCATCTCATACATTTATTGAAATTTCTTTTGTCAAATTTGGTACTAAATAAAGTAATGTACGTTGGTCTACAAGTTAGTTCATGTATTATCAAGATATAGGACTAACTGCTAATACATACATGATACCCTTCGGTCGAAGGAGAAATATTTTTAAATATTAATGCATTTCATCTCATACATTTATTGACATTTCTTTTGTCAAATTGGTACTAAATAAAGTAACATTTTTGTACATATTACGTTGGTGTTACAGTGTGTTTTTCGTATCATCCATTTATTATTTACAGTGAAATATAGGCCATAACTAATTAATAATCGAAACAATCTAACAATATTAGGCCAAACAAAGAAGAAGGTCTGTCTCAGAAACATTGTGCAAGAAAGCTAAGTGCTGTGCTTTTTTTTAAAATTGTTTTTAGAAAATAGGCTATGAGGTATGCGATTTTTTTTTGTTGCTATTTTCTTTTCTTTTTTGCTATTTTTTTTTTTTTTGTTGCTTATCCAAGCTTACGGAGAACTTTTTTAAACTTTTTAAAAAAAATTAAAAAAAAATCAAAATCAAAAAATCAACAAAAAAAATGTAAAAAAAATAAAATCAAAAAATAAATGTTTTTTAGCCCACAGCGCATAGACCTACGCGCCGTAGCTCATTTCACATACCAATGCGGGCGGGGTTCTGAGACAGACCTTCTTCTTTGTTTGGCCTTAGTCAATCACAATGGCAACGACAATGCATCCCTTTACGATATCTATAATAACAGTAACCATTCAAATATTGATATTTATATTTCGCTATACTTATCTCTATTCATAATAAAAGAATAGAGATAAGTTTTGTTCGAGTTTTTCGGACAATTAATTTCGATTTCGATTTCTTTTTCCGAAGTGAAATATCAAAGCAGGCGGATGAATTTGATGAAGGCAGGCGGATGAATATGATGTTCATGATTGATGGCTTAAAGACTTAGCAAAAGGTTGCACTGGTGTGTGCAGTGTCTCATGGTATATTGTATTTTACCGAGTTTTTCCCGTAGCGCAAAACAAAGGGCAAACGAAGACAGACGTAGGGAATGTCAGAGAAGAAAAAGAAGCAAACGCGTTACGGATGTAAATAAACTGGTTTATTCTTAACTCAACTGTAACTCGTCATATGCATGTCTTTCAGAAAGCATTCAAGGGTCACCTGCTAATCACAGGTCTAACTGTAACCATTTATATCTGCTCCTGTCAAACGCTCAGACATGTGACAACTACAGACACTCCTTCCTTCCGAAACCTATTTCATATACTCGGATAATGTAGACAGACTACCTGAAAACACAGCAATCATTGAACTCCGAAATCATTAAAGAAACAATGCACACCATCTCATTCACCTAACTCTGTGCAGTGATGTTAGAGCGTATTCCACTTATTTCAAAAATTTCAAAGGCGAATCTCGGAACTCGCGCATGAATTCGCTCTGACATCATCATGGTCACTGATACACTTTAGCATGCTTAGTAAGATTAACGGAAGATACTACATCGTATCCACGACGAACAAAAGGCACACATAAAAAACAGCAGAACCAGACACAATTCCATATATAAACTATTCCGTCGAGAGGTAATTGGTTTTGGTGAAGGAGACAATTCAGGATGCCAAGAAGCAAACACCATGAACAGAAACGAAGGGCAATATAATCTTGTTTATTTTACTTAGTGTAATAATTGCCGGAAAATCCAAGAAACAGGACAAACCTCCATTCCACCCGTTACCTATTCTGCAGCAATTGTTTTCTCGAATTTCTTTGCTATGATCGCGCTGACCGGATCCGTACGCTCTAACACTCTTTTGATTTTATCCTTAAGTCCACCTTCAACGAGTTCTTGACGTAGTTTGTCTGCATTTCCACATTTGCAAGAAGCTTTCAGAAGCTTCATGAGAGTTATCATTATGGCGTTGTCTGTAAAAATGGAAACACTATAAGGTAGTGGGTAAGGAACACGACAGACCCAAGAAAAATCCACTTCGAAATACAGTATGCTTTCATTGTCACCCTCCGTGAGAAATCTTAGTAATAGGTTATGAATTCCAGCTTCAACAAGAATTTGCGCATGCTCACTCTTGTCAGTGGTGATCGTTAGAATTAAACCTAGCGCAAACCTTTGGATCGGTGAGGTCTTTTGAAGAAGCTCCTTGATGCATGGAATACCTCCAGAAAGAAAAACTGCGTTTCTGTTGATCGGCGAATGGGTACACGAATACTCCAAAATCTGAAGAATCGCGGACAGGTATATAGGCTCATGGAACAGCTGAAGTAGTTGAACCAATCTGGTGATATCGTTCTCGGACATTTCAACTTCAAAAGAAAACCGTATCAGATCCATCAATGTGTTTAAAGCACATGTATATTCGCTGAAGTCTTCATGATGCAGTAGGTACTTCAAAGCCTTGATTACAAAAGGATTCATGATAATATCTGTGGGATATGGGGGAAACCCGTTGTGTATGAAGAGCATGAGTCTTACGGCATCACCATAACAGGTGGCACTTGGTATGTCTGGCGTGGTTATGATCTTCAGCAAGGGAGGCGTCACACCTTGCCGATCAACTTCTTTCATCATGGCCAACTTGATATTCTCCGGGTATTTCGAATATTTACTAAGTATTATACACAGGAGATTCAGTCCGAAAGAGACTTGGATGTCGGATGGGTCGCATGTTGAAAGAATGTCTATGGAAACTCGAATACCATGTTTCTCGATTGGTATCCTTGTTTCTTTATGATACGTCAAAGCACATTCGAGCATATGTATTATTATTTCTCTTTTGATGGTATTTTTGCGTATGTTTTGTGGATCAAGGTACCTTTTATAGTCTTCCACAGCTTGCGGAATTTGCTCGGCACTAATGCAGTTGAATATATACATATCCTCTTTAGAACATTTAGAGGCTTGGGAGATTTGGTCGGCAAAGAATGCAGACGTGGCCTCTTTGTAATGATTCGCAGCATGTGGATTGGTATGTTTACTGAATATGGAGGTTTCTTGGTTGGAGAGATGTTCACGATCAATTGACTTATCCTGTACCCTCAGCGGTTCATTTTGATCCAATTTGAGGATGAATGTTTCCATTATGTCAACCAAATCGGAATACTCTTGCATATCTTCTACCTCATCTTTAAGCTTGTTATATCTCTTTCTCAAACCCTTGACATAGTTGGTAATATACTTCCAAACTGATTCCTGAACGCAGAACTCATTCATTGAAACGATGTTCATAATATTCCTGCAATCGGAAGACATTTTCATGCATTCGGTAAACAATTTTATGGACAATCTCTCGTGATTGTTGAATTTGATCTTTGTTAACTGGTTATCTATATCGGGTAAAATGCTCTGCGCAGATATAGCAGCATCACTTGCTCTGTGAACAAACAGAGCAAACTGTTGGTGCTGGAACCAATCGAGTTCCCGAACCAAGCGTGATTCCGTTATAAGAAGAGCAATCATAGGGCATCCCGAAAACCCTTTACATGTGATGCAAGTATGATTGATATCAATGTACTTGTCTTTGAGGAAACTTTTTTCTAGCACTTCAGCGGGATCGCAATCAACTCGACCGAACGAAAATCTCTTCGGCGCGCCGTGTGGATGACCAATACAAACTAGAATCATCCCGGCAACTCTAGGCAAAGCATGACTCATTTGCGCAAGCTGAGGGAGTGTGGAATCTACTAACATGATCGGTAGGACATTAGCCAAGCTTTTGATCTTCTTTTCATTTGCGTGTGTATCTTTGTCGTCTACTTGTTGGCGTAATTCCGCGAGTCTTTCCTCTACATTAACGTACAAGATCGCATAATCTAGATGTTTTCTATCGCGGGGCCCAGGTTTTCGCATCCGAGGTGATTTCATAGTTGCAATACCCACCACTTTGCAAGTTACGCATTCTTTGTCATTGCCATTGTGAAAGAAAACAACTGAAACAGCTTCGGGTTTTGCTAATTTTTCTGTTTTATCATCAGCAGTCACGTTATGCCATGCCGTAAAAACTACCCGACACCGCTCTGAAATTCCAGGTATGTCAAGTATAATAGGTATACGTGTAACTGCCAAAAAACCTGTTCCATAAAATGTGCATCCAACAACGCTCCCCTTTTTCTTTTGTTCTCTCCGGGTTCGAACCAGCACTATAGAGTCGGCCAGTTCCTGCCATCTGTAGGGCTTGACAGTCCGAATGGCGTTTGCATAAGGATCATGGTCAACAGGGCTCTCGCATATCTTCTGAACGGTCTCTAGGGTGAGGTACTTGTCGTGGTGGTTCGGGTCTTTCTTTAATTTGTCGCAGTTTGGGTTGAGATCTGATGGTAACTTGCGAGCACCATTTCCATCATCGTTTTCTTCAGCTTCTTCAGCTTCTTCCCATGATGAATGTGACATTTTATCTACATAAATATAACAAATGTGGACTGTTTCAAAAATTATGAATTACGCTTGCGGTATCCGATAACACAGGGTCCCAGTTACTACACTAACACAACCTCTGGAAACCCTGGTGACTTATTTAGCTTAACAAATTTAGCAAGAAGAAACTAATTGTGCCTGCGGTATACACATTTATGGCATTGGCCTAGAGCTCTCAAGTTGTCAACGTCGTGCTTTCTTCCCCAATTGAAAAGAGAGAATCCATTTCACTCATGCGTGCCCGTAACAAAACAAAAGGTTGTAGTTCCCGTTGTATTTCCGTTGATTTGATCAATGCAATGCACGGCCTTTAAAGGGACATTAAGTGGTGTTGAAAAGTTTAAATGTTTAAAAATTTACTTCAGAATTCAAGATGAACATTTATCATAATTGAGGGCGCTGCCTCCAACACATCTCTTAGTGTCCCTTTAATACAGGTGATCTTAACATTTTGCGGGTTATGTGACATGTTTAACGAGTATACATCAATATGTTGGTCACAGTTTAGATACAGGGTGGTTCAATAAAACCTTGACAGTTTTTTGAAGCCATTTTTTTTGAAATTCTGTAAATTTAAAAAAAAATATTCATCAACTATATGATCTTGGCCATCTATGCTGAAAATATCATTACAAATAACCTTACGGTTGCAAAATAACAGCTATTTGCACAAAGTCTGTCCCATTTCACTCTGTCCACGGGTACTGATTTCGCGACGTTACAACCAGTGTGGTTAAATAAAACGTTGACAGATTTTCAAAGCCATATTTTTAAAAATTGTTGGATTTGAGTGTTTTTTTTTACATATTCCTCAAAAATATCATCTTGGCCGTCTATGCTGAAAATGTCAATGTTAATAATGCTATGGCGGCAAAATGATAGCTATTAGAAGAGAATATCTCCAAATCTCTTTGCCCACGAGTAAGTCTACGGGAAATGCCCAGCAAGATAACATTAAATGGCATCGTCACTGTTAATGCATAGAGCATAGACAATTACACTTCCAATCTATGAAAATCAATAATTCTAATTAGGGTCACTCGTGGTATTATTATTACGTATTGATTTCACACCTGAATAGATAGTTAAGATGCTAATAATTACACTGGTTTCACCTAGCGGAATCTTCAAATCTTAGATTACTTGCATGCAATTCATCATTCAGTATTCAATGGGCTATTCCATTTATTAATGGTACACCCCCTATAGAAGGCAAGCATTTTTTTACTGAAAATTTTGGGAATTCCCACTGCAAAATTGTGCTGCCTTCTATAGGGGTGTGACCAAAACTGCTTCAAAAATTGGGAATTCCCAGGTTGTTTTTTGTTTTTAAAATTGGGAATTCCCATGCCTTCTATAGGGGTGTGGTACTTTTTGGGTGTTGGTGGTGGGGGTGGGGGGGGGGGGGGTGGGGGGGGGGGGCACAGGATCAGAGTGCAGAGTTGAGAGGGTGGGGCTTATACATTGAAGTGGCAAGGATGTGTGGACAGTATTCGGGGTAATTAGTGAGGAACTTTAAGGCAAAACCAAGGTGTAATTTGGTGAGGAGAGTGCAAATCAGTGAGTGTATGGGGGTGCGTTTGTTATCCTTATTTCTCTATTAGTTTTAATCAAAGTGGCGCCTAATTTGCATGAAAGATAGAGGAAATAACGGGACGTGTGATTTTAAGTATAGAAGTTGGTCAACAATTGGCTCCAAAAAACAGCAAAAAAACCTGGCATAATTATGTTATACCCTACTCACCGACATCGGTAATATGTGTCGTTCTTAAAAATTATGCACTATGAATACCTCTGTGAAGGGTATAACAGAATTACTCCAAAAACCTCTCAAATTTTGCTCACAAATGCCACTAGACGTGCACGATATTGTGCGTTGCGCGTACTATCGCGTAATCATACCGTGTGGTAACGCGTCGCGTACATGTTTGGGGAAGGGTTCACTGCCGCGGCATTACGCACTTCTACACATGGCGCATAAGCCACACGGGAAATGGTTATATAGACCTGTTGGTTATGGGTTATGGTGTCATGTTGGGTGGGGGTAAAACCACGTAAAATGGTTTAGAATAGGCATAGGGTTATCATGGTTATACATAGTGACGTGGTACAAATAGCGTTTAGTGAGGGTTAATAAAGCAACCTGATTTTTTTACTTTAAATTGGAGTGCCAAACAATCCAAGGGACCGAGGGTTAATGAAGAAGCCACAGGAAATGGTTTAGGAGGGTTATGATTATAAGTCAATCTGGTTGGTGTGTGTGTGAGGGGGAAGGGGTGGGGTGTAGGGGATTCATGTGGTTCATGCAGTTTGAGAGGTATGGGTTTATAAAGTAGCCACGGACAATGGTTTAGGAGGGTTATGATTATAAATCAAACTGGTTTGCGTGTGGGTGTGTGTGTGGGGGGGGGGGGGGGGTAGGGGTTTATGTAGTTTCAGAGCCTAGGTAATGTGTGGCATAACCATCTAGCGGGAACCTGAGCGTAGCGAGGGTACACCGCTAGTATAGTAATGACTAATATCGCTACAAATAGCTTCGGCATAAAATAAATTATTTAAAAACCTTGTTTAGTTTTTACGTTCAAGAGCGTTTATAAAGGGAAAACCAATTCAATCTTGTTCATAGTTCTCCAATAATGCCTACATGATATTTTGCATATTTATTCATAAAACAGCCAACAAACAAGCAAAATACCAAATCCACAAAGATTCTTATCTCCAGTAATTATAGAATATTAAACAGTGATACCATTCGCTATACGGTATGTTACATCATGCGGCCGAGTGCACCAATGACGGGTAGCTGAAGAATAGCGCTACCTCGCTAGTAACTGAGGCGTAACCCAACATTTTGAGAGCGCCAATGCGGGGTAAGCTACTAGGCTAGTAACTTGCGGGTAATTTACGCTAACTGTTATACCTGACCGGACCCAAGAGTAAGTTGGGGCATAACGTTTTATGCCACAAGTCAGTCAATTCTAGCAGTAGGCCTAGCGTAAATTTGTTGTGAACATTGGAGGGGATGATTCGCTGATGCTGAAGGACCAATTGCGCTTGCATGCCCAGTGGGTGTCTATTTGAAATGGAATGTGACCCCTCATCATACTCATAAGCTGAAAGGTTTTATATTTTTGAAAATCCATTCATGCAATTTGGTGATTTTTTTAGTCAAAATTTAGATCAACTCCTTTTGCCCATTCAAACACGAATCGCACCGATTTTGGGTAATATTTTGACAAAAATTTACTAATTGTCCAAGGATCTTATACAAATAATGACTAAATAAATAACTTATTATTGTTTTTATTAATTAAAAACTGATAAAGCCAATTTATAAATGTTTCATAATGTTTCTTTGAATTCCTGATAAAGCCAAGTTTCAACATTATTGTGAGTGGAAAGGTAGAATAGAAGAACGAACAAAAAGAAAGAAAATCATATCGTGCCGTGCGTGGTCTGGGGATCGAACCGGGGTTCTGCGGTTAACAAGCGAAGGACAAGGTATCCACACCACGGAAGTATTTGTGTTAAGATATGTGTTATAATTGTATATCATTGTTTCCATCGGGTGCTTGTGTTTGTCATTAAAATGTGCTTTTTGGTGCAATGTTTGTATGTGCCCCTCGCCCAAAATATGTTTATAATGTCATGATAGTCCTTATTTTTGAAAAAGCGGTAAAGCAGGCCGACTCCACGTGATTCTTGATTTACACTCACCTATGACCTAGCAAGTGACGACACGTTTTTAATATTGCGGAGGACCATTCACGTCAGAATTTTACAGTAAACTATTATAGGTTAACACTTGCATATGCGCCAATTAATTTTGTAAGGGACGATGCTGATTAATGTGGATATTTACCTCGCTAGTTGCTATTCTGGTTGTTACTTGCCAGTTATGCTCTAAGAATTACATCGTTAGTAAGTTACAGTTAGAGCATAACTACTAGGGAGGTAGCTTACCTCCTATTAAGTTACCCGTCATTGGTGCACTCGGCGTATATCATATAATATTGCTATCTTCAGTAAAACAAATTGAATAACATGAATAACATGCTTTCTTCAGTATAACATGATCGCAATGTTATCTATAGATAGCAAATAAAATGGCTACTGTAATATTAGCGTATTTAATGACAGCAAAATAATCAAATCTTAACCTAAATCAACCCATGCATCAAGCTTAAAACTGGTTAGTGCGTGCAGGACATATACCTGATGCATATGGAACCAAAACAACTGAACTTTAGTGCAAACCTTAAGGGTGGTGATTGTGAATATAAATTAAACAAAAGCTCTGGATTCCTTTAAAATATGATAGCTATGTGGTCAAATCATTCTCTGACTGTGGTGGAGACCAGTGGCGTAGCATTATAGGGGCTCGGGGCATGATTTCGGTGGAAAAAAAGGAAGGGGAATGGCGAAAAAGGGAAGAAGAAAGAGAAAGGGGAAGGGAAGAGGAAAAGAAAGGGGAAGGAAGAAAAGAGAAAGGAAGAGGAAATAAAATAAATATGTATCATTAGTGGCTAGTTCGGATCGGGAATCGTTAGGCGCGGCCGGGGGGGGGGGGGGGGGGGGGCGATTATCAGACGATAGCGCGGCGGCCGCGCAAAATCATAGTTGCAAGACCCTTGGTATTGTTAACACTTAACAGTAAAGAAAGATATCAAATTAATTGAATAATATGGCATATTTAAAACCTAAATTGAATGTAAAATGTATTCATTTCTATATTTATTTATTTACTATTTATATTATTATTTATTTACTATTTATATTATTATTTATTTACATAATTAGGGGAATATGGGGCAACTGGACCGTGGGGCAAGTGGTCCGAAATGAAGGATTTTGTAATTGTATGGGCATACTGCTTTCTTTTGAACAGTACGACTTTTGTTGATACTTGACATATATCCTTACCTTCTACAATTCAAAACATTTGGAACTTTAGGGTATTTACACATGTGATTTTTCTCAAGATCTTTGAAGCCAACTCCTTGAGTGACTGATTGAAAATTCACAGATATTATGGGCGATATATGAAGATGGGTTTAGATCATGTTTAATGTACTTTATACAGTCAGCACGCAGGTATCGCTTTAAATGAGTGACCTTGCCGATTTCTAACCCACGCAAAGATCGATTTCAGGATGTCAACCTTGCGCTAAAACCTGATGAGAAGTTTTGTTTTCCCTGAATTAATTGAGGTAGGGTTAGCTGGCAGCCATGATGGCGAAGTAGGTGGATTGTTCGTAATTTTCTCTATAATATGATGCCAAATCTGACATAATTGGTCCACAAACAGTGATTTTATCGCTAATTTTAGAATTTAACAACTTTCGTGACTTTGCTTCTTGTATCTATTCACTTGACCGGACTAAAATTCGTACGATATTTTAAGAGCAATTTCCGTACTAACGGAATCTTAAGCTTTAATTTCATATCAAAAACATTGATGCCCGACTTCTTTTTTGATAAGAAAAACCGAGTTTGATTTTCACCGATTTTCGGTCAGAAAACGAAACTTACGATCCCCCGTTAGGCCTCGCCAACTTGATTTTAGTTCCCGTAACACGCCCGCGCTTCATTTTCATGCCCGCGTTTGAATTCATTATTGAAATTTTTGAAAAATAATACCGTTTTTTCAATGAAAACGTCCGAATTCATGCATTTTGTGTGATGAAATTGTGAAATGTTTATTCATTTTGACCAGAGTAGCCTTTCTGTAAAAAAAATATCATATGACATTGTTTAGCGCAGAAGGATCGATTTCGAAACCCGGACCTCTCGCTCCCAAAGCGAGCCCTCTACCATCTGAGCTATCAAGCAAATCTGAATATATTCGTGAGTTTAAAAACACTTGATCAACAACCCGTCGACGCTACGAAATGAATTTAGATCGAGACAAGATTCGAGGAGCTATTTTATAAGCATTCACTTGACCGACTAAATAATGTTATAAAATTGTAAGCATGTTTCTAGTTACAAAAGACTATGAATATTATGATACGATGGATAAAATTGATGCCTGATTCTTCAGAAGCGACTTTTTTATCGTGAATTTGGCTTTAGTTTCGTCAAGTTTTTATTGAATTCGGGTTTGTCGGATTGCAATAATTTGCACCGAAAATACAACATGTCATGAAGTTCACAGATAATATTAGATAATATTATTTGCATAATATGCCTTTTTACTATACAATTTCATGGCAAATGTGTTTGAAATGTGTGATTATAATCAATCATGAAAAGAGCTCATTTACATCGTGCTATTACGAGGTCAACTATGACTGCGATGCGGGTATCGCTACGGGTGAGTACTTCCGAGTCGCTTTGCTGGGTTAGAAAAGGAACAACTTTTCGCGTGGTTGCATACTGACTGTATATGATTGACAGATATGCAACAGTAAATATATACATGCAGTACAGTCGTCTTAAGATTCTAGGTGCATATTGCATTTGATGGGTGCTATATTGTAGTGTGCTTAGGGACTTTCTGAAATATGATTAAAACCATAGGTTGTGGTTGAAATGACCGTAAAATGGCGCACATTGCTAAATTGGGACATTGGTGGTTTGGATTTCCGATCAATATTATCATTTAAAGAATGCTTCAACTTAAATCATTATCACGGGTATTCATTTGGTAGAGTTATTAGTTTATGAATTTGCAAATAACAAGTACACCATTTCTTATTTTATCTAAAGACACTCGTCTACTTGTAGGACCCGAACGCCGTAATATTTGCGAATTCAAAATACTCGCTGGCTACAGAAATCTGTGTAATGGCTATAAACAAAAATGCAGTTTTGCCTTTTTTCTGAAATGTATTGGAGTTATTGATTGTTATGACAAATGGTGGTATGTTTTAAAACATTTTGGCGTAAAATTTATTACGTCACAGGCGTGTTTGAATAATGTTTCATCTCAACAAAGTGCTACGTCATTTGTTGGGGCAAGTGGTCCGAAGGGAAATATGAATAGAATATGAAATAATTCACATTATTTCTAGGTCTTAGACATTTTGTGGCATTTTGGGTCTAATACCACTATTTCTGATATTGAAGGATTACATATGACATGAAATTGCTTTAGAATGGTTTTAAAACCTCGGTATTATGAATTACATCCTTATTGTATTTTAAATGGTGTCTGTAAAGGTATTTGCTATGACGAAATATCATGATTTATATATTTTATCCACTGCTTTTTGTGTATATTTACCTTTGGGTCATCATTGTCATATTGACTAACTTCCCCTGTAACCATGGTAACATGACAAGCTGGCTAAATATCAAGATGGTTTATTATAAGTACTAAATGATGATTATATGAAGTAAATAAAATCATTAAGAAAGGGGTATATATAGACAAATGTATGAGGGCGTCTGCAGTGGCGTAGCTAGGATTTATTTCAGGGGGGGGGGGGGGGGCAAGATTTCTAAAATTTTCGTAAAAGGTTGCCCCCCAAAAAATTCTAGTCACTTACCTCGTGAATTTCACGTAAGTGGGGGGGGGGGGGCGGGGGGGGGGGGCGGGGGGTGGTGAGGTCAAAAAAATTCACACAGTCCAAAAAGAAATCGCACAGTAAATGTACTACATGAACAATTTCTCGTCCCCCATTTTTCCGCTTCTCCGTCCCCATTTTAGGTGTCCGGGGGGAGGCAGTCTGCCCCCTGCCCCCACCCCACCGCTGGCTACGCTACTGGGCGTCTGAATATCACAACCATGTAACCATTTAACTAGGTTCATACCGTTTTATCTAATAAACGTGCAGTCGAAAATTGCGCTTGCTTTGTACACCATTAGTATTACTGCTTTTTACACGTTTACCACGAAAAATGTATAAAACTTGCGTTTCATGAGACCTTTATCCTTTTACACGTTAAATAATATGGAAATGAGTTTGTAAAGAAACTACTGCCTAGTTACCGTGTTGTCAATCAATGATTTCTGTGTATTCTAACCGTTGGAACATAAGGACCAGTTATTGGGGCAACTGGTCTGTGCCAAGTAAAGTTTTTAGTTAGTGGTAATTGGCCTTTTGTTTGGATATTTTTAACCATTGATTATATGTTATATGTAAACAGTTACACGGGTGATATTTTTATAGCAATTCCATAAATATTTACACGAGCTTTAAGCTTTTATATCATGAAATATGCTTAACCGGACCAGTTGCCCCATCCTCCCCTATTCATTTATTTATTTAATCATTTTTATTTATTAATGTTTTCTATGTTTATTTGTTTTAATTTGTTTATTTTAAAAGTAATTTTTAATTTCCCCTCCATCTGAATAGGGATGACTGATGTGTGTTCCATGCAACGCAAGTCAGCTACATAAAATGGGGGGGGGGGGGGGGGGGGGGGGGGGGGGATTAAAAAAATTGATCGTATATTTAAACATTGATTTCCTTGCGAAGAAGGCAATATTCTGTTTCAAGTGAAGCATGGATCATCAATGAGTCTGAAATAGGTCTATGAAATTAATTTCTTGACGACATTTTGACAATACTATACTGTAAAACGGGGGTGAATAGGGACAACAATGGGAACAGTTTTTGAAATCTCAAATGTTTGTATTGATTGTACTATTTTCTTTATCCAAATGTGGAAAGAGCAATATAGTGTTCAGGAAATGGTTCAGTGGGTGGGTGTGAATGAACCAAATGTAGCCGAGCCCAGGGTATCAAAAATAAAGATGTCCTTTTATAATATATACATACTCTTTGACATTGGTAAGAAATTCTGAAAGCAGTTTTCATTTCAAGCTTTTTTGCATTTTATCGTAAATTTTCTAATATTTGGGGTCAATAGGTTTATTTTTACAGTAATTTTCACATTGCATTACATATAAAATCTCCATATTTATAGAAAAGATGAAAATTTGATACTGAATTGATACTATAGAATTTCTTCGAATTAAGCTTTAAATTCTATGGTATCAATTCAGTATCAAATTTTCACAATTCTTTACCTATGAGTCAAGTAGTATTTCCATACCCATCACATTATTTCAAATTGTTATAGTGGCAGTTCAAAGGCATAAATATGGGTGGATATGAATATGATTATAAAAAACGACAACATAGAGACTACATGTAGTGCTAAAACTGTCCCTATCCACCCCCTTTTACGGTTCACCTAAGGGACCGTTCATTATTTATGGTGGAGGGCGGTTGGAGACAAATTCGAGACTTGTATGTGGCTCGTTCCATGAAGTTGGGGTATTTGTTAAAATAGCAGATTTGGTACTTTAGGCAGCTTATAAACTGTTTTACTCTATGTGTATATCAAAAAAATTTAGTGTCCAAAAACAGTACTAGGTTATAGTATTGAGCCATGAAAAGAAGAAGAAAAAATCGACCCTTCCTTGAATAAAAAATAAATAAAAAATGAGGTGGTGTCCAAGACCATTTTTGCTAAAAAACGTGACATGGAAAACACAACAATTAATATGAGTTTTATGTAAGCAAAACTATCATAGAATTGCTTGGAAATCGATTTGATTAATAAAAGATACATGTATTCATAGTTTACTGACCAAAACACCTCGTCACGCTGGACTGATTTTTCACCCAAGCAACATGAAAATTGCCTTTCCGATGCTACGCACGGTGTCCACAAAATATACACGTGTAGCATCGGGAGTTTTTCATTGCTGAATGGGGGTAGTTCTCTATCATACATTTTTTAATTATTTTCCAAAATTAAGAGCATTTATCAATTGAAAACTATTGCAAATGAGAATAAATTTCATGAAGACCATTCCATATATTCATGAAAAAGTATACCGTGCCGTGTGCATGGTGTCCTAACCATAAAATGTAGCATCGTGATAACATCCTATGCGATTTGTGGGAATCCCCCCCTGGAGATAAATAAAATATTCTATATTTCTTTTTTTGTAAGGATAGAGGTCAATAGCTATCAGGTTTGTTTGGAATTTGCCACATGTGGGCTAGTTTTATCAAGGTTTCAGTCGCTGGTGTCCCGTTGTAGCATCGGGACTTTTATGTAGCATCAAAATGTAAACATTGGATAGTTTTGTGAATGGTAAGTGCGATTGTAATTATTTCTTAATGTTGCTTGTATGTCTGTATTTATTAATGCATTTTTATTGAAAGGGAAACACTGAATCAGAATTTCTTTTCATGTTATGATATTAATTTTGAGTCACGGACGCCATAATAATTTGGCGTCCATGTAGCATCGGGCATAGCATGGGCAATATTTTGCATTGGGTATCGTTATAGTTCGTTGAAATTGTAATTTTTTTTCACATCATTAATAAACTTTGAAGTTAATAATGAATTAGTTTTTGCTCTTTTAATGCTAATAATATAGCTTACCAATACGATGCTACATGGACACCATGTCCATGTAGCATTTCATAAAATTTGCCTAATTAGACTAAAACAATTACCCCATTCGAAATTATCCATCACCCAAAACATTCAAAACATTGCCTACATTTTACTACACTTTACAGAAAAAAGGCATATTATGAGAGATGTCTATCTAATGAAATATATTAATACACAATGCTACATGGACACCATTTCCATTAGCATTTCACTGAATTAACAATAAACATTCCCTTATTTTAGTTTTATTTACTATAAATAAAACAAATAATTGTAAATCATTTAAGTTCTCTATCCTTTGCTATTCTTTTTCATGTTAAATGAATAATAAATAAAATACTCCAGCATGATTTTAATATAAATATTTTCCTGCAACACAAAAAGTGCAACATGAATAAATAATCTACTCCAATATCAATACACAATGTTCCATGAAGATACTAAGCCATAGGGTTTATTTTGTTTTGCTTTGCAGGTTCTTGACATTAATTCAGAAGACAGTTCTATCGTCCTGGAATTTATGGAGATGAAGACAAGGAACCCATCATGTTCAAAAACTAGTACCTTTCCAAAGAAATCCATCATGGCAATTAAATTATTATTTTTTAAATTATTACTTTTCAATCATCTTTATCAATAATAGTCTAGAGGATGATTCAATCAGAAACGAGCAAAAAGACTAAGATCACAAAGGGTACTTTAAGAACAACACTGCATGAAGTTTGTTTCAGTGGACATCTTAAGTTTCTTTGATCAATGGTGTATTGTTATTGTGTAATTGTAAGAAATGGTGTATGTGTATCATCATAGGTAATTATGTTTTATGCTTCATGGCAGGTTATCTTTTTGTGTAATTTGTAGTTTTACAATCCATGTTATTCATTTTATCATGTGCTTATAACATAAAAAGTTAACATCATAGTACATCCTTTCTATTGATCTGAAAAAGATGCACCTGTTCAAGCTGTTCCAAATATTTTAGGGCACGGTGTCCATGTAGCATCGTAATACTTAAGTACACAGAAAAGGTAAATTTTACATGAACAGTGTTTAAATAAATTTCAAGCAATTTACTCTGTGTATCTACTTGATATGATGAACAAGTAAACAAACCATTCACACTCAAATAATTGTATGAATAGTCTTATTATTAACAATGTTACAAGACGCGGTGTCCATGTAGCATCGGTAGTGCATTTTATAACATTATACAGGTAAATAATACTTCATATACTTACTTTATGACTATAATGTAATCAATGTGCATGGTTTGTAGAGTACTTTACATCAAACAAATATTGATATGTACTATTAAATTCATTATACAAATTGCAAAATAAAGAGTCACTTTTCAATGAGTTTTTACATAAAACAGTTAATCTACGATGTCTTGTTCGTTAAGTTATGTTCAACCTAGACAAATCTGGTTTCTTTTCATGTATTTGTGGTTCCATATAGTTAATTGAGGTATAGAAACTTGGCCCACATCTTAAGCTAATTTATTAGAAAATGATATGGAAATGGGAAAGGGTGTCCATGTAGCATCAGGATTTTTGGAAATGTCATCCAACTGTTGAACATGTGCGGATATTTTACACCAAATGTTACATTAAAAAAAAAAGTTATACATTGGACTTTGGTAAATGTAGAACCTAAAAAAGAAGAAAGAGTTGGAAAATATCCATTTTGAAAATTTCACTTGGATGTCACATAATATGCCCCAACTTCATGGAATGAGCCATGTCAAAGTTACCTACCCCTCCCCCTACAGCTGAAACTGAAATGTACATGACCCCCCCCCCCCCCCCCCCCTGATAACCAGTAGCTTTTTTTTACAACACCCCCCCCCTCTCAAACCTCTCCTTATAAAGATGTTTTCCCAACAGATCGTCCGACTCCGAGGCAGAGAAAAGATTTGCTGTCCGGAAGTCGTCTCATCAATCTTTATCATTTAAAAAAGGTTACACAACTCCCCCCCCCCCCCCCCCCCCCTGTTTAAGAATAAGTTATTACATAGCCTCCCTATTTCAACATATGAAAGTTACATGACCCCACACCACCCCCACACCACCGCCTCCCCCTATAGTTTACCCAGCCGCCCGGCAGCATAAATAATGAACGGTCCCTAATGTACATTGCGCCGCACTGGTTGTACGTGCAAATATTGAGAAATATATTAAAAATAGGATTGATAAAAAATTGATAAAACCAAATGAACTTAATAACCGTTCAGAAAATTCACATTCATTTCAAATGGCATTTACTCATTTAGCGATAGGAAGAGATACTGTATCTGGGTAGAGTATACACCAAGGCTAAGGCATAGGGCGAAATAATAAAAAAAAAACCTGTTTAGGCTTTAGAATAATAGCGTCCCCTCCCGCTTCCTTTTTTGGGGTCTACTTCAATTTTCTTCTTTTTATTTCAGTCATAACTTATTTCTTCAGGTGTTTCAGAGTTTATAAAGATGCATATAAACAAATTGGTATCTTCCTAATATGTATTCAAAACAAGTTTTGTAGTGACCAACCCCTCAGAACCATGACATAAACAGTTTAAAAAGGGCCCCCTCTTTTTTTAGGTTCACAAAAGTGTATCGCTAATTAGAGCAATTTTGCACCTGAAGTGGGAAAAAATGAAAAATAAAAAGGGCCACTTTTTTTGGAAAAAGTCAGGACCCTCAACATGTTGTTATTTTTAATTTGCCTACCTCAATCAAAGTTCTATTACATTAGGAACAGATGGGAACAGATTGTGCACTCACAGATAGCAAGGCAAGTCTTTGCAGATAGTCAAAACCAAGAGTGTCAAAACCAGTGGTTTTGCTCAGTGTACAAGTACACATGCAGCAACTCTGCTGTGAATGTGAGTATAGTGCATAGTTAATTAACATGTTTACTTGATTACATAAAAGACTGGTGTAATATTACACACATCACTCCATGCACTGAGTACATAGTAGCCTGCCATGCATGCAGTGGCAGTGCTACATGTACATGTAATAATCATAATACCTGTAGAACAACTTAATTTCGCTAGCAATTTAATTTCGCTAAGCGGTCCAATTCGCCAAATTTAATAAATTGCGAGTTATATTATTTATAATGGTTATTATCATAATAGGAAGGTGTTACAAATTAGTGAAATTAAATTGCCGCAAATAGTTGACTAAATGCTAATTCGCTGAATTAAGTTGCTGTGAAAAAAAGTTGTTTTATAATATAGACTTTAAGATCGCACTTCCAGTATTTATAGTATTCATATTATTCAATAGCACAAATGTTCATGTGCATTTATTTATATTTACACTTTGTATTTCTTGATTGACAATTTAATTATCATAATCATCAGGTTAGACATACTTTCTCTTCAACAAACAATAAGGTATTAAGTATTACAGAAATGAATCAAATCACGAAAATAGCTTACTGCAAAAATATAATTGTAAATATATGGAAAATATAAGACCGGATTGCTATTTAATTTAATAATTTTCCACTGGGCTTGGGTTTTGTTTTGTATAGGGGAGCAAATAAAGTATTTTATAATAAACATTAGATTTTCAGGGTGGCGATAGGAAGTTGTGGGTGGGGGATTGGGTGGGTTTTTTTGCTGCCGAAAGCGAGCATTTTTTGTTTGCGCCGCCGAAGACGGTGATTTAAAAAAAAATGTATTCCTTCATATTGATCGAGTTGGGTGGGATAGAGGTTTTTTTAAAGATTTTTTACTCATCCGGGGGGGGGGGGGACGACTTTTTTTGTTGTTGGCCTGCACAGAGGGGCATTTTTTTAAAACTTTAAACTCCCCCCTGAAAATCTAATGGTGTGTCCCTTAAACCAGTTGCAGCAAGATCAGTTCAGAAAACAAGTTGGTATTCATAAATATCAAAGTCAGTTTGTACTAATATTTTCTCAGCAAAATCACTTTGTAAACAACAAAATCAGTTACCAAAATGATCCGTCAGCAAAATAAGTTAGTATAATCAGTTGGTAAAAAAGTAAGTTTGATCCGTTGGCAATCTCAGCCATCAAAATAAGTTGGTAGAAAAATTGGTGGATCATGAGTTGGCTCTTTGTATTGTAGTCCAGTCAGCATGATGATTTTAATGGGAATTCCCATGCCTTCTATTATTATGTACCTTCGAGAGGAATATGGCATTTTTTCTTGGGAATTCCAAGGCCAAAATTTGATGATTTTGTTTGAATTCCCATGTCTTCTGGTACCCTCGAGAGGAATATGGCATTTTTTCTTGGGAATTCCCACGGCCAAAATCCAAAATTTGGGAATTCCCACTGCCAAAATTTGAGGATTTCTTGGGAATTCCCATGCCTTCTATACCTTCTAGAGGAATATGGATTTTATTTTTGGGAATTCCCACGGCCAAAATTTGATGATATTTTGGGAATTCCCATGCCTTCTATACCTTCAAGAGAAATATGGATTTTATTTTTGGGAATTCCCACAGCCAAAATTTGATGATTTTTTGGGAATTCCCATGCCTTCTATACCTTCAAGAGGAATATGGATTTTTTTTTTGGGAATTCCCACGGCCAAAATGTGATGATTTTTTGGGAATTCCCATGCCTTCTATACCTTCGAGAGGAATATGGATTTTTTTTTTGGGAATTCCCACGGCCAAAATGTGATGATTTTTTGGGAATTCCCATGCCTTCTATACCTTCGAGAGGAATATGTATTTTTTCTTTTTGGGAATTCCCACGCTCAAAAAGTGTCAAATATTTTGGGATTCCCATGCCTTCTATAGGGGGTGTACCATTAATAAATGGAATAGCCCAATGTAACGTCGCGAAATCAGTACCCGTGGACAGAGTGAAATGGGACAGACTTTGTTCAAATAGCTGTTATTTTGCAACCGCAAGGTTATTTGTAACGATATTTTCAGCATAGATGGTCAAGATCATGTAGTTGATGAATATTGAAAAAGATTTTTTTTTAAATCTACAGAATTTTAAAAAAAAATGGCTTCAAAAAACTGTCAAGGTTTTATTGAACCACCCTGTATGTGGTTGTGTGGGATTTTTTAAATTCGGAAACATATTTATTTTAGTTCCCGCAAATATGGCCGACAAATAGATGGCCTTTTTAAACACATACATTTCACAAATTCAATCCGTAGTTTCTCGCATGCGTATTTCCGTTAAGGGACATTATACACGAAATCTCCCTCAGTTTAAAGGTCTCATTATAAATTAAAATAACATTCAATCCTTTTTGGATTTGTTAGATATTTTCAACAAACTTACCATGGATACCTTCAGACTTGTCTTCATCATCGTTTTCTTTACCGTGTTCTTCGTTGTTCCCATCATTATCACTTACTTCGTACTGAGTTCCTAATGGAAACAATAAATATTAGGTAAGCCCAATTGTCAGTAATGAGAATTAACCAGATACAAACACTACCAGAGGGTGGCGGTGTTTAGTGGGCCATGGTGAATGTTCCCGTGGCAGAAGACTAGCCCACTTTTTTTTATAACCTGCTCTTCAATATTTACACTTTACAGACATTGACGACATAATTTAAATACGACATTTTAAATACAACTGAAGGCGGTTTTTATTACATCAAAATCGTTCTTGCTTGCTCGCGTTCTTGCTTTGTTTTGTTATTAAAATTGGTCCTGAAGAAATGCGTCCACAACATTTGGTGTCGTGCTTCAATATTGTATCATTAATATCCACTAAAAACTGGGAAGAAATCCCAAATTAAATATTTTATCATAATCGTGAAATAACCTTTACAATCTCTGCATCTAAGAGTGTACCATTTTAAGGGCTGTTATGATTTATGGGTCCTCAGATCATCTTTTTAAAACAATCAGTAATACATTACCATACTATTATATAATAGCCACATTTTCAAATTCCTAAAAGTTTTGGTTCGGTCGTCAAAAAACACCGACATTTCAGTTAAAAAACCCAGTAAAACGATTACTACGTTATATCCATAAGTGTATCTATGCGCGCCATGCACATCCCAACGATATTTTGAAACCTCCAGTTGGGATAACTAAAGTTTAAAAAAATCGTTGGGATATCGTTTGCGCGTCACATTACGCTGACCTTGAACCCTTGACAAACAGCGCCCTCATGCATTTCACTCATGCGTGCCTGTAAGAAAATGTTGTAGTTCCCGTGGTATTTCCGTTGAGGGGTCACAACACTAAATAAACCGCCCATTGGATTACATGTAAATTACTAGGGCTAAAATAGTCGCTATTTTGGGCCCTTAGTAACCATTTATAAAAATGTCCAGAGAATGTCCAGAGAATATGTAATTTGGTTCAAACCTCATGATTTTCTTCAAATCGTACATATAGTAAGTGTGTATATCCAACTAACCTTCTTGATGTTCCAAGACCTGTAATGCATGAATATACTCTTCATGCTCGATGAAAACTTTCAGATTCGACTTGTAGCCATCATCCATGTGTTCAGCACTGAGGAGAATATTAATCAATTCAGCTTGTAAACTACCATCTTCATACATTTTCCAAAGCTTCTGAAGCTCCTTGCATCTGCAAAAGCTTACAAAAAGGAACACTGATCCTGGAGAGAGCCTAACTAGTATTCCAATCCGACGCTTTTTGAAAAACCTGGAGACCAAATATTTCACTTCTTTCACATTCTGAAACAAGGTGGTCTGATACCTGCGAAGCTTGGTAATCTCATTCTCCAGCCTTGTGATTTTTTCTTTCATATCTTTCATATCTTGATTCTCCATCTTCAGACTTTTGATTTCTTCCTTCATATTTTCAATTTCTTGCATAACTGATGGATTGGCTAGTGCCATTTTTAATTCTGAAAATTATGAAATAGAATGATAAAAAGGTTATTTACATTATTGTAAGATCCAGTGTCCAGAACATGCAAATCTTAGGGGTGTTCCAAAATTATCGCCATTTGCTCGAGTTCCCGTAATATGCAATAAATAGTGAAAATGTCATGGGTTGATTTCTCATGTGTTGTTAGAAACCATTAAAATACATCAATTTATCAACCATGAAACTGTACACACACACCCCCACCTCTCGAATAAACAATTATTTATAAACTTCAGTTATCATGCAGTGGCATAGCCAACTTTTTGAACATGTTGAAACGAGGGGCACAAGCACAGAAGCACTAAGTAGCAGATCTCAGTGGCGTATCCAGGACTGTTTTGATGGGGCCAAAAAACACCTGAAGCCATCTTGTTGATCTTAAATATTGAAACGTTGAACCTAATACGCGCCAAACGCACAACAAATTGTGAATTTAACACTAAAAAGGTACAGTATGACGTTTTTAACGTCCCCCACATAATATTTAGAGTATTTGGTGTGGTTTGAGGGCCATTATAATATTAAAACATACGCGCGGAGCACGCAAAATTTTGAGTTTTTGAACTAAAATGGTCATGAAAAACTGTCCTGAAGCCATCTTGTTAAGCTTAAATAATGAAATATTGAAACTAATACGCGCGCAAAGCGTTAAAAAAATTCTAAAACTAATGGTCCAGTATGATAATATCGTCCCCCACATAATATTTAGATTTTTTGGTGTGGTTTGAGGGTCATTATAATGTTAAAACTTGTATTCGCGGGGAGCGCACACATTTTCTGAGTTTTTGAACTAAAATTGGTCATGGAAAACTGTCCTGAAGCCACCTTGTTAAGGGAAGTGTCAACCCTATTATTTTGATGATCAACTTTTGCTTTTAAGTTTGAGAATATTGAATAAAAGTACATAAAAGTATACATTTATAGAAAGGAATTTTGATAAGGAATCCGATGGTGATATCAATGTGATACCAAATAAACTAAATTTTGAGAAATGACCCAAAAAGCATAACTATAAAATAAAAAATGGTAATTTGTTCTAATATACATTTTTGTAAACAAGACAATTTTGTCTAGGAAGGAAATTTTTCTTTTTCCAAAATAAGGCTTAGTTTTGGAAATATTGCTAAAATCATCGGAAAAGTGTAAAAGTCGTGTTTTTTGCATACATTTCGCTAGAAATGGATCTCGAGTTTAAAATCCATAATCGAAAAAATAAAAAATAGCCTCCTAGCGCTGAAAGTCCTCTACACAATGGTAGTAAAAGCTTACCTGATAGGTTTTTTTTAGTTATGTTGTCTGAAAATTCGTAAAATTCCTTCAAATTTGAACTTCTAGAAAACATCGATTTAGTAAAAATATTGACATTTTCCACCATTTAAATCTAAATGTTCACGGAATACACGGGCGTGTGACCTAAAAAGCGAGATACTATTATGATCAATCAAAATAAACTATTAGATTCAATTTATATTGTCACAATGTGAAGAAATTGGAAGAAAACTGAAATTTAAATGATCGTAAGATTGGCCTTTGTTTACATTTTTAGACATTGTTTTGCGCTCTTTTGTTTTTCGCGTCTACGTCGCGGATATTAAGCGGCGCGTCTAGTATTACGCACGTGAAGTTTCAGCGCGCGACGCAATGATCGAAAAACTGTCGCAGCATTTGAAAAGCGCGGAACTCCGCTTAAATCCCCGCCAAATAACCATGCGCCTTTTAAACTTACCAAAACAACAATTTAAAAACACCCAAAAGAACGGGAAATAATCGCTTCCGATTAGTAACTTATGATGGTAATGACAAAATACATATAAAAGTATAAAATAATAGAGAAATATGAAATTCAATTTTTGAAACAAGTGCCAGGTTGACACTGCCCTTAAGCTTAAATAATGAAATATTGAAATTAATACGAGCAAAGCGCGCACAAATTGACATTTCTAACACTTAAATGGTTCAGTATGATGTTTTTAACGTCCCCCACATACTATTTATAATATTTGGTATGGTTTAAGGGCCATTATAATGTTAAAACCTGTAGAAAATATGCGCGCAAAATTGTGGAATTTTAACTAAAATGGTCATGGAAAACTGTCCTGAAGCCACCTTGTTAAGCTTGAATAATTAAATGTTAAAATTACTAACACTGATGGTCCAGTATGATAATAACGTCCCCCATATAATATATAGACATTTTGGTGTGGTTTTTGCATTAGAACTTTGGTCCAGTATGATGTTTTTAACGTCTCCCACATATTTCGAATGGGTCTGAGGGCTAATATAATGTTAAAACCTGCAGCAAATATTCGCGCGGAGCGCGCTAAACTTTTGATTGTTTTGAACTAAAATGGTCATGGAAAACTGTCCTGGAGCTATCTTGTCAAGCTTGAATAATGAAACATTGAAACTAATGCGCGAAGTACGCACAAATTGACATTTCTAACACTTAAATTGGTCCAGTATGACGTTTTTAACGTCCCCAACATCTAGAATATTTGGTGTGTTTTGAGACCCATTATAATGTTGAAACCTGTTGAAAAAGTGAGCGCGAATAGAGCAAAAAAAACCCAGTTTTTGAACTAAAATGGTCCAGAAAAAATGTTCCTGAAGCCCTCTTATTAAGCTTGAATAATGAAACATTGAAACTAATACATGCAAAGCGCGCAAAAATTGGCATTTTTAACACTAAAAAGGTCTAGTTTAACGTTTTTAACGTCCAAAATGCGCAGAGGATAACTGTGAATCGAATTATTTAATTATTACTTTGCATACTATTTCAGGTTCCGACTAATCTGACCATTTGTAAGTGTTTAGATACTTTATTGGCGCAGTTTACAACCCTTAATTGTGTATGCTATGATGAAACATTTAGTCATCACATTTATCCAGCCATCCCTACAAAGATGTTGCTCTTATTTTCAATCAATTAAAACAGCAGTGCCTAATTTCTTCGATCTTAATAAATCGATCATAAAAGCAAGATCAATTTCAAAACTGTAGTCATTGTACGCTCTTGAGTGGCTCATGAGGGCAGTGGCGTAAATTTGTTGTTGGCATTGGGGGATGATTGTCCAGTGGCAGCATCAGCATAACAAACATTTGGGGCAAAACATTTTTTGGCTTTTATTGTAAAAATTGCCTGAAATTACATAGGCCATCCCACCATCAAATATTGCCCCCCCCCCCCCCCCCCACCGGGATTTACGCCTATGCATGAGGATTAACTTACCAGGACTTTCTGCTGGATATCTGGATTTTCTACATTGTATTTTTTCCTCTTCTGTTGCTGCTGAAGCACCGCCCAAAGCCACACACTGCCCTTCATCTATAGCTGTAATATTTGAATGTAAGTTTGGTGAGCTCTTTTAAATGTTTGCATTCATTGTGTTCCATAAAAGCTGTTATACTGTGTAGGAGGCTAGGAGCCAGCCTTTGTTGTATATTTTGTTAACCATATAAGCCCCGCATACATTACTATTATAACATATTTACTACTCTACTATTAGAGGGGCTGGTGGTGCGTGCTTCCCAGCTGGCGCGCCCAAGTGGGCTATCATGTGCACAGGGAAATCTTAAGATTTGCAAGCTGCCTCCTTAGCTCAGTTGGTAAGGTGCCGGACTGCCCTGCAAGCGACCCGGGTTCAATCCGCGGCGCCGGCAGTACCCCAATCTGACCCCCTGATAATTCTATTCCCAAAACCACTGCCCCTATTATAAGCAAACTTGGAAATAATTGTTGCATTCTTTTGGCCCGTGGCAACATACCATAAATTGTTCGCAAATGTCTGAAATGTTGCAGATTTATTCTTCAGGTTTTTTTATCTAGCAAAGTCTCTCTCTGCAATAAATGTAGATTCGACCTGTTGTGGTGGGTTTAAACAATTGGGCCTGTACGTGGTGTGTATGAGCATGATGTAGGACTGAGGTGAGTAGGGGTTATATTAGTGCTGTGAAAACATTCTGAAATCAGATTCTCCTCGAAATTCTGACCCTGTCATTTATATACTAATAGATGTATTCATTTCAGCCAAATCTGAGAGGTGACCCGTACCAATTTTAAGAATTTTGGTTGATTTGACACGGAATGATCCTAGGCCTTTGTGGCATGCTAGGTAGTCGACTGCTTGAATAGAGGCAGTCAGCTAATGAATGACTAGCCAATGTGTATGCCTACATGTATATTAACTTTGCCGTGAGAAGGCTTTACAACTGCTTATAACTTAAGCCTTCAAAGGCATACATCATACATGTTGGTAAACATGGTAAATAAGAAGACTTTCATTTTGACTACCTAAATTGACTACTTAGAATGACTGCTTGTGCGACCCCTAATGAAGGTCTTCACTTCAGTAATGGTGGAACATGATGACCCTACTTACCATGCCTATTAAGCCCTGCTTCATCCTCAAGTTCTTTCATTCTTCTGTACAGGTCCATTCTCTTATCGCAATTCAAAAGTTTCATGAAATCATTGTAGGCACCTGTTGTTCTCTTAATGATCCCCAGCAATGTGTCAACCTTCTTGCCGTTGACCTGAATGTTTTCAATAGTTTTCCTCTGATCGTCAGTGATGACTTCCCTAGCAACAAGCTCTCGCAAAAAAGTATCGTCATCAATTGCTAAAAACTTGGAAAGATCAGGAGCTGCTTTGTCTAAGATACTCGCTTTTTTCGTACGTGTTTCCAGTAGTACTGCCATATCTGCATGCATCTGCACCGTGTAGATAAACAAATTCAATCAATGTTAAAATGTTAGACTCATAGACTCATCATGCTCATATTACATGGTGGTATGACACATTCAATACAATTAATTTATATTCCAGTAAATGTTCCCTTAAGTAATGGATTGTAGACTATGGCACTTTTCAGGTAAAAGTATCAAAACATCAAAAGCGTGAATGATACCTTCTGTCAATAAATAGCAAATGTTTAGACCTCTTACTTTCAAATCTTAAAACTGTAAAATCCAATAAAAAGATATGACTAGTATTTGGATACCCTTTACTTTTTCAAGTGTGATTTCTTTTCAAAATTTAAGATTTCTTTTGATGTACGTTAAGAAATCAATTAATACCATGGTACATTGAAATAGTTGTATACAGAACTGTACTGTGTCGTGAAAAGTAGCCCTTGTCAGGCTATACCAAATATTACATTGTACCAACCTATTGGTTGTGTGGTTGTGCATTTATTGTTGACTTTACTGTTGCCTTAACAGCGTCCAAATAATCAGCTGGGTGTCTTGCATTAAAGCGTTTGTAGTTTCATCCCTGTAATGATATATCAAAAACAAAAATCTATAAGCAGGTGACAAAACACAATTTTAGCATAAATTGCGTCTGCTACAAGATGACTTAAATAAAGCATTTAAACACAATTTGAATGTCAAGCCATTTCCACTTAGCGGGGATTTTAAGAATTTGTTTATCTTAGTCTTTCCTTTCTGTCAGGAATTACCCAAGAGTATATTGCTTGGTAAAAATGTAAATTATAAAATATAAAGTCAGTAAAGCCGACATCTACTTTTTGTGAAGTCGACTTGGCAAAATAGTTTCACTTTTTGTAAAGTCGACTTGGCAAAATAGTTATACATATGTAATTAAATCACTCTCAATCACACCTTTCATCATTGCAGGAGACTTTAACTTTCACATGGATGTGCTAGACGATCGCGAAGCAATGACCATGCGAGATCTCCTTGATTCTTGTTTCTTGAAGCAACATGTCAGACAACACACTCATCGAAAAGTTCACATGCTTGATCTTATCATTACCCGTGGATCCGATCATGTAGTGTCTGCAGTAAAAGTTGATCACTGGCAAGCTCTTCCTTCAGACCACTCAGCACTCCGTTCTGTTAACCATTTCGCGACCTAAAGCCACTAAGCGTGTTGTTCACTTTCGCAAACTTAGGAACATCAACGTGGAAGATTTCAAGAAAGACATTGCTGTTTCATCCTTAGTGACGGCTCCTGCTGATGATATTGAGACTCTCGTTGATCAATTTGACAATGTCCTTAGTGATCTGCTGGATCAACATGTCTCGATGCAGTCTAAGTCCATCACTTTGAGACCGCACGCACCATGGTATATGGCCATGTGTTTTGAACTCGACACCCTTCCCGTTGCATGTCCAGATTTTTACATTTTACACCATCTGAGATTGGAATTAGCATATCGCAATAACTACTTGTTCTACCCCATAAAAAGTATATATTTCCTGAGCGGTAATCTCACAAGGAATCCAAATAAGCTACTGGAATTTAAATAGGACCTAATGGTAACATGTTGTGATTAAGAATGTTCAAAATATATCGATTTTTTTCATATTTTGATTAAAGCTCAATAATAATTGTATACCGATCCCAATCATAATTTTACTGTGCATATTAGTTCCTCGTGCAATTACCCATCAGAAAAAAATGGTTGTCAATGGTTACTAGTTGAAATACACTATATCGGGAAGTAAATGAGCACAAACGTTTAAATTTCATATTTATTAGAGTTTACAAGTATATTTTTGGAGGTATGCACCCTATCCTGATTTAAACGGCATTTTTTAATTCCCCTATTTGAGAGCTTTCCAAAAATGTATAATTTTGCTATCATCGGTTGAATACTTTTGTTGATATAGTCATGTGTGTAAAACCGATGAATTAGGGCAAGTTCACTGTGTAGCGAATAGGGAGAAAGCCAAGGACAATGCAATCGTTTCATGATTACAATTGTTACATAATAGTTGTCACTTTTGTTGAAACAGAATCTTATAGAATATAAAATAATCTATAAAATGAGAGCAAAATCATATTTTACACTGGCTCTCTATAAATGATCGTAAAGCATTCAACATCCTCCTCGTCTTAATATAATTTGCCGTATGTTGTATGTGAGTATGTATGTATCCTGAAAAGGCTCTCTCATTTTGCGTCTAAAAGTCGCGCACGTTGCACTGATACTAGATGATGACCTGACACGGGTTATAAGCTATAAATGGCCGAAAACCGTACAGAATTGACCAAGATATGAGCAAAAAGGAGTGAAATCCAGGGCCTTTTGAGATTGTTTCTACGGGCCATGTCGAGCGCGTAACATATAACGCGTAGTAGTGCGCCATGCAAAATAAACGCTCACACGCACTACACCCACGCACCCCTACACACGCGGGCGGGCAAATATTGGAGAAATACGCTGCACTACGGGAGTTGATTAATTTAGGCCTTGAAGGTGTATAAGCACGGGACGGGCGGGAACGGCGGTAGGGGCGGGGACGGCGGGCGAGGGCTGGCGGGGGAGGGCTGGCGGGGGCGAGGGGAGGCCATGAAGTAATGAGGTTTGGGAGGCAGGGGGTTGATGAACAAATGTGATGCTAAATTGCGTAACGGATATGCCACGGGGCGGGCGGGATGGTGACGGTTGGGGTACGGGAGATGGTTAAGGTTTAGGCCTTGGAGTTAAAATATGCTATGGGGCGTGGGCAGGCGGGGGTCTTTTAATTGAAATTTGAAAACTTTTGAATTAAAACAAAAATGTTTTGAATATTGTTCTATTCCTATGTGTTTCGTTATAAATTTGCATCAAAAAAATTCATTTGTAGGTGTTCTATCTGGTAGGCCCTACTCCCTAGCGGGAGAGCCCGTCTGAAGGACGGGCGTCCCGCTAGTCATACTATAATTTGCCTTATGGTGTATGCATGTATGTATGTATCCATAAAAGGCTCTCTCAGTTTGCAACTAAACGCCGTGAACGTTGCACTGACAAAAGATGATTATAATGTGAGTGTTATAAACTATAAATGGCTGAAAACCGTACAGAATTGACCGAGATATGAGCAAAAGCGGGAAATCCTGGGCCTTTTCAGCCTGGCTTTTGAGACTATTTCTACAGGCCATGTTTGTTTTTCTTTGCGTACACTGTAACCATGCACTGCAGTCGGTGCGCGTAACCCATAACGCGTTGCAGTGCGCCATGCAAAATAAACGCGCATACGCACTACATCCACGCACCCCTACACACGCGGGCGGGCAAATATTGGAGAAATACGTAGCCCTCCTCGTAGGGCCACTATCCAGGGAAATACTATACTAAGATAGAATATAGAAACACTGAGTCAGCCATCCTCCAGCCGAGTCAAAAGAGTGAGTTCGGTTCTCGGGTTGGTCGGTTCTCGGATGTGGAGCAATTTGTCTAGGATTATAGATATACGACATAATTTAAATAAAACTGAAGGCGGTTTTATTACATCAAAATTGTTTAAACCGTTCGCGTTCTTGCGTTATTATGTTATTGAAATTTGTCTTGAAGAAATGCGTCCACAGCTAGCATTGGTGCCGTGCTTCGAAATGTTATAATTTCTCCAATAAGAACTGGGAAGAAATCCCAAATTGAATAATTTATCAAAATGGAAGCACATCACATGAGGTTGATATCGCGTTAAGTACACGAGGTCAACCTCCACCCCCCCCCCCCCCCCCCACCACCCCCCACCCCGAAAAAAAAAGAAGTGCAACGGACATCCGTGGTGCGCAATACGTAAGTTCGACCTCACGGCTCTGATTTAGCGGCATTTGATGAGTTTTCAAGCATGCGCGCGCAGCTGATCGAAGTGCGCTCGCGTATGGCGGACAGTAGCCAGGAGAATATGTGACGTAGGTCCATTGTGAAATGACAGTAATATGTATTATAAAATACTAGCGGGTACCTGACCCCTGGGTCCTCGCTAGCTGAAGTATTATGATCTAAATTAGATTCCTGTATTATCTGTAGCTAAATGGGCATAAGATTATAGACATGAGTTCAAAATTGTAGATACCTGAATTATTTTTTTCATTTGAAATAGACCTTATTTATAATAATCTGAGTTGTGTGCTAGCTTTGAATCTCGAATTCCAATAACCTATTTTTGGGGAAACAATGTTGTAGTTACCCCATACCCCACAAATGTTGTACCTACCCTATATACCCCATATGCCCGTATCCAGATTATCAAGTAAGGGACCTGGGGATATGCCCGCTAGAAGATATACTGTGCAGTTAGTCATCAAAGCGTAGGCTATTGTATTGTAATATAGCAAGAGTTTATGTCCTTAAAACTCCATATGAATATCATCAGTGCAACGGTGCCCGTAATTAATCCAGGGTTTTTTCCACCCATACTCCAGGTACCCCATGCATGTGCCCTATTATAATCATGATAATAATCCAGTTAGGCCTACCCCTGTGTTCATATTATGTAGGCCTAGGATTTGAGTTTTATAGTGGGCTTTTTAGATTAGTGAGGCGGCGGAACAGGGGCAGGGGGTCGCTAGATTTTACGACGCCCCACCCCCTACAATTTGTCAAGTCTCCCATAGAACACGTGTATTTAATGACGCCACTGGTTTTGGGTTTAAAGTTTTATTGCGGGTCTTTCATAGTTAGCGGGATGCGGGGTCTCACCATGATCACTTTGTACCCACTTTGGTGAGCCATCCGTTCATTTTATTTTTCGGTCTATTCACATTAAATTATTTCTCCAATTAGGTATGTAGTCCTAAAACGTAAGTGCAATTACCATGCATATTTTGATCACACCGTTCCTTTATTAACAGGTCCTTGTTAGTATAGGCCTACCATTTATATGAAAAACATGGTTTTCTGGCCTATCCATATTTCTGCGTCGTGGCATAATGCATTTTCCCTGTATTAACACATGTTATCCTGGATGTAGGCCTACAGTTTTGCGCCGGCCTTTGCTCCCAGTTCCTTCAAAGGGTTCTTGTACTGTATACCCTGGCTATATGATTGACTTTTTGTTGTTGCCTCATCGTGCTCCGTTATCTTGTAGGCCTAATGTACGGTTAGCACTACGGAGCAACAGATTGCTTGCTTTTCTGGATGTAGGCCTACAGTTTTGCGCCGGCCTTTGCTCTCAATCCTTCAAAGGGTTCTTGTACTGTATACCCTGGTTATATGATTGACTTTTTGCTGTTGCCTCATTGTGCCCCGTTATCTTGTAGGCCTACTGTACGGTTAGCACTACGGAGCAACGGATTGCTTGCTTTTACCCTACCCCATAACAAACTACGCTTTGCGCCACTAACGCGTGAAGTGCACCTTACGGTTTGCGCCATTATGCGTGTATCGCCCGATTACGCATGCGCCGGCAATTGCCCGATAACGCGTGCGCTGGCGATCGCCCGATTACGCATGCGGTGCGCCGGCCAACGCAATGGCCTGCCCAGCATATACGCAGCGCGTTTCAATAACGTAACAACGGGCTAAAAAAAACCAAATTCCACGAAATCTAACCCAAATTAAAAAGATCAAACATAAACTGGTTCGTCGTGGGACCCATCAGTCAGGTATACGAAATATATTATTGCGAATACATTCAATAAACACGTGACTTATAGGGTGTCTTTTAAGCTTGAAAAGAATCGAAAGAATGCGTTGAAAAGAACAAAGAAGAGATTAACTGATGTGTGTGTGTGACTTAATCATGTTGCTTCTTGCTTCGTGCATTTTAAAAGCTTTACTTTCATACTGAGAGGATTGGACCAAGCCGATTTTGCTTCCTCATGTTTGCTGAAGCATATCTCCGGTTCTAAATAACCAATTGGAACTAAAATGCAAATGATAGCTTATTTACTCAGCTTTCATAATACATCAAGATTGGACCCGTGTGTGCCTGTCCTTTTAAGATATCTTATGTGCCCGGAGTGTTAACATTTTTTGGGACACCCTGTAGTTGGCTATCATGGAAAGGGGTTATTTTTAAGAGTGCATACGGCAGTCTTCCTACATATGGTGCACATGATAGACGAATTACTCTAGCTCCAGTTCGAGGCCCGCCCGTACAAGGACGATAACAAGGGGTCGAACGGGTTGGTCCAAATCTTTGAAAAGGCATACATTAAGAATGATTGTAAATAACCATTATTTATTTTTATTTTTTTGGAAATATGTCGTTTACTCTCCTATCCCGACTGGTCTTAATTAAGTTTAGTAACTGTTGCACACCAATAACACTAAACATAGGTGTAAATTCACGCACGGTGCTGTTTATATGGATATTATGCTCAGGTGAAGATATCAATGTAATAATTCATGAATGCTATCTACTGAAGATAGCAATATAGCATATGTTATCTGAAGATAGCAATGTAGTATATTAGTATACTATCTACTTAAGATAGCAATATAACATACAGTTATCTACGAGGGTCATTCAATAAGTTATACCTCCTACTTCATAGCTTTGCTATTATACAAGCTAGTCGTATGAAATATTCCACAATTGAAGCTTTGTATCTCAGCTACAAAATCATAGCAAATTGATCTGAATACTTATTGTACTTCTCTGGATATGCAGTAAAAAACAAACTTCCATTTAGCGCGACGAAAACGGGTAAAAAACAGCCAAATATCTCCTAAGTGCTATTCATTTGGCCAATTCTAAGAGACAAAATGTACTATCGGTCAATTAAAATCGTTCTAAGTTAAAAATTATCTCTTGAACAGACTTTAAACAAAACAAGTGGCTGATTTCCTGGCGGAAAATACCCTCTAATTAGCCAGAACAAGACCAGTACAGCCATCAATTTTAACCTTACCCTAGAGAACCAGCTGCAAAAGTCATTATTTTCTCTTCATAGGAACTTAGAGATCTTCATTATACAGGACTAAATTGATATAATTCAAGTCTCTCGAAGATATATTTTTCTATCACTGACTACCTGATTAACTATTCTAAATGTTGCACATAAGGAGAACTGATCAAGTTACTATCATGTTAAGATTCAACATTCGAGGCATCACTGTGGCTTGACTTGCAACAATGAACATTTGACTGAATATCAGTATTCCAGTATGCTAAAGGCGTGTCAACACATTCGAGTTTATATTATACTATTTGCCTGCTACAAAGGCTAATATTGCCTACAATCTGATTTATACATGATAGTATAGCATTATATTCAGAAATCATCCATTATTTTCTATTTTCAGTATTTAAATCGGGCGGTTATACCTAATCATACAATACGGAGAGAAAACGAAAAACATGTATTTAACTTTGGGGTAATTTTCCGTGTCCGTTGTCCAAAATCTCTCGCTGGCTTTGATCGCATCTTGACAAAAGTGAAATAGGTATCAATTAGCATTTACTATAAATGTGTAGCTATTATCTAGAGCTATTATCATGACAAATGTCATGAGGCTGAGTTTAAAGCTGACATTCATATTAGCGATGTTATGAGTGAGGAGGTAGAACACATTGAATGACCCTCGTACTAAAGATAGTAATGTGTTCTATGTTAATGGGTACTATCTACTGAAGATAGAAATGTAACGCCGGTTGTTTATCTACTGAAGAAAGCAATAATATTGGGTTATATCTAAGTGATGAATGCAATAATATATGGGTGCTATCTACTGTAGATAGCAGACATCCAAGTTGTAATGGTTTGTGTGTTTGTTTGTTTGTTTATTCGCGAACTGCACTACACCTTAACCAGCTTTAAACTAAGGCCTCCTCCATGCAACAACAAAACATTCAGAGATTTTTGTTATTCTCCAAAAGAACTTTATAATGAATTAAAACAGCAACACCCCTATTCAATTTCCTTTGGGTACCGATGATGTTGACAAATTAGGTGTCATTGTAATGATTGCAGGTATTAAATCGATTTCACTAAAAACAAGTTCCGCTAATACCCGTGATTCCAAAGCTATAAAAGGGCAACCCATCCGTCCATTTCAATAGCGTCTTTCTACTCAATAGAAAACAGATAAAGCAATCGATTCACAAATGACGGTCATTTGAATGGAAAGTGATGGTACATTGGTTTACGCTATAACTTATTTTAGGGACTGCAGTTTTGTTTTGCTTAATTAGGGTACTTAGCACATTTTTTTAATTTACCAACAGTGGTATTCATATCGGGAAGAACAAATACTACACGACTACATGAATCGCATGCTCCAACACGATAGGGGTAACGGAAATTATGTTAATGAGCTACCTTTTCCTCTACCATGTTGACCTTTTGTTATACCAAACAATTCCGCCCGCTTAAAAAGACTGCCTCGCAATGCGTAGAATTCAACGTGTACGTGTATACGCCAGGGTCACAGAACTTAACGTTAAAAGGGGCGTGTTCCTATTAAGTGTTTGTCCTGGACAAAAGTCACATGACTCCCTACGTATCTGAGTCCAGTCAATAGTTAGGTCACCCAAGCCCTAATGAAAGCTATGAAGATTGTTAAACGGGATCAGTCGTCACAAACATGCACAAACACAATAGCCAAACGACCTTGCTTTTGTCAACACTCCCTACACAGAGGACTGCAGTGCAAATCTCTAGGATTTTTGCTATGTAATCTCTATGGCGGATTTCATTCCGTTGTATGAAGCTATGATGTTTGCGTGGTCTTCGCTATCTCGAAGCAGATAGAGCAATACGTACATGGACTTTTTTGTAGACGAGGGTTCATTTCATGATTTGGTGAGGTTTAGAATGAGTTAGGATTCCTGTAATTTCGAAGACCACAGATTTTCAAAACGTGAATTTTCCAACATTTTACGACATAAATTTGGTCACAAAACGTGTTTAATACTATACATTTTACCGTTTTGCAGATGTTAATGACCCTCTTCTAAAATTCTACATGATTTTTAACACGTTTCTCAGTTTTTGAGATGCCCAAATAGACCATTTTCCGAAGCTATTTCTAGCAAATATTGCAGTCACGGAGACTCCATTGTTTTCTTGCGTATAACAAAATCTGACAGGCAGCGTGACCTCCCTGCTGGCTGAGTCTCCGTGTTTCCATGTAATAATACCATGGTGCAATAGATTTGCCGCGAATTTTAATCGACCAAACGTAATAATGAAATTTATTTACGAACGAAATAGGTGTCTAGAATCGTTTCAAAAATTACTGTTATGCATTATAATGAAATCAGAATTACAATCTCCTTCAGCATATATAATCAACTTTTGGGCGATAACCCTATGTTAAAAATGCACAACAATCGAAATATAAAGCATTTTAGCATCCGATTTAAGTGATATTTGGATTTTGAACTTTATGTAATTTTATTTTAAAAAAAGTTAGCTCAAACGGCAAAGCTCCGGCTTCACAATCATGAGGTCAGTGGTTCGAATCCTGCAAATGGGTTATGTTTTTCTGTTTGTTGTCACACTTTATTTTTAGAAATCGACAGGATTGCTTATCGTTCGCTATATCTATTGAATGTTGAATGATACTTTTTTCTTTTGGAATTTCACTGCGATAAAGAATGTCCTGTAAATATGAAGAGTTTATTTCCAAAAGGCGCTAACTCCATAAAAATGAAATAGGAGAAAAGCAACGTTTTTTAATATGAGGATGATGCACTTCTTTGATTAAGTTTATTTTCTGCCCAATGAAACATACCACACGTGGAAGATTAAAAACGTGTTTGAATTAAATTTTGTATTTCCACTGTATTTCCTATGTCTTTCTTTATTTTCGGAAACGAGTGGAGTTAGCGCCCTTTGGAACAAAAATGTCTCGACCAATTTTTAGAAACCACTTTTCCAAAAAATCTTTACTTAGAAATAAAGTGCACCTGAAAGACATTGTCAAATAACATTGAAAACAGAAAACCGCATTCAAATACCTCTTACATTTTTTGAATTATGATATTTTGTAATTTCTTGAGAAAACTGTAATTTTTGACAATTTTGCACATATTTTGAAACAACAACAATTTTGTTCGTATGCCATTTTCAAAACAAAAATCCCAATAATCTTACGTTTTTTTCATTGAATTTTATTAAGGAGATTCATATCAATGTTCTACCACCATAAAAAAAAAACCATATTTCTACAATTTTGGCCTTAAAATAGTTAATTATATTCAAATTTCCGGGAATTTCCGGAAATGTTCGCAAATTTCCGGAAATTGCCGAGGGTCATAACTTTGGACCCGAACATGCTACAGATGTAGACTAAAGGTTAAAAGTTGTATTTTGTAACTCTCTTTCATATTCTGCACCTAACTCATTTTTTTTAAAAGTGGATTTAGCGCCTTTTGGAAATGAGCTCTTCATATAATTGTGTCGACTATTCGGTTCATTGAACTATGGCCCCTAGCTAGTCTATTAATGAACATGATCTGCGAAAGCCAATTGTTATGTAAATAAGAAGCTAGTCTGCTATTGCTATGTTCTTCAATCGATTTTCTTATTTCTTACACCGATATGGTCATGTGTTAAAAGCTCGCCTCCTTTCGCGTTACACACGGATTTTGGCTTTCGCGACATGATTTTAAATTTATATTTGCTTGTATATATATAAAAGTATACATTTTCTGATGGGAAATTGCATGAGGAAACCAAATATGCCATTGACATTATAGTACGACCAAGGACTAAAATGGTATGATTCACAATGTGAATTGTTGTCCATTTCACTTTAAATGCTACTTGTCCTAGAGGAATTGACTGATGACATTCATAAACAGTCAAAGGATTCATTAGGATCATGTGCATTTAGGGTCTCCAGCAAGTAAACGTGTCATGTCATATGCATGATATGGGGTCACTAGGGGTCATAGACCTATACATGGGGTAAAAGTTAAGACATGGTCCGATTTGGACCGGACTTGTTTCGTCTTGTTTGGTTTGATGATCCAAGAAAATAAGTCAGTCATTACAACGAGGTCAAAGGTCATTGAGGTGTCACTAGAGTTCAAATTGTGAATATTGGCCCACATTTGGGCAAAAGATTCCTTATGTCCATGCACGCATAGGGTTTTAGAGATTAAACGTGACAGGTCATAAGGGTAACTAGGGTCATTGACCTATTGTCCGATTTTAATTAAGGAAGTCAATATCCGTGCTTCTTGAAGCATAATTAGCTCTAGTGAACATTATTTTCATAACATCAATTTTCAGCCATGTCAAAAGTAAAAGTAAATATATTGACAACAGTTCTCTTTTATCAATTTAAATGGTACAAAGATCAAGAAAGAAGGTTACGCTCCGGGGGGGGGGGGGGGGGGAGGGGGGCGGTACCCATGTATATTGGCCATACGGGTATGTGCGGCCACTAAGGACCCCTTTTCGTGGCCTGTCAGCCGCTCATAAAGCATCTCATTCACTAATTAAGTCGTTCCACAAGCTATACAATCCAAACTCTCCCGTTCGGACGTTGTTATTCCCCGTTCATTAATCCGGAAATCATGTAGACCCGTTCTCTAAGCATATCGTTTTCGAGTCTCCAGATGATCTGCTTGCGATAGCTACATGCTAATACACACGAGAATTTTAGAGAGAAGATCACCGGGGAAAATCCAATGCCAGTCGCCCATTTCAACCTTGGCACCGATTTACTGTCAGTGTGAGTCAATATTCATGTTTAAAATATCGGTTGGGCGCGCTGAAACTAGGGAGAGCCTCGCTTTCATATTAAAATTGCGATTGCGTACAAGTAGCATAATATAGTCAGTGTCATAATGCTATGGTCATTTCCAACTATGCGTGCAAAGCTGAGTGCATTCGTATGTGCGCACATGGTGCACTTTAGTTCGCACATTTCATGTATCTGGACGCAGCTCTGCGAACAACAATAGCTTTAATTTTGTCATTAATGCAGTAGCGTAGCCAGGGTCACTTGTTAGGGAGGGGGATCAAAGGGTATTTTCCCCGGTGAACACCAGTTCGACTCGGTGGCGTAGCCAAGTTTTTCATGTAACTTTTTGATTTGCCGTCGAGCAAGAAAATTATAAGCGGGTGGGGGGGGGGGGGGGGTAGTGGCGTTCGTTGCGGCCCCATAATGGCGTGAAAAACTGCAATTTTCCAACTAATTTGCCTGTCTTCCTTTCTCCTTTCTGTCACTTTCCTTTCCCTTTTTATTCCCTTTTTGCCTCATCTTCTCCATTTCATTCCCTTCCTTTGCCTTCCCGAACTTCCCCGCTGCCTTCCCGTAAAAGAGTGAAATTCCACTCTAATGGACTGAATATTCACTCTTCAAAGGATTGCCTACACTGTAGTGATCACATTATAGAGTGAAAGTCACTCCTTGATAGAGTGGAACCATTTTCACTCCAAAAAAGTGTGAATTTTGTTCACTCCAGGAACGAGTGAAGTTTCACTCTTCGAAGAGTGCCTACAGTGATCACTCCTTCTTAGAGTGAAAAAAGAAGGAGTGAATTTCACTAATTTAGAGTGAACTTCACCCTCATTGAGAGTGAACAATAATGGAACATTCTAGTAAATAATAAAATCACACATCAGATTTTACTGTCAATTCCTTTTTTTAAATTACTTAATCACATTCACATGTAATGTTAGCAGAATATGATATCAGAGGTGTTTATTTCCGATAAATGCAATTTTGCGATTGGACAGAGAATATCATCTATGAATCGGAGTGAATAATTAATTTATTCTTGTTAACTCCTCATCACTCGTAGTCGACTATGTATACCTTGTATAATTTCACTGTCACACAATCGAACAACACCCTCTGATACTTCCCATCCGAGAACCGAAAACAAGGTCTACTGGCATTGGATTTACCAAAGAACTGTGCTTAAAAGCACACTAGGGATTACTAGGGACGATGCTTTTTATGCGTCACGATAGTATCACACCCCTTCATAACGCGCTAATATTGAATTTGCTGTCTGTACATCTAGAAACACGTGAAGGTATTTCCGTGGCTGTGTAAGAGTTTCTAGTTATCGTAAAAAATGATCAAAAAGTAAAAAGTAAAGTAAAGCGAGTCTGTTTTACTTCCCAACATGAATTAAGGCCGGTACCCAACTATACGCCTGGGTGAAGAGTGGCAAGCGAGGTAAAGTTTAATCTTAAAGGGGCGTGTTCCTCTCAAGTGATTGTCCTGGACAAAAATCACATGACAAGCTACGCACCCAAGTCCTCGCGTGTCCGGCAAAAAGCCCATGACGCAATAATAAGTCACGATAATGATGTATTTGGGACCTAAAGTACACTTTTCTGGAAATTCTTCTTATTTGCCGGGAAATGTGTCCCTAGCCCCGAGTTGAAAGGAATTTGTGAATGAGTGCGTCACACCGGGGTTTCACTGAGAGTTTTCAAAGACTTTGGTTGTACGAAACAATTTTCAAGTTTAAACGCAATTTTAAACGCAACAGTTTCCATATTATGAGTAAAACGTGTGGTTAAACAAAATATAACAAGCTGATCAGTCAGGGCAAACTGCCAAAAACGGCAATCTATCGAATTTGGCAACATACTGCCGAATCCGGCAATATTGCTTTTTTTGCCATTTGGTTATTTATCAAATTGAGAACCTATATCTGTATGGTGGTTTCATAATTTAATTAAGTCAAAATGATTACCACTTTTTTATCTTTTAAGTTTATTAATCACACTCTTTTCTATCACAATCACATATCAAGTCAAACATGTTCAGTTTAAATTACAAAATATGACACATTCTTACTATTACTTGTATCTTCTATCATGTGTATTTTCAAAATATGATATAATTTCAAGTCACTCATTGTTACGCACAATCAACTGATCAATATAAATTGATGTTAATTAAATGTCAATTAATTTTCTGAATCTTAATTCTGATTTGAAAAGAAATAAAAGATTGGGATGATTCCCATATCTAAATTTACTAATTGACAATTTCGCTATCATGATTATACTAGTTAATCTCTCTGTATTTTTTCTTTACATTGCTGAAACCCAAAAAGAACATCAAAATGTGTTAAAATTACACGTTTGATTCTTTTAAAGATATAATGGCATTTGCTTCTAACCATATTGGTTGTATCTTCTTACAGAAAAAGAAGAAGTGTTCTACATAATCCTTTTCATTACATATATCACATACCACATTTTTTTCTATTTTCATTTTATGCCGAACAATTTTTGTGGGGGTAGATATTACTAGTGATTTTCCAATTAAGTGATATCAGTCTACCTCTCTCGACTTGTTGTAGATGGCATATTTCATATTTTATTCCAATTAAAAGAGAAGTTTGGATATTTTCTTTGCAGAAATTTAGAAATTGCAGACACTTATTTTATCAGTTCTTTTTTAAAGGTTTTTGCTGTTGTCTTATCAATGTTAACATCTCTATCCGTACATCTTAAATAAATACACTTATCTTCTGTATGAGGATGTTTGACACATTTCCAATCCTTAGGAATTGCATTGATAATAGCTAAATATTCCATTAATAGGCCGCCATTGTGTGGCATTTTATTTTTTGAATTTACTACATCTAACATTTTCCCGTCTTTACCAAATAGTTGATTAATCTTAATGATTCCTGATTTTATCCAGAGCTTAAAGTGAATCGTCTTTCCATTGTATCTAATGTCCTCATTGTTCCAAATTACTTGGTTGTTATGATTTTCTATACGCTTTATTTGCGGTGTTTGTAAAACACGTACGACACGTACGCGTACGTACGTACGTACGGTACATGTACATAATACTGTTCATTATGATCGTACATCATGAATAATGTATTAAATGATTATTATAAAAATTCTCCCAACCACACCTCTTTCAGCGGCAGATTGGTTTGATTATGCGCGATGTCACGCAAGCTCCGATACAACGGTCTGAATCAACGGCATAGTAAACGGGCAATCACATTACCGTAAATCAGCGAATTTCTCTATAATTGTTATTGATATTGCAATGTGTACTCACACTCCCTCCGCAAGTGTTGCTATTTTGATACTGAAAATTTTTGAAATTCATATTTATTTACATAGAACGTGCAAATACATGAAACACTTTTTTAGCGCGAAAAGTTCTTCGTCAGTCATTCAAGCTGTAGCCTAGCCAAGGAGTATATATAATAGGAGGGGACACTTAGCTCATTTGCATATTTGCTCATTAATATGATTAACCCCGTGAACCCAGTCAAAGGTCGCAGATAACGCCCTCTGGAGAGTCGAAGGGACTTTTCTATTGTTCTCTAACGACAGCGTTGGGACAGCGCATGAAGTTTCTTGTACAGAGTTGGCGATGAGCGATTGAGAAGTATAACAAAAGCATACATAAACAGATCGTAACATGAATAATGCAATGCAACAGGTCACACAACGTTCAGTCGAGCGACCGTATAAACAGTATACAAGATGCCATTTATTGTGTTCGAAATTTCAACGTTTTTACCATTCTTTCCAAAATAAGGAGTATAATCACATTACAAACACATTTTGTGCGAGAGTAACATATAAACATGGTTTAAAATGTCCAAAATGGCACGATAAAAATCCGTTCGTTATAAATAAAAGAATCAATGGTTAAATAATAAACTGACACAATTACACTCGTCGATCTCTGTGGCGTGCATACGTTGGCCATATCGTTTGCAATCGGCAATCACGGGTTCGAATCTCCGTGTGTTCGTTGTTGTTTTCTATTTTTTTGTTTTTTAAAAAAACAAATTAAACTTGATTGTGGATGTATGTAACATCATTTTTATGTCAATTTTTATAATTTATAAAGGCCGCCAATGCTTTAATATTTTTTTTCTATTCTTTTTTTAATCTATTTTTCGATCTATCATTTATCTCTGGATTTATTTAACTTTATAATCTAAACAAATTAAAATGCGTAAAACAATATATTATTGCTCGATAAATAAGTGATTGAAGTTGAGTTCACTTTGATAATGATAGCAACACTTGTTGAAAAACCATTTTACCAGTGTGCCCAATCATTTCTCCTTTGCACACTTTGTTTAAAATACATTCAGAGATGTCATTTTTATAGCTTGATAGCTAGGCTAATATACAACTGTAAGCTATTTGGATACACAAAGCAAACACATTTCCAAAACAGGCCATAGACAATCGTACAACATGAGAAAGGAGACCGTTTATACCAATGTTTAATCTACCATGATTACCATTTTTTTAAATCTGTACAACCGATGAATTTCTAGAAAATCTTTGGTACAACTTCATTTCAAGAAAGTTAGTTCTTGTACCAAAGCTTACCAAATTTAGCTAGCTTTAATAAACGAATTGGGAGACGCAATATTCATGTCGAAATATATTATGTGGAAAGGCAATCAGACAACTATTGATAGACGCGATCAAGTCTTGTACCTTTGAAGGGTGATTACGGGCACGTCCGTATGAGTAAAGTGGATTCCCTCTATAATGAACCAACATATGCGTAGGTCAACTGAAAGCCCGGTCCGATGGTAGACTCCGAATCTCCAGAATCTTAGGAGATATGTACACATTTTCTCATAATACTTTATGCTGCACGGTGTCTCATTTAGGCCCACAGGCCGGGCGGGCTACATGTAGAGCGGGGGCTAGAGAAGTGCTCAGAACCGGTGCTGCGCCCAAAAGTTACCACCCAAAACTAGTAGTTTTGCGAAAGATACTACTTTTGGTTGCGCAAAACTAGTATCTTTCTCAAAACTACTATTTTTGGATGGCTTGGGTTGCGCAAAACTAGTATTATTTGGCGGCCGTTCATTAATACTAGTCTTGGTCGGGAAAATGTCCTGCACTTCGTGTTAGGCATACAGGTTGTTTGTAAACGAGCGTGTATATTTAAAAACATTGGCCGCTAATTATATAAACAAAGCAGGGAAATAACTGTGTTTCTCGGACTTCTTTATCTTTATTCGTCATTAAGAAGATGAAAATGTTCCCAAATTCTGGGAGATTTTTGTTGTTTGTATTTATTTTCTAGCTATTTATTATTTATACCTCACTCAATTTAAAAAAAATTAAACACCGGATTCTACTGTCGCTCTGTTACGGTCGTATAGTCGGCCCCCGGATTCCACGTCACTCTGTTGCAAGTAAGTGTAGGCCCTATATTCGCCACAACATGTGGGCACTACCACATAGTTTTATTGACTGTACATCATGCCTTTCGTCGGTATACAACTCGGACTTTTTACTGTCTGATAAGTCCACCCCCTCCCCTCCCTATGGCCCTGTTTAAAGCTGGCTATGCCACTGATTCGCGCATGTTGGATGTGCCGGCCCGCCGCGCGCCAGTGGTCCGCATTGCGGCGCGTTATTGGTCACTCTCGATCATAGTTCGGCGTGGCCCCTCGCTACACGGCTCGATCCTCATGGCGGCATTATTATCACATCAAACCACTTCTGGATGTTATCATCAATCAATGCATTGTCGGCTGCTTTAGTCAAAATTAAATATTATATACCAAGGGGATATACAACTGTCACTGGATATACCCACTTTGCCTATCTGTGATATACCATTGAACCGTCAACGCCTGAATCTTTTCCGTGAACTTTTCCTGATTGGGCTTTTCCACCCCAAACTGGCCGGAGCCCGGGGGGGGGGGGGGGGGGGGGTGGGGGGGGGGTTAGATCTACGGTTGATTAGCGCATTACAAGAAGTTGTGTCACTTGCCATGCAGCACATACTCATTAGGCATTTGTCCAACATTTTAGTGGACAAATCCAAAGCGATCGGACGCATGCGTAGAAAAAAATGTCGTCCCCTTGACTCTCCAGAGGGCCTTTTCGATATTCAGACAATGGCGGACATTCGTGTGACGAATATTCTAGGTGAAATTCGATGTGGGAACGCTCGGCCTGTAGGGAACGATGATATTTCTGACTTCAACAGCGCCAGGGCATCGTTCGGGGACCGTTTGATTATCACTCAGGTCGTGTCAGTATGAAATTAGGTAAAACACTCCGACATCAAATTGAAATCAACGGAGATTCAAAGATTACGGCCGTTCGTGTCCACTATGGTCTGGTACTTTTCATTTTCGACGTCACAAATGACGTATATTCATTGATATGATTATTCATTGTATATTCATGTCCGTCTATGCTTTCGGCGATTCGAACAATAGAGTGTCAGGCGCCTGGCCTAGCTCTCAAAGTCTCAGCTCATCGCAGTATTGAAGAGTCTTTGAAGGAAGCTGAGACGAGTAAGTATGAACGTATATTCTTGTTTCTTGACTATTCCTCCTGTTATTTACATTATCATTCATGCATTAGGTCTGTTAATGTTATCATCATTCATTTCTCAACTACATGTGAAAAAATAATGGTTCTGTGCAATGGAATTGGAAAGCTTTATTCGTGTATTGTAAAGCTTCATTCATCACGTACATGTTCATGTTATTGTACAGTCACGGTAACATGGTGGATCTCCTGTCTGTGCCTTGTGCCCTACGAGGTTAACGGGATGGACCGTGAGCACAGCAAACGATAGGTTGCATTACAAATAATAAATGGTACAAGTAGTAGGGAGAATTCCGAATGACCAACGCGAGTACGTGTTTTACAAACACCGCTTTATTTGTTTAACCGTATTGCATTTGAACCATATTTGTATCAACATTTTATAAAACGACGGCAGTTTGTTTAAAATATCGATACATTGTTTACTTAAAGTTGTTAGAGAACAATTACAATTGAATATATCCATACCTATATTAAATTTTCTAATGTGAAAGAATATTTTTCTTAGCGGATAAGTCATTGTTTAGAATTTTTAACCCATGACATTTGTAGTGAGTATAAGAATGATTTCAAGTCTACCATTCTCAATCCTCCTTGATCATAATTTAACATCAGTATTTTACGTTTTACTCTTTCTCCTTTCCTTCATACAAATTCGTGAAATATACTGTTTAATTGTGTAATGACATGTTCCGTTAAGACGATGACTGAACTTAGGTTAATTGAGATGCCATTTTAATGCTTTTAACTATTAATATTTTGCCAACCATTGATAATTGTCTATATTTCCATGCTTCTCTAATTAACTTGAGAACTAGAGTTCGCTTTTTCCCCCAATTTTCATTTATCTGGCTAGCACTTGTAGTACTACTGAATGTATTACCTAGGGTTTTAACATTATTATTTGGATATAAATTCCATTTCAATTCACCAAACGTATAGCTTCTAAGGCTATTTGATCCAATCCATATTGCCCCTGTTTTATTTTTATTGAGAGAGAGACCTGATATAGATTTGAACTTGTCCAAGATTGCTATGACCTTGTTAATTTGATCTTCATTTCCCAAGAACATTGTTATATCATCAGCATACAGTGATATTTTTGCATCCTTTTTCTGGTAATTTATAAAAGGAAGTCTAATACCTTCAATATTTTCGTCTAGCCTTACTTTGCATGCTTATACCTCTATACACAATACAAATAATAATGCAGATAAAGGACATACTTGCCTTACCAGAAACATGTCCATTATGGGTTATACAGTTACATCATTATACAGAGTTTCTACCCATTTGATGAAGCTAGGACCACAATTTAATAATTAAGAGTTGCCATCATATACTTCTTATCAATACTATCAAATGCTTTACTAAAATCTAAAAACATAATAACTCCATTTATTTGTGTATACCTTAAAACGTCTTAAATTAGTCTAGCATTTTCACCTATAAAACAACCTTTAACCCTAACCTCCTAAGTCACATTTTGAAGATTTTTTTATTTTTCAACGACAAAAATTGCGGACAAAAAGAGTGGCGCCGCCACCGGGGCTCGAACCCACAACCTCTCGGTTCTCAGACGAACGCTCTACCAGTGCGCCACGGGGGCCAATCATACTCGGGCTAGTGTATTGGCCCGACTATGTAGCCTGGGGCCATTATTTCATCGAAAAAGTACCACGCCAGCTGGCACAGACAGACGTTACCGTGCACATTTGCGGCATTGAGGATAGTTAGGGTTAATAAAATCATACATGGACAATTTTGAAAAAAGAAAAAAAAGAGAAAAAAAAAATCCGTTAACCCTAACCTCCTAAGTCACATTTTGAAGATTCTTTTTCAACGACAAAAATTGCGGACAAAAAGAATGGCGCCGCCACCGGGGCTCGAACCCACAACCTCTCGGTTGTCAGACGAACGCTCTACCAGTGCGCCACGGGGCCCAATCATACTCGGGCCAGTGTATTGGCCCAACTATGTAGCCTGGGGCCATTATTTCATCGAAAAAGTGCCACGCCAGCTGGCACAGACAGACTTTACCGTGCACATTTGCGGCATTGAGGATGGTTAGGGTTAATATATCCTGTTTGGTCAGGATCAACAATCTTGGATATGATTGTTTGCATTCTATTTGCCAAAGCCTTCGTAGCTTTTTTATAATCAACATTCGTTAATGTTATTGGTCTCCAGTTTGACAGTGAATCACGTGGTTGGTGTTTGCCTTTGTGTATTAATGTTATTATACCTTTCCTTTGACTTCGACCTAGTTGGCCATTTTTATAACCTTCATAACTAAAACACCTACTTCATTCCAAAAGTGTTTATACAAATCTGTTGTTAGACCATCATAACCCGGACGTTTGTTATTGTTCATATCGTCAAGTGTTTTTTTACATTCTGTTTAGCTTTAATATACATCTGTTGGGTTTCAACTGAATTGTTTTTCTTCAGCTGATCAGTTGCCTATTGCAGGCTTTCTTCCAAGCTTGCAATTTTTGGTTATCTTTATTTTTATTTATGGTCACGCGTTATGAACTCGCCTCCCAATAGGGTGGTGCTGTTACACTTTTTAGTTTTATGCTGTCATATTCCTTAAATATTTTTAAAACCACAAAAGCTATCTCAACACATTTGGTATCATTTTAAAGCCCCAATAACAAGCATTCTGCCTGCAAAATAGCATTGTTTTAGCTAATACAGAAGGGGAGCTACAGCTGTTTGAAGTTTAGGGGCCAGGGGTGGTGCTGGAAGGGGGGCCGCCGGAAGGGGTGCCGCCTGTACAAACTCAATGGGGATAATCCCATGCTTTGTTCTTTTTACCATAACTAAACATTCCCTAATATTACAAAACACCATTCTGGTCCCATTTTAAAGGATATTTAGTAGTCTCATACTTAAAAGTATGTGGTTCAACATACTTGTCAACTATTTGTAACAACTAATTAATTATGGATAAGACAATGATCATCAGCTTTCTTCCTATTCGCTACACAGTCAACATGAATAATCAGCCTCAATTCACCGGATTTATACAAATGACTATAACAAAAAAGTTTTCAACCTATGATAGCAAAAGTATACATTTGTGGAAAGCTTGCAAATAGAGGAATTCAAAAATGCAGGTTAGATCAGGGTACATCCTTAAAAACTATTTCTGAAAATTCTAAAAATATATAAAATAAAATTGGAGATATTCACTAGCCAGTATAATTACCTTACCGACCTAGTAACCTTTGACAATTATAAATCATCTGATGGGTAATTTCATGAGGAATTCAAATATGTAAAGTAAATAATGATAGGGGTAAGTATAAAAATTACATGGATCTGAAATTAAAAATTAAAAATTCTGATATTTTCCGAACATTTTGAATCATACCATTTTAGTCCTTGGTCGTACTATAATTTCAATGGCATATTTAGTGTTCTCATGCGATTTCTCTTCAGACAATGTATACCTTTACTATACTACCTCAGGGGGGGGGGGGGGTATACAAGCACATATAAATGTGTAAAAGTTAAAATCATGTCGCGAAAGCCAAAATCCGTGTGTAACGCGAAAGGAGGCGAGCTTATAACACATGACCTTTACAAAACATAATACTAAAACTTCTAATCTTATTTTTATATAAATCCCACAACATGCAATGATTTAGTAAGTCACCATATTCTGCTTTTAATTTTTTGATTAAAAGTATAAGTTCCTCTGTATACTGTTTATCCTCCAAAAGACTGTTGTTAATGTACCTTTACCTTTATTAAGGTTTTTTTATTTTAAGTTTAAGTATTACAGCTATATGATCTGTACGAGGCTCTGGTTTTATATAACAGTCTAACGTTGATTGGCATGGTGGATTACTTCGTTGTCATGTAAATCTGTTTTCATTGACATGTTTGACTTTCCAAAATGATAACTACTTATCATATAACATGAATTGCAAACTGTGTGGTATTTATTTTCGTGATTTTGAGCCAGCAATATGTTCGCGAAATTAAATAGATCGCAAAATTAAGTAGTTTTTTGCCTCTAGCGTCTAAGTTGGGTGATCAAATTAGTAAATGAATCATGATGAAAAAATAAGGTATTTTAGGGAATAGATTGTTTCTAGATAATTTATAATAGGTCGCCAATTTTCATCGTGTAAATGAATTGCAAAGCTTTCGAATTTTGACCGACATCGCAATCTGAACGTCAACTTTCATGAAAACTTTTGATTATGAGGAAATGCGGAATAATGTTTGGATTAATGTTATCTAATGAATTCTGAAGTTTGGTGTACTTGCGTTAGGTGCGCCACCCAATTCCTTTTCTGAAGGGTTTTTCGCCAGTCAAACGGCGGTGTACTTACCATTATTTGTCAGCCCACTACTGTACAATTAACAAGTTGTCCTAGAGCTTGAGTTGGTTTGCTTCAAAATGCCAACGAACCCGTATAATAAGGTAATGGCCGACGAATCCCCCAACAATGATGTGGACCTTAGCCGTTGATATTACACGCAACGAATAACAGTTATTGTTTTCGGTTGTCCAAATGCGGTTTGGCTCATGCAGGACTTTGGACTTTAAAGGTATATTATGTGATCTTTCCAGGGAACGCCCTCAACATCGAAAACAAAAATTGAAAGCAGATTTTCTTGCAGATTTACATTTCTGATCATAAATCATGCATACATTCCAAGTTACAGGGCGATACGATTCTTAATTACTTAAAAATCATGGTTTTAGAGTGAAAATAAACTGTCGGAATCCCGACAGTTTATATTTTTCACTCTAAATTCACTCTAAAACCATAATTTTGAGGTAATTAGGAATCGTATCGCTCTGTAACTTGGAATGTATGTATGAATTATTATCGGAAATGTAAATCTGCAAGAAAATCTACTTTCTAAAAAAAATCATGAATAGAAGGCGCTCTCTGGAAAAGATCACATAATATGCCTTTAATTCACGTGTCGCGCTCCAGCATTGCAAAAGTAACCAGGGGATGTTAGACATGATGCCTAAATTTAGTAACATTCAGTAAATAACATTCTATATGTTATTTCATCATCTCTAAATGCGGTTGTTGACTCTGTCTGTGTTGCAGACCGTGTAGCAGAGTCATCTGTAACACAATAAACTACTGGGAACCACCGTGGGAAACGGCTATGGTATATATAGTTCATTGCTGTAATAGTACACTCAAAACAATAAAGGTGTCATTTGACAACTCTAAGGGCGTCGCATTTGGGTCCCCAGATGAGCATGCTATGGTGTATTTGGGGTTTAACAATGACACGTTATTGGTGTCACGATGACACCTTTAGGGTTTCATTTCAAATTGACACCACTGGGGGTGCGTCTCAGGACCCGTTTTGAAAGGTGTCAAAATGACACCTTTCAAGTGTTTTGATGACACACTAAAGGTATAATCTTGACATCATTAAGGTGTCACCTTGACACCTTTAGGGATTCATTTCAAATTGACACCACTGGGGTGCGTCTCAGGACCCGTTTTGAAAGGTTTCAAAATTACACATTTCAAGTGTTTTGATGACACACTAAAGGTGTAATCTGGACATCTTTAAGGTGTCACCTTGACACCTGTAAGATGTCCAGATTACACCTTTATAGTGTGTCAATCAAGAATGACGTGTGAGTACATATCTTTATACTACCCTCTCTATAGACTCCTTTCCATCAAAATTACTACACTATAAAAAACCTAATTAAGTTAGGCTAATCATGGTGTCATTTTCGTTACTTTTCACACACTGACAGATTTCCGTGGACCTCGCTAATGTAAGCTTCCCGGTAAGCTTATTATCTTTATACATCACACATAGCCCCAGAAATTATCTCACGATTTTTTAAGGAAATTCGAGTAACAAGCACTTCACTGAATGCGCCATCGATATAGCCTAACTTAATAGGTTATAGTTGAGTAATTTTGATGAAAAGGAGTCCACAAATACAAAGAAAACAGTATAAAAATATGTACTCACATGACATGCGGCGCATCCACTGCACAATACAGATGAAAAAGACCAAAAAACCCGCAGACGAACTTCCTTGGCCTGCGCATGTGCAGAACTTCGAAAACACCATCAAGGTGTCCAACGACACCATCAAGGTGTCCAACGGCGAAGCACTGCAAAAGTGTCGCTGGCATGATGCACGCAGCAAAAGTCGGCACACTGGAAAGGGTAGTTCTGGGGTGGGGGAGGGGTGGGTGGTGCACTTGGATTAGAGGCCAGTTTGAATTTCCGATAAAATTGTATAGAATAACGTCTGAGCATGTCTGTGTTACCAGGACATTCATTTTAATGTATATTTTGACACACATTTCCGACACATGTTATGTCGGCGATGGTCTAGTTTCAACACAGATCGTGATGGACACGACTTATGATGAAAGGGACATTAGTGTATTTCCGATTAAATTGAAATAATTGTATAAAATAACGTCTGAACATGATTGAGTTTAAAGATATGCGTTGAAGTGCATTTTGACGTACAATTCCATGACCTTCTTATGTCGGTATGATGTCCATGTTTAAACCAGATGATGAAAGATCTAGTTTGCCCGAACCTGCATTCCGTATTTTGGGTAGAACGTAATCCCAGATATCCATCCGTTGTAGAATTCTAAATAACACATTCTGTTAGAACTCAATTATTCAAACCCAAAACCGTTGTTCTGGAAGATGTTATTAAATTTCCCCTTTTCGGTGTTGATTTTAATCTGTTGTTTGAACTAATTTAAACACCAAATCGTTGAAGTTGGATAATCAACTCCTATGTGCAAGTAATATTTCTTTTTCGGTAATTTATTATCGTCATTTAGTGAATTTTCAAATCGCAAATATATAAATTTCGAACGCACCCGTAGTCATACGCTGTCGTACAGTACTGGCCTTCTATTTGCAAGACTTTGACGACAAATGTTGTTACTCGGTGACACACTACGAGATGAGCATGAGCATTCTGGAGTCATATTGAATTTATATTTAGTGCTTGTAAAGTATTGTCAATTTTCGACCAAAATTCCGATGTATACCCTTGTTATTCTGAAGGTATAAATTGCATTTTAGTCGAAAATTGACAATATTTTACAAGTACTAAATATAAATTCAAGATAACTATTTGTTAGTCCTTTTGAAGCTGCGTGACGACAACATACTTCCTGATGCGATGGGATAAGTTGGTCGGGGGTATTTCTACCAGTTGCGGCGCCACGGGGGGGGGGGGGGGGGGGGGGGGGGGGGGGATGGGGGAATTTGGGCATTTGCCCCTTCCACCATGATGTGGACGTCATGCACCGATTCAATTGATTGAGTGTAGAATAGGCCGGGTGCGATTCCCATTTGTAGTCCGTTGCGCACGGCTACATGGATATCCTCTATACCGGACCCGGCAGCACGCGCAAATAATGACAGTAGGATAACAGTGTAAAACCCTACACACTTTAATCCTTACAACAAGTTTGCTTGCTTTTCAAGAAACAAATTAGAGCAGCATAATAAAGCCATAAGGTGCATATAGGCCGGGAGCCCAGAAGGTTTAATCAGCTGAGAAGGTACAAAAGGTTTGATGATCTGATTAGTTTAGTTGGGTGCCAAGAGTCAATATTTTATATTGCTGCCGTGTCGTAGCCTGTACGGGTGGCCGCTATAGAAGGTCAAAGGTCATATAGGGGTCAAAATGTAAAGTCTGATTGTAATGAAATGCATATCAAACTCTTCCTGAGACCATAAGGAGCAAAATAGGAAACGGTTGTATTTCCACCCGATGCTTAGTTTCCGAGATATAGGGCAAAATAGGTCAAAGGTCAAATTTTGCCTCACATTTTTTGCACAGGGGTCAAATTCTCAAAATGCTCCTATTTTAATGAAAATGGTCTCAAATTGTTCAGATGGATGCCACGAGCCATAAAAAGAATAGTTTGCCGTATCTACAAGTTACGCATCTATTAGTTATATTAGGTAAATGGTCAGGAGGCTATACCGCTAATGTGTGCTGACCTTTGACCTAATGAAACTAATAGATGCTTAACTTGTCAAACTTGCTCAAACTTCTTCCTTTTTTCTTTCTCAAAATACCATTTATGGACAGAGGCTTATGGTTTTAGGGATGACATCCAGATTTGTACGGATTGAAAACTGTAGATAGGAGAGGTTAAACGCACTGGGATAAACGGACAGTTTTGTGAAGATAAACGGAATGCGGTTAAATAATGACCAACCAATACGTGTTTAGCCATGCTTAGCGAATGCATTGAACTCCCGTGAACGGACAGCCAGTGCGTTTACCCTCTCCGATCTACGGTTTTCAATCCGTACGAATCTGGATGCCATCCAATTCCTTAAGTCCTCGATATCCAACGATGAGGGCTTTCAACAGCACTGGTATATAACCGGCACTTGGCACAAAGACGCTTTGATATTAGTTATGATTCATAGTGTGAAAAAACCCATGTCCCTTTAAAACATGACATGAGAGTCAAGGCACTGTCAGTTATCATGGAGTTCATACGTGTCACGGAGTTCTTAGGTTATATTTACCAGTAAGAGTAGGTAAAACTCCTCGTGACATGAGGATGGTTTATTTCAGGATACTTTCTGATTGAAAATCAATCATATCTGACAACGTCTTTGCATTATGTTGAACTTCCAACTTTTAAAAAAATTATATATATCAAACTGAAGGTTCAAAACACATTACACAGTCGGTGATGGTTTTCCAGATAATAGTGCATGAGCTTGGATCAAATTGATGATAGATTTATGTTTTGACTTTCAAAATTAAAAAAATGTCATACGTCAAATCCCACTGCTCATTCAGCAGTGCTGTAATGCCATCGTGGTCATTTATGGAGTACATCAAAGGGTACACCTTTTCAGAGACATGTTTTTTACAATTTCAATTGCAATATACTTTAACATGTTCTTAAAATTGAACTATAATATCCCGGGCATCTTTGCTGAAATGAGCATTGAAATTGTAGGTGGTGCCCTCAATTTATTTTCGTCAAAATCAGCGCAAATTATGTAAAAGAGTTTACCATAATTCCCTAGGTCAATGTCTGTTGCGTTGTGGTGCAAACGGCGAAAATTCATAGAGGTGGGTGGTACCCCCTCCCCTTGATAGGACGAGGGTTAAATAGTAACATTTTGCAGCCTACACCTTATCGTCAGCCTGCTTCGATAATTGCCTAACTAATTTTTTCTAGTTCTTAGAAAACAACAAAAGTATGAAACCTGTTACCTGTGTACCTGTTACTCATTTTGCATTATTGATGGATGGATATTCATAATGTGGAATATTGCTTGTATTGTTGATGCCTCAATTGGCGTGCATGGATGCACTAATCCAAGTCATATAGAAACAGATCAACACAGCCATACAATAATTTGATTAATTCCATGGATTTGTCAATGCAAATTCAATAATGCAAAATGAGTAACATGTTGGAGTGATCTGGTGGCCCTTTTGCAACAAAGCTCTTCATTTATCAACACTTTTGATTGGTCAATGACTTAGGTATTATAACAGCATGCGCATAACGTCATGATTTATGCAAAAAACTCAATTTTGCTGAAAAGTGAGTTAGGCAATTATCGAAGCAGGCTGACGTTATGTTACTTTTGGTCTTAAAGTAAACTCGTTTATTATAAAGATATAGGACAAACTGATGACACATTACATGATAGCTTTCAGTCGACATGGTCGAAGAAGAAAAAGTTAAAATATCAATACATTTTATCTCGTTCATTTATTGACATTTCTTTTGTCCAATTACAGACTAAATAAAAAAAATGTATTTGTATATATAGCCTACAATTATACATCTTACATTGGTTTTACAGTGAGCTCGTTTATTATCAAGATTATAGGACTAACTGATAATACATTACGTGGTAGCCTCCAGAGTGGAAGAAGAAACAGTTTCAAATATCAATACATATTGATCTCATCCATTTATTGCCATTTCTTTGTCAATTGACATTTTCTTTGTTTTGATACTAAATATATATAGTAACATTTAATATATTCATTGGTCTTACACAGTTAGCTCATTTATAATCTATACATAGGACCATGATAAACTGATAACACCAAAAGTAATGTATTGGGACACCTTTCAAGCTGCAAATTGAGAGAACTACTATGTTATTCGAGATATTCTTGAGACATAGGAACATATTTATAAAATAAATTCAGTGATTTAAGTTTTTGGCATTTATGTTATGGTGAAATGAATAGAATTATGTAATGTGCCCGGGTTGTGTGGGTGCTATTAGAAAGTACAGAGAATGTTGATGGTTTCCATTAAAAATAATTAATTAAGCAAAGGTGTAAAAGTGAAACTAAATTTCTATCCCAAATATTTTATTTTTAAGATAAAAAATAATATCAAGTGTCAATATCTGTGAGAGAGTATAGACTAGTGACAATATTATTGGGATTATCCTAGTTTTACTTGAGCATTTTGAGTGAATCCATTGACAACCAATTGAGAAAGTTTTGTTTTAAACGAAGTCAACATTGTCAGACTACCCACCAATGGGTAATTTGTATGGGGATTTGACGAATTCCATGGAATTGAAAAAGTGGATGTTGTAGGAAACATGAATGTATTAATGAGAAGAGATTCAGCAACACATTTGTTAAGCTCGTAGTGAAAATTTACACACCAAATTAATATATCTGGGATAATTTTGACACCAAAACCAAGTGTCCTAATACTTGTGGTTGCTAGTGTTAATGTCACAATGGCCTCCAGTCGAAGAAGAAACAGTTTGAAATCTCAATACATTATTATCTCATCCATTTGACATTGACATTTGTTTTGCCAAATAAGATGAAATATATATTCTTATATATAAGATATATTCACCTTACATTAGCTCGTTTATGATCAAGATATATGACTAATAATGATAATAATAATAATAAAAGCATTTATATAGCGCCTAGTCAAAGGAGATCAAAGCGCTTTACAAAGTTAACCAAATTAAAACAATACACAGCAAAAACACATTAATATAGGAATGCATAAAGTAAAATTCCTTAATCTACAACTTTTAGGTTATACACAATCATAACATAAAGCAAGTAAAATACATCATTAAAAACATCATTAAATACATCATCAAAGACATCGTTTAAAAAAAACTAACGATACATTACATGATAGCCTTCATTTGAAGAAGAAGCATTTTAACATACTCTCTTAAAGTTTGCGATTGACTTTTCAATCGAAAGGATTGATTTTTCAATCTACTGCCGATTGTGATTAGGGACAAATATTTTTTGATTGAATATTCAATGGGGTGATTTGAATGTTCAATTTTTCTATAATCACAAAAGTGATTCTCAATCTTCTATAGCGATTGAAAGTGGTGACAATTCTTTTCAGATCAGATATGCAATCGAGAGATTGATTTGCTTTGTGTTTCAATCTTTTGCCGACTGCAATAAGAGACAGATCCGTAACGATTGAAAAAGAGATTGACAATGTTCACAAAATCCACCCATATGCAACATATGTCATTTGGTGGTACAATAGATACACCCTTGGTTGAATGGTATAATCAGTCTACATAAAGTGTAAAAGTCAATCCAAAAAATCAAATTCAATCTATTTAGATTGATTCCTGTCATCAATCGCTAATAGATTGAAATATTTCAATCGGCCAATTTAAGAGAGTATCAATACATTTTTATCTCATCCATTTATTGACATTTCTCTTGTCAAATAAGATACTTAATAAAGTAACACTATACATATCTTACGTTGGTCTTACAGTTAGCTCGTTTATTATCAAGATATAGGACTAAGTGCTGATACATTACATGATAGCCTTTAATCGAAGAAGAAACAGTTTTAAATATCAATGCATTTCATCTCATACATTTATTGACATTTCTTTTGTCAAATTTGGTACAAATTAAAAGAACATTTTTGTACGTCTTACGTTGGTCTTACAGTTAGTTCGTGTAAGCAAATTTAAAAAAAAATCGATACCAGTTGGTTGAAAACTCTGTAAAATAAAGAAAAAAGATATAGGACTAACTGCTGATACATTACATAATAGCCTTCAGTCGATGGAGACATATTTTTAAATATCAATGCACTTTATCTCATACGTTTATTGACATTTCTTTTGTCAAATTTGGTACTAATTAAAGTAACGTTTTTGTACGGCTTACGTTGGTCTTACAGTTAGTTCGTGTATTATCAAGATATAGGACTAACTGCTGATACATTACAGTGATAATAGCCTTTAGTCGAAGACGAAATATTTTCTAAATATCAATGCATTTCATCTCATACATTTATTGACATTTCTTTCGTCAAATTTGGTACTAATTAAAGTAACGTTTTTGTACATCTTACACGCAAAAAGGTTGCTTACATTTTGACTCAACATTTTACACAACATTGTTCACATATGCAACCGCTCAACTTTTGAGTAAAATACCGTTGGATAACATGTTCTCACCAACAGTTGAACAATTCTAGTTACTCAAATGTTGGGCATTTATATTCACTCAACAGCTGTTCAAGTATGCAACAGCTCAACTGTTGAGCATTTTTTAACCATTTGTTGAGTGTTTTATTGTTTATTGGTTGTGGGTTTTTATTTAGTGATTTGTTGGGTGTTTTAAACCTATACTAACATGACGAAATAAGCTTATTACATGGACGACCACAGAGATTTAGACTTATCTAACACATCATCTTCTTGACAGACCAAGCTTCAAAGATTCAAGACCGGACTCATAAAACGCCTGTCAGATGTCACAAACTCTGATGTTGATGCGGATTTACCGTTTTATTTACCAGACTATAATTTATCCAGATCCAGGGATCTCTGCTCGTGCAAACAGTTGCTCGTGTACATGACGCCATAACGATTGAATGACGCAATCACGAAATTGGCTTTTTTGGACAACAGTTGCCTAAAATTCACATGTGCGTAACTTGCATCAACTGTTGCGTGATTTTCCTCAATGCCCATGCAACAGTTGCCAAAGTGGAATATTTGTACGCAACATATTTTAGCAACAGAAACAATTTCCACCAACATTTTAAGGACACTGTTTTCGACGAATTGCTCAACGCTGAGGATTTTTTACTTTTATACAACGCTTAACTTTCTACATATATTGAATGAATTTTAATCAACACGTCAACCAACGGATGATAAAAGTACATTTAGCAACGTATTTTAAGCAACCTTTTTGCAGTGTACGTTGGTCTTACAGTTAGTTCGTGTATTATCAAGATATAGGACTAACTGCTGATACATTACATGATAGCCTTCAGGCTTCAGTCGAAGACGAAATATTTTCTAAATATCAATGCATTGACATTTCTTTCATCAAATTTGGTACTAATTGAAGTAACGTTTTTGTACGTCTTACGTTGGTCTTACAGTTAGTTCGTGTATATCAAGATATAAGACTAACTGCTGATACATTACATAATAGCCTTCAGTCGAAGAATAAACAGTTTTTTAAATATTAATGCATTTCATCTCATACATTTATTGACATTTCTTTTGTCAAATTTGGTACTAATAAAGTAACGTTTTTGTACGTCTTACGTTGGTCTGACAGTTATCTCGTGTATTATGAAGATATAGGACTAACTGCTGATACATATCATGATAGCCTTCAGCCCTTCAGTCGAAGAAGAAACAGTTTTAACTATCAATGCATTTCATCTCATACATTTATTGACATTTCTTTTATCAAATTAGGTACTAAATAAAGTAACGTACGTTGGTCTTCAAGTTAGTTCATGTATTATCACGATATAGGACTAACTGCTAATACATTACATGATAGCCTTCGGTCGAAAGAGAAATACTTTTAAATTCAATGCATTTCATCTCATACATTTATTGATATTTCTTTCGTCAAATTGGTACTAAATAAAGTAACGTTTTTATACATATACTTTGGTCTTACAGTGTGTTTCTATTATCATCCATTTATTCTTTACAGTGAAATATAGGCCATAACTAATTAATAATCGAAACAATCTAACAATATTAGGCCAAACAAAGAAGAGGGTCTGTCTCAGAAACATTGTGCAAATAAACTAAGTGCTGTGCTTTTTTTTTAATTTTTTTTTTTTAGAAAATAGGCTATGAGGTATGCGATTTTTTTTTGATTTTCCATTTTTTTCCCCCCATTTTTTTGTTTGTTGCTTATCCAAGCTTACGGAGAACTTTTTAAAACTTTTTCACATACCAATGCGGGCGGGCTTCTGAGACAGACCTTCTTTATTTGGCCTTAGTCAATCACAATGGCAACGACAATGAATCACTCTACGATTTATATAATAACAGTAAGCATTCAAATGTTGATATTTAAATTTCGCTATACTTATCTCTATTCATAATGAAAGAATAGAGATAAGTTTTGTTCGAGTTTTTCGGACAATTAATTTCGATTTTTGATTTCGTTTTCCAAAGTGAAATATTAAAGCAGGTGGATGAATTTGATGAAAGCAGACGGATGAATGTGATGTTAATGATTGATGGCTTAAAGACTTAGCAAAAAGTTGTACTGGTATGTGCAGTGTGTCATGGTATATTGTATCGCCGGGGGTTTGTTGGAGCTCCTAACAAAGGGCAATCAAAGACAGACAATAAGGGAATGTCAGAAAAGAAAAAGAAAGAAAATGAAAACGCGTTACGGATGTAAATAAACTGTTTTTTCTTAACTGTCACTCGTCATGCATGTCTTTCAGAAAACATTCAAGGGTCACCTGCTAATCACAGGTGTAACTCCAACCATAACTATCTACTCCTGCCAAACGCTCAGCCACAGAAGGGCAACAGCAAATCGTCCATTCATCAGACATGTGACAACTACAGACACTCCTTCCTTCCGAACCCTATTTCATATACTCGGATAATCTAGACTACCTGAGAACACAGCGATCCTTAAACTCCGAAATCATTAAAGAAACAATGCACACACCATTTCATTCACCTAACTATGTGCAGTGGCGTCAGAGCGTATTCCACTTATCTCAAACATGTCAAAGGCGAATCTCGGCACTCACGCATGAATACTGCGTCGACCTCGAGAATTCGCTCTGACATCATCATGTTCACTGATACACTTAGCATGCTTAGTAAGATGATGAACGGAAAATACCCGGTTCGCTTGTTCACATCGTACCAATGACGAACATAAGGTACACATAAATTAACCAAACACAATTCCATATATAAACTATTCCGTCAGGATGCCACGACAACATCATGAACAGAAACGAAGGCCAATATAATCTTGTTTATTGTACTTAGTGTAATAATTGCCGTAAAATCCAAGAAACAGGACAAACCACCATTCCACCCGTAACCTATTCTGTAGCAATAAAGATTGTTTTCTCTAATTCCTTTGCTATGATCGCGCCAGCCGGTTCCTTATGCTGAACCACTTGTTTGATTTTGTCCACAACTCCACCTTCAATGAATTCTTGACGTACTTTGTCTGCATTCCCAAATGTGCAGGAAGCCTTCAGAAGCTTCATGAGAGTTATCATTATGGCGTTGTCTTGGAAAATGTGAACACTAAGTAGTGGTAAAGGAACACCAAAGACCCAAGACAAATCTACGTCGAAATGCAGTCTGCTTTCATTGTCACCCTCCGCGAGAAATCTTAGTAATTGGTTATGAATTCCAGCTTCAACAAGAATTTGCGCATGCTCACTGTTGTCAGTGGTGATCGTTAGAATTAAACTTAGCGCAAACCTTTGGATCGGTGAGGTCTTTTGAAGAAGCTCCTTGATGCATGGAATACCTCCAGAAAGAAAAACTGCGTTTCTGTTGATCGGCGAATAGGTACACGAATACTTCAAAATCGGAAGAATCTCGGACAAGTATCTAGGCTCATTAAGCATCTGAAGTAGTTCAACCAATCTGGTGATATCGTTCTCGGAAATTTCAACTTCAAAACAAAACCGTATCAGAACCATCAATGTGTTTAAAGCACATGTATATTCGTGGAAGTCTTCGTGATGCAGTAGGTACTTCAAAGCCTTAATTACAGTAGGATTCATGATAATATCTGTGGGAACTGGGGGAAACCCGTTGTGTATGAGGAGCATTATTTGTACGGCTCTACCATAACAGGTGGGTTTTGGTATGTCTGTCGTGGTTATGATCTTCCGCAAGTGACGCGCCACACATTGGCGAACAACTTCATTCATCTTGGCCAACTTGATACTCTCCGGGGATTCCCAATATCTCCTAACTATTACAAGCAGGAGAGTCAGTCCTAAAGGGACTGGAATGGCGGATGGGTCGCACGTTGAAAGCATGTCTATGCAAGCTGGAATACCATGTTTTTCAATTGGTATCCATGTGTCTTGATGGTATGTCCAAGCACAGATGAGCATATGTGACAATAATCTTCTTTTGAGGGTATGCTTGTGAATGTTTTCTAGATCAAAGAACTCTTCCAGAGCTTGCGGAATTTGCTCGCCACTAATGCAGTTGAATATATACATATCTTTTTTAGGACATTTAGAGGATTGGGAGATTTCGTCAGCAATACATGCAGATGCGGCCTTTTTGTAATGATCCGCAAAATGTGGATTGTTATGTTGACCATATTTACTGAATATGGTTTCTTGGTTGGACAGATTCGAAGCTTGTGGAATATGTTCAATATTGCCTTTTGACGCATCCTGTACCCTCAGCGGTTCATTTTGATCCAACCTAAGGATGAAGCATTCCATTATGTCAACCAAGCATGAAGGCACGTGCACGTCTACCTCATCTTTAAGCTTGTTATATCTCTTTCTCAAAACCTTGACATATTTGGTAAGATACTTCCAAACTGATTCCTTAACGCAGAAATAATTAATGTCGACGATGTAAAAAATATTCCTGCAATCAAAAAACATTTTAATCGTGTTCATGTACGATCTATCGTGATTGTTGATTTTGGTGTTTGTGAATTGGTGATCTAAATCGGGTAGAATGCTTTGCGCAGATATAGCAACATTATGTTTGACATGAACAAACAGAGCATGCTGTAGTTGATCGAACACCATGACTTCCCGAACCAAGCGTGTTTCCGTTATAGGAAGGGCAATCATAGGGCATCCTGAAAAACCTTTACAGGTGATGCATGTATGATTGATGTATATGTACTTGTATTTGAGGAAGCTCTTTTCTAGCACTTCAGCTGGATCGCAACTAACTCGACCGAAGGACAATCGCTTTGGGGCGCCGTGTGGATGCCCGATACAAACCAGAATCATACCGGCAACTCTAGGAAAACCATGACTTATTTGCAAAAGCTGGGGGAGTGTGGAATCTTCGAAAATGATCGGGTGGATATTAGCCAAACCCCCAATCTGTTTCTCTTTGATCTTCTTTGCATTCGCGTCTGTATCTTTGTCTACGTTTTGGCGTAATTCCGCGAGTCTTTCCTCCACATTCACGTACAAGATCGCATAATCAAGATGTTCTTGGTCATGGGACCCAGCTTTTCGCATCGGAGGGGATTGCATAGTTGCAATACCAACCACCTTGCAAGTTACGCATTCTTTGTCATTGCCATTGTGAAAGAAAACAACTGAAACAGCTTCGGGTTTTACTAATTTATTGTCTGCTTTATCATCAGCAGTCACGTTATGACATGCCGTCAAAACGACCTGACACCCCTCTGAAATTCCAGGTTTGTCGGGTACAATATTGATAGGTATCCGTGTAATTGACAAAAAACCTGTTCCATAAAATGTGCATTCCACACGAGGATGGCCCTTTCTCTTTCGTTCTTTCCGGATTCGAACCAGTACTATAGAGTCGGCAAGTTCCTGCCATCTGCCCGGCTTGACAGTCCGAATGGCGTTTGCATAAGGATCATGGTCAATAGCGCTCTCGCATATCTTCTGAACGGTCTCTATGGTGAGGTACTTATCATGATGGTTAGGGTCTATTTTTAATTTGTCGCAGTTCGGGTTGAAATCTGATGGTAACTTGCCAGCACCATTTCCATCATCGGCTTCTTCAGCTTCTTCCCATGATACATGTGACATTTCGTCTATATAATTATATAAAATGTGGACTGTTTCAAAAAATATAAATCGCACTGGCAGACTCCGATAACACAGAGTCCCAGTTATATACGACACTAACACAACCTCTGGAAACACTGGTGACTTTTAAATAGCTAGACAAATTTAGTCAGAAGAAACTAATTGTGCCTGCAGTATACACATTTAAATAACATAGGCCTGCACAGGCTGTCCCAAAATGATTAGTACCCATCGATGCCCGAAGTTAAATCGGTATCCATGATGTTGTAGCCCTTATGTATACCAAATTTTATACAAATCCAACATTTCATTTTTGAGTTAGACCCGCACAAAATCGCAAGTTTGCGCTTTTTGACGTTTCGAGATATCGGGTTTTTAAAAATCACATATCGTAGAGGGCGCTTTACATTAGTAAACAAAACGTTGCTATCCATTTTTTTAACATTTATGTTTGTAAACATAATTATTGTATGTTATATTCAATGTGTTGCTAAGATAAATCCAGTAAATTAATTTATATAGTATTTTTATACCGTTGCCATGACAAATCGTTAAATATAGCAGGGTAAAAAAACAATAAAATACATAAGAAATACACTTAAATTACGTGATATGAATCAAATTTCATAGTAAATGTAAATTCAATATTTTTAATACCATGTTTGAATATAAGATGTTTTAGGAAACCGCCATATTGATACAAGTTCGCCTCACCGATATAACTTTGTTCATTCAAACACAACAATAAAATTAAATGTCCGACTTCAGTCAAATAAAAAGTATTTTGAAGCTAACATTTTACTGCAATATCTCATTTTGACTTACCTTAGCAAAAACGCATACCCCCTAATACAAGTGTTACTGTTCGAATGATCTTAACATTTGGTGGGTTATTTAAACGAAAACCGGTATACATCAACTTGTGTGTTGGTCACAGATTTAGATATCTGTAGTGGGTTTTTTAAATTCGGAAACAGACTTTAGTTTCCGCAAATATGGCCGACACATGGATGGCATCTATACATACATACATTTCACAAATTCAATCCGTAGTTGCTCGCATGCGTATTTCCGTTACAGGACAGTAAACACAATATCTCCCTCAGTACTATAACGGTCTCATGATATCATTATAAATGAAAATAACATTCAATTCTTTTTGGATATGTTAGATATTTTCAACAAACTTACCATGGATACCTTCAGACTTGTCTTCATCATCATTTTCTTCACCGTGTTCTTCGTTGTTGGCATCGTTATCACTTGCTTCATACTGAAGTCCTAATGAAGCACCCTCTACATGTTCTATATTATAGCAAAAATGGAAACAATAGATATTACGTGAGTCCAATGTCATTCACAAAAAAAACAGGGGCGTAACCAGACAGAGCATGGTGAATGTTTCCCCTGCCAGCGGGCTTGTCCACTTTCTTATAACCTGGTCCTCAATATTTACACTTTAACGACATTAACGACATATGACATTTTAAATCAAACTGAAGGCGGTTTTATTACATCAAAATCGTTTAAGCCGTTCACGTTCTTGCTTGTAATACGATGTGTGAACGCAGTGTCACGAGTATATTATTTTCGTGAGACTAAATTTGGTAAAAATTTGGTGGGTTATTTAAACGAAAACCGGTATACATCAACTTGTGTGTTGGTCACAGATATAGATATCTGTAGTGGGTTTTTTAAATTCGGAAACAGACTTTAGTTTCCGCAAATATGGCCGACACATGGATGGCATCTATACATACATACATTTCACAAATTCTATTCATAGTTTCTCGCATGCGTATTTCCGTTACAGGACAGTAAACACAATATCTCCCTCAGTACTATAACGGTCTCATGATATCATTATAAATGAAAATAACATTCAATTCTTTTTGGATATGTTAGATATTTTCAACAAACTTACCATGGATACCTTCAGACTTGTCTTCATCATCATTTTCTTCACCGTGTTCTTCGTTGTTGGCATCGTTATCACTTGCTTCATACTGAAGTCCTAATGAAGCACCTTCTACATGTTCTATATTATAGCAAAAATGGAAACAATAGATATTTCGTGAGTCCAATGTCATTCACAAAAAAAAACAGGGGCGTAACCAGACAGAGCATGGTGAATGTTTCCCCTGCCAGCGGGCTTGTCCACTTTCTTATAACCTGGTCCTCAATATTTACACTTTAACGACATTAACGACATATGACATTTTAAATCAAACTGAAGGCGGTTTTATTACATCAAAATCGTTTAAGCCGTTCACGTTCTTGCTTGAACGCAGTGTCACGAGTATATTATTTTCGTGAGACTAAATTTGGTAAAACTTGCTCCGCATAGAAAGCAGCAAGTGTTATGTATTTGTTTGTCAGTTACAACTTTCCATCTTTTTGCAATCTTACCCCTTTTTCGGGAAAAGTAAGGCAATTTTGGAGACCTCCAATATGAATATAATATGCTGTATTAGATTGACACCCAGTGCTGCGGACATCATTCGGTCAAAAATATGTTGAAGAACTTGTGTTTTGGGGTGTTTTTTGCTAGCAAATATGCATTATTAGTTCCTCTCTGGGGCTTCTGTGGGTCGAAGTATGTTTAGAGCCAATCATAACCACTCATCAGCAGTGATACTGGCGATTTGAGAATTATACATATAAGTTGCCACAGTTGAAGTTAAATGGAGTTGAATTTATAGTTGGAGAAAGAATCAGGCACTCTGATTCCCGCGTTTCTGACAACACCAGTTCCCACGGTTCCAGCAGTGGATCACAACTCTGATGAAATCTGACTGACTAAGTCATGATGAAACGTTAGTTGCCTCAATCACTGGTTTTGATAAACATAATGTTTAATCTACTTAGTTGGAGTTATAGTTAATATGAAGTTTATGATGTTAACCTTTTTCATTTTTGGACAAAGAGTAATGAAACGATTGATCAATTCAATGAAGAGGCATAAAGCAGTATAGTTGTGAAAATAATGACTGCACCCGTGATCAGTTTGCAAAACAATTAAGTATATCAACTGCATTTATACTTTTCACCTAATTGCCCAACCAATAGACGTTATTCATAATTGGCGCATTTACGTCAACAGAGGGTGTGAATTATAACTGAGCATGCTCAAGAGAAATTAGTGCGCCGATAAACATTACAATCTCGTACTTTTACTGCAATGTAGGCCTCATGAACTGTGAAATTCTACATTTTCCTAGATAGTGTCGACTGTCGGTTACCAGCAAACATTTCATTTCAAACTAGTGGTATATATAGTTTATACGTTATAGTTTATTTCACGAATGTATATAATAAGGTCAAATATTGAACAGCTCAGAAGTATGAAGACTTTTTATGATTAGTGCAAAGTTCACCACATGAAAAACTACATCACTCTCGTCTCGGCTACATCGCTGGCCTCGTTTTCAGAGCACTAATTGCTCTGACTGAGCATGCTGAGTTGGATAGCACAGCCCTCTTTTGACGTAAATGCGCCAATTATGAATAACGTCTATAACTCGCCAATATATAACTCAACAATCTGTGTGCTAATTCCATCTTTCACCATGCATTAAGACCAGCATTATTTATAAAGGCTTGTATTCAGATAAGTTCAATCTGTCCAAGGTTCTTGGTATCCCTTGTGTATAGTAATATGAGGTGACCGTTGTTTACATCCAATCAACAAACGCAACGGTCGAAGGGACTGGAATGTCGATACACGCTTGAGGGAGCAGCATATGACCTCAACACTGTCCGCTATGCCGTACTGCCCTTTATAATGCTTTGGCGCGAGTTCTAAAAGCACGGGTCCTAAACAGGATGCGCGCGCAAACTGCCGGGCAAAGAACAATGGCAACTAGCCACGTTTTGCCGGTGTGACGTCACCTGTCACCCCATCTATAGTCAATGTTCGTACTTTTCGCGCTCCAACCAGCTACCGCGAAAATAAAAACACACAAACATATTTATTTTGTGTATATAAGGCAATGTAATGAGCTTTCAAATTTAAAAACAGGCGAAGTGGCTGAATCTCAGCAAAGCGCGAAAATGTAATCGCGCAAAAATTACTGCTTTTACAGTATTAACATGATAGCTAACGAGTGTGGGTGTTGTCTTTGTTTACTTACAGAGTAATGAGAAGGAGAGGGTGAAATTATAATTGTTGACTGTTGCATTAGGTATCTTTAAACAAGGGGGAAATGAATTGAAGTAGTTGAGCAGTTATAGTTGCACCATTAGATATTAAGGGTGGATAGAAAGTTTTAGAAAATAAAATACTGAAATACTGTTTTAAAAATGTTTCACTCCACTATTTATAAGGATACAAGTATGTATTCATCTTCCTAACAAATCGGCAGGTAGTTCTCAGGGGGTTAGATTAATGAGCAACTTTTATATAGTGGGCTATTAAAAGTTTCCAATACATCTTACTTGACAATGTTTTGATATATAATGTGTAAGACTATAATCATGATAATGTTTTATTTCTCACCGCTTTTGACGTTTCCAGTATCGTCTTCTAACGACTCCATACCTCGGTATACCTCCAATTATGGAGTATCATCTCCCGAATAAAGTCTGACAAAACAGAAAAAATAAACTTAAATGGTAGCGTATAAAGAAAGCACAAAATAGTAGTCGATCACATTTGAAACTTGAAAACTGCATTAAGGATGACTGCATACATAGTGAAAATAAAACCGTCTTTTCATTAATAAGCTCAACTAATATAACTGTATAAGGGAATTTGAATAGCGCATGTCTTTCTACATTGTTATTTACCCTTATCATGCCTATCGTAATAACATATTTCTATTTCTATTCCTATTTCTAACCTTTGTAGCAAAACAAATACGGTAATTCATTATAAGTGAGATACAGAGAACTTTGATCACTTATACTAGATTAATCATATACTCATAATGATAACATAACCATCGATGTTAATAAGATCAGGCTTTGTCAGTTAGTTGAATGGTAGAAATAGGCTAAAATATCACAACATCGTTCCTGTATTATGTATTGTATAGCACTAGCAGTAAACGGGTTATGAATTAACACCGAGTTTGGTCCAAGTTATGTTGTATTAACCATGTTAACTAACGCTCGATCTGGTTTGCAGATGGTATAGTTTAATCAGTTTCAAATTGGCGAGAAGGGGACGTTCACGCAGCGAAAAGGAAACGTACACATAACGTATTGACGTATTGATCACTACGTTGTCACCCCGGCCCCCGGGGCACTCAAATTTCTTTTGTAGGGGTGTGCCGCCCAAGGGGCTTTGGATCAGAACTGAGAGAATTTTATAACGAAAAATATGGTCTTAAGAGCTCATTTTCTCAAAATGGTGGGTCTTGAAAAATTTGTATTCTAAGCACCAATTTCCTTCGATAATTTGGAGCTTTGGAATGAACATTTAAGCGATTTTTTGAATTTTCAATCAAATGGGAGTCTACATGTACGAGCTGATGCAGGCTCAAAGGGGGAGTTAAGAGCTAGCAGAAGAGGGTGAAGGGGGGTGGGGGGTCTTCAAGTTGTCACATACCTATACCCCTTTCCAATGTTAGTGCCCCGGGTGTCAACCCCTCAATATTTTGAACATGCTCAAACATGTTCATGAACCCCAGTGTACCTCTGCGAACCCCTAGCAAACCGCTAACGAATACGACGTAAATATGTCACGAACAAATGACAACTTACACGAACGTACACCCAAATTTCCAAAACGTCGGGCAATAAGTTTAGCTCTATACGCAACAAGTGTGACAGGGCCTTTAACCATGTTAATTTGATTATAGAAAATTTGATATGATCCACTCTAGCTGAACAACCCCCTAACACATTTAAAACCGGTCATTAAATATCACAAACAGTTCATGAATTTATCTATTAACTTTGTAGTGGACATTTAAGAGGCCACATCAAATTATTTGCATATCACTGATCGTTAATAGTGTCAATCATCTTATGTTAAAACAAAGGTAGTTTTGGTTCAACTTTGAATCTACTATTATTTATCAAGAGTCAATAAAAACGTCCAATTTTAAAAATTCAACCGTTCCCAACATAGCTTAATATGTAGACGTTAAAATCATAAGCATAAGCATAAGCATTCTAACAAATGACAGCGACATGGGATTCATTCATAGCTAAATAAATGGACCTTTTACGGTATGAATCATTCTGAGACACCCTGTATATACACGTTTCACATAATTATTCTCTATGGAAATAGAGCAGATATTTTGTGATTTCATTATAACTGAACTAAGATCAATAAGATGTCCGTCCTTTTGCTATTGCTAACGTAACCAGCTTCTTTGATTAGCTTACCTTTTTTGTCACGTTCACTCAAAACTAACAAGTTGTCTCAGAGCCTGAGTTGGTTTGCTTCAAAGGGCCAACGAACTCGTATAAAATGGCCGACGAATTCTCCAACAATTATGTAGGCCTATAATTTAAGCCGTTGGAATGCGATAGTTATCATGTGAACCTTGAACTGTTTCAGGGTGTTTCGTGGAGAAAAAAAAGCTACAATTTTAGGTAGAAAAGTTATCCACGACTACATGATGTTGTGAGCAATTTCCCGTGTTTTGTCATCTCAACACAAGAATATTGCAATATCTTAAATGCAATCCGATGATCCCTACCTAACGTTATCTGGTCCGTGATTAGTCTAATCAACGTGATCGCCGCAATATACGTCCGTGATTTCAAACCAAGAAGGGCTTTATGTATGCATTAGACAACGTGTCTAGTGAATGCAAAATTTTGTGACACCCTGTGATCGTTCGGTTGGTCACATATTTCGGGGGGTGAATAGAGAGCATTTAAAAAACACCCTGTTATCCCATCATCTCCAAACGCGTTGTTGGCGTGGCATTTTTGCCGAGTGCGGTCACCAGGTCATGTAACACTAGCCAATCACACGCATTCTATTCTTTCACAGTGTTTTTTGGTTTCCAGCAGCAAGTCACATGATTGGCTGGGATAATCAGGAATGGTCGCTAAAATATCCTTCCACCCACCCGTTGTGCTTAGCCTTGCCTTTTGGGATTGGGGAGGTCGCCAGGTGCCCATGTATACCACCGTATAGTCGGTGACCAAGCGAACATTTTAAGGCATAAACTGTTATTCTTTTTCTTAAGCATGTATCATATTCGGCCGAGTGCACCAATGACGGGTAGCTGAAGAATAGCGCTACCTCGCTAGTAACTGAGGCGTAACCCAAAATTTTGAGAGCGCCAATGCGGGGTAAGCTACTAGGCTAGTAACTGGCGGGTAATTTACGCTAAATGTTATACCTGACCGGACCCAAGAGTAAGTTGGGGCATAACGTTTTATGCCACAAGTCAGTCGATTCTAGCAGTAGCGTAAATTTGTTGTGAACATTGGAGGGGATGATTCGCTGATGCTGAAGGACCAATTGCGCTTGCATGCCCAGGTGGTGTCTATTTGAAGTGGAATGTGACCCCTCATAAGCTGAAAGATGTTGTATTTTTGAAAATCCATTCATGCAATTTGGTGATTTTTTTAGTCAAAATTTAGATCACAACTCCTTTTGCCCATTCAAACACTATTCGCACCGACTTTGGGTCATATTTTAACCAAAATATACTAATTGTCCAAGGATCTTAAATAATGACTAAATAAATAAACTTATTTTTGTTTTTATTAAATAAAAACTGATAAAGCCAAGTTTCAACATTATTTTGAGTGGAAGAAGAAAAAAAAAGCATATCGTGCCGTGCGTGGTCTGGGGATCGAACCGGGGTTCTGCGGTTAACAAGCGAAGGACAAGGTATCCACGCCACGGAAGTATTGGTGTTAATAGATGTGTTATAATTGCATATAATTGTATCCATCGGGTGCTTGTGTTTGTCATTAAAATTGTGCTTTTTGGTGCAATGTTTGTATGTGCCCCTCGCCCAAAATATGTTTACAATGTCATGATAGTCCTTATTTTTGAAAAAGCAGTAAACAAACTTCGAAATTTTTGGCCATAAAATGGCATCATTTTTTTCCGGATCGCAGGCCGACTCCACGTGAATCTTGATTTACACTCACCGATGACCTAGCGAGTGACGACACGCTTTTAATATTACGGAGGACTAATCACGTCAGAATTTTATATTAAACTATAGGTTAACACTTGGCATATGCGCCAATTAATTTTGTAAGGGGACGATGCTGATTAATGCAGCCAGTTCGCAAGCACGCGAAAAGTCGTTCCTTTTCTAACCCAGCAAAGCGACCCGGAAGTACTCACCCGTAGCGAAACCGCTTCGCAGTCATAGTTGACCTCGTAATAGCACGATGTAAATGAGCTCTTTTCATGATTATAATCACACATTTCAAACACATTGCCCATGAAATTGTATAGTAAAAAGGCATATTATGCAAATAATATTATCTAATATTTTCTGTGAACTTCATGACATGTTGTATTTTCGGTGCAAATTATTGCAATCCGACAAACCCGAATTCAAGAAAAACTTGAAGAAACTAAAGCCAAATTCATGGTAAAAAAGTTGCTTCTGAAGAATTAGGCATCAATTTTATCCATCGTATCATAATATTCATAGTCTTTTGTAACTAGAAACATGCTTACAATTTTATAAAATTATTTAGTCCGGTCAAGTGAATGCTTATAAAATAGCTCCTCGAATCTTGTATCGATCTAAATTCATTTTGTAGCGTCGACGGGTTGTTGATCAAGTGTTTAAATCTCACGATTATATTCAGATTTGCTAGATAGCTCAGATGGTAGAGAGCTCGCTCTGGGAGCGAGAGGGCCGGGGTTCGAAATCGATCCTTCTGCGCTATACAATGTCATATTTTTTTTTTTACAGAAAGGCTATTCTGGTCAAAATGAATAAACATTTCACAATTTCATCCCACAAAATGCATGAATTCGGACGTTTTCATTGGAAAAACGGTATTTTTTTTCCAAAATTTCAATAATGAATTCAAACGTGGGCATGAAAATGAAACGCGGGCGTGTTACGGGAGGCTAAAAATCAAGTTGGCGAGGCCTAACGGGGGATCGTAAAGTTTCGTTTTCTGACCGAAAATCGGTGAAAATCAAACTCGGTTTTTCTTATCAAAAAAGAAGTCGGGCATCAATGTTTTTGATATGAAATTAAAGCTTAAGATTCCGTTAGTACGGAAATTGCTCTTAAAATATCGTACGCACTTTAGTCCGGTCAAGTGAATAGATACAAGAAGCAAAGTCACGAAAGTTGTTAAATTCTAAAATTAGCGATAAAATCACTGTTTGTGGACCAATTGTGTCAGATTTGGCATCATATTATAGAGAAAATTACGAACAATCCACCTACTTCGCCATCATGGCTGCCAGCTAACCCTACCTCAATTAATTCAGGGAAAACAAACTTCCCTTAATGTTTTAGCGCAAGGTTGACATCCTGAAATCGATCTTTGCGTGGGTTAGAAATCGGCGAGGTCACTCATTAAAAACGATACCTGCGTACTGACTGAATGTGGATATTTACCTCGCTAGTTGCTATTCTGGTGTTATTCGCCAGTTATGCTCTAAGAATTACATCGTTAGTAAGTTATGCTACAGTTAGAGCATAATTACTAGGGAGGTAGCTCACCTCCCTATTAAGTTACCCGTCATTGGTGCACTCGGCCGTCAAAATTATCTATTTCTTTGGTAAAATAAATCGTACCCATGTTAAAATAATAGAGTCCCGCAATACAAGTTGTTTACTTTGTTCATGTTGTTAACCTCTCTTTCTGCCCGATATGCTGCTTTCAAGCGATCCTATCTACTGCACCCCGTGCCAAGACAAGTACGACGCTTTGATGTTACGTCATTTCAATTATCGAGCAATGCTGGAAACATTTATGTGTTCCCGTGTCGCTCGATGCTGGAACACAATTTGGGTGTTCCAGTATCGACCGATACTGACAATTACAATATTTCGTTTCAGTAAGGAGCGAGCGAGTCAGGCAACTACGAATCGATCAAAACAAACAGATGGATTGGACGTGTATTGCCCGAACAGCTGACGGAGAAGCAACCTGAGAAACGTGCGAAACGTTCACACAGCTCAGCGAATGCTCAGCTCAAAATGTTGAACATGTTCTACACCCAGCGCATTTCTGCGAAACCCTAGTCCCCTATCGAACCGCTAACGAATACAACGTATGCCAAACGTGTCATAACGAATGACAATTTACACGAACGAATACCCACATTCCCAAAACGTCGGAAACACGTTAGCTCTATTCGCAACAGTGTGGCAGGGCCATATTAAAGACCTTACTTTATAAAAGATAGGAATGTCTATACTTTTTGATGTTCTGCATTATCATGATTATAGCACAGATAGTCATTATAGCGATACAAATAATTACAACGGACAATCAGTACGTTAGTACATTTCTCATCTAATTTTATTTTTCTAACTTCTTTTGTCAAATAAGATAAACAAAGTAACGTTATAAGCACCTTTTGCCTTACGTTGATCTTACAGGTAGCTCGTTTATTATCAAGATGCGGCAAAACGTGCTTCTTGTTACTTGATGTTGTGTATTTCCCATTTATTTTTATCGTAAAGACATCCGCGTTATTATTCTTTATACATTTTCAATCAAATGTGCCATCCTTAAAATAGCCCTGCATGTCAAAAGCAACTTAAAAGCGATTTACACCCGCTTGCTGTTACGAAATTAAACCTATTTCGAATCTACAACAATGGCATTAAAAAGCCTTAAAGTATATGTGACCCGAGGAAATCCACTTTTCTATCAAATTTGAGATAGGTATCAGAAAATTGCTCACGATGTGAAACGGTTAGCTATACAGATGCTTCATTTGTATGCTATAATAAACTAAACAACATAGTGGCGGTACCACCACACTAGATGTTTAATTTGAAATGTTTCTATTTTTCTGTTCTGTATTATAAGAAAAATCTTCACTCATAATGTAGTACATTTATGCTGCTCCTTTCTGTAGACAAAAATACTCCGTGTGAAAAAATCGTCATGTGAGTCGGTCAGGAAAGTGCAATGTACCAATTGTTTGGGCATGCCCTTAAATAAGGAAATGTCTGGAAATTGCGCCATAAACATGAAATGACATTATCATTAAAATGTATGTTACCTAATACTTTAAGTAACCGCTTCGCAAGCGTACGTGCTCTAAGCACCGCTTGGTGTGAAGTACGCCATCAGACAAAATCCAATTGAATGGTACCTTAAAAGCTTTTCTGATCTCAAGGATTTAACAATTCAAAGACCTAGTCAATGTTTCCTAGGTGGCTAAGAGGAAGAAATTGTTAAATGGGTTAAATCTTTAAAGGGTGCGATGAAAGTTAATCTCTCCATAGACGCAGTAACTGCCTTGTCACCATTATAAGAAAAACGATCCATAAAGTCGCGAGTCTATATTGTACTCAGTATTATGAATAACATATTTCGAGTTTACATTTAACATGTTAACAAGTCCAATATCAAAACCCTACACTAATTTCGTATATCTTGCTTTTATTCTTTGCATTTCACATTTTCCTCTTTCCTCTTTCCTCTTTCCTCTTTCCTCTTGTATCAGTTTTCTGATCCTTGATGCGTTTACATTTTGTACAAGTAAGCAAAATAAACAACTTTATTTTACAAATGGGTAAGATTTTTTTTTTAAATTGAGAAAGCGATAAACATGATACATGCATAAGAAGAACAATAACAGTTTATGCCTGAAATGTTCGTGATGAATTGGCATATTGGATTGGCATAATATGTCCCCATCCACAACTCAAATATGGACTACCTATTCGTCACTACGGCATATCATATTACGGCTACCAAGCTAATATTTATACATTTTTGTATGCAATAGAGGCATAACCTGTTACCATAGATACCACGTTCATGAATCGGCTCGTAACTAACTATTTATTTGTGTTGGAAGTTCAGTGAACTGTGTTATTCCAATTGATAATGTAAAGGGTGGTTAGGAAATAATTGGGGAATAAAATATTGAAAATGCATTGTGGCGGTGTCTTTAAAATCTTCTTTGAATCAAGACGGTATTCATAGCCAAATAAATGCACATTCCCCGGTATAAATCATCTCTGTATAGTGTCGCGATCACGTCGATTGAGGTTCTTGAATCATTCACATTGGTGATTATCGGATTGCAATGCATGTAAGATTTTGCATAATCTTGAGTTGACATTATATTACTATGAAAACGGAAAATTGCTCGCAAACATGCTGCAGTCATGGTTAATTTCTCTAAAAAAACTCTTCTAGCCTTTTTCATTTTATACGAAAACACCCTGAAACAGTTCAAGGTTCACAAGATAATGGCTATTGTGTCGCTTGTTGCGTGATTACAGTCACCAACAGCTCAATTAAACAATATTGTCGGGGAATTCGTCGGCCATTATTACATGTATTATACGGGTTCCATTGGCCCTTTGAAACCAATCAGCCCTACATGTATGACGACTTGTTAATGTGTGACGCATGACTGAAAAGATACGGTAAGTTGCTTAATTCATCTTTAGGGACTGGTTAGGAATGTCAAAAGGTAAATGTTGATAGGTTAATGCGAGCTTAGATTGACCTAAATCACAACACATCTGCTCTGTTAATTATACACTGGAAGCAAAATATATTTGCCCAAGTATTATAGCCTAGAAAACCTATCTACTACGAATAAGCTATTCAATATATATTCACTAAAACCAATGTTTGTGTGCATTATAATCTAGTTCTATACTTCATAACTTCATGTTTGTCGCATGTTTTGATCATCCAATTTCATAAAATATCTGATAAATCAAGAGATGTCACTACATCGACACAGTGAAATCCCATAGACATTTGCCTCATTATATATTCATGAGCTATCTATCTCACTGAAAGAATTATGGTTGGAAAAACCTTGTTTATCATAGGCGTAAATGACACTGTTAGAAATTACATACTCACACTTTCTCTGTATCGAAAACCAAAAGTGAGCCATTATCGTAAAATGAGTCATTTTAGCGTCCGCATAGTGACACACTATTATAGCTCAAGTGTGTCACGGGGATACGGACAGATGACTCATTTTACGATAATGACTCACTTTGGGTCTTACGATAAGTAGCTGAACATTTGAACCGTTATTGAACAGATGAAATGATCATGATTAATTATGTCACATTTTTATCAAACAAAAACAATTTTACATTCTCTTGAACAGCTACCATCTGAAATACACCTATACGCGTATTCTTTAGTTCCAAATGTGATTAACTTCTTTTTTAGATATTATCAATCAAGTTTATTCTATCTATTTTTTTCTTCTTCAGAATTTATTCGGTAGATGAAATAGTCCATAATTGAAGGGGCTACTAAGGTATGGAGTCGTTAGGAGAAGATATTGGAAACATCAAAAGCGGTGAGATGTTACCAATATTTACATCAAGATAAAATGAGCCAAAAATAATGTATTGGTGAACTGAATACAGTACGAGAAAACATATTTGTCCAACAGCTGCAATGGTTGCTTATTGGTTAGATTACGTGACACGTTTCATTCAATAAGGGACAAATATTAACAAATATGCCACATTTCTTGCATAAGCAGTTATCAGGGCGAAATAGATTGTCAAATATTTCGTCGCTATTCTGACATTCCGGCACATGTGCCATTTGCGGCAAAATGAGTTAGTTGCATTTCATAATCTAAGAATGAAACTCTTTATTGTCCAAAAAAATCGAGACAAAAAGGTAACTATTGAATGAGATACAGCACTAATTAGAGTGTAATATATCATGTGTTTGTACATACTACCGACATAAAAACCTGATTTTGTGCTCTGCCATACCGGCATATCACGAAAAGGGTGTGTATATAACCATAGACGGTAAAAATCAATTGATTTTTACCGTCTATGATATAACAAAGACCTAAAGACCTACATAAGACCTATAAAACAAAGACCCAAGGGTGTGTATAAAACAAAGACCCAAGACCATAGGGTGTGTATAAAATAATGACCTACAAAACAAAGACCCAAACCTAGGGTGTGTCCGTGTGTATAAAACAATGACTTATAAAACAAAGACCCAAGACCCTAGGGTGTGTATAAAACAAAGACTTTAAACAAATGAGTTACTGCCAATCCCTATAAAGCTTGTACAAAATGTGTTCCTTTGCCCATCCCTAGTATAAACGAAGACCCTAGGGTGTGTATAAAACAAAGACCTTAGCCAATTGAGTTACTGCCAATCCCTATAAAGTTTGTAAATAATTTGTTTCTTTTCCCATCATTAGTATAAATGAAGACCCTAGGGTGTGTATAAAACAAAGATCTAAGACCCTAGGGTGTGTATAAAACAAAGACCTCAGACAAATTAGTTACTGCCAATCCCTATATTATAATAAGCAGATGTAATGTTCCCGCGTGTACAGTGGTATTAAGAGGTACGCACCCCTATTCACAAGTCATTATAAGGTACGCGCTCCGGGAGCGCTCGGGTTCAGATGTGTTTATGGGACGTTACATGCTCGCAAGTGTTAAGGAATTTCAATAAAGTTTGTAAAACAAAATTGTTCCCTTGCCCACCCCTAGTATAAAACGAAAACCTTAGGGTGTATATAACACAAAGACTTTTTTTCTACTAAAATTACCCTAATACATGGATATTGGGGGTTTTGAGGCTGGAGCGGCACACCCTGTCCAAACCAAATCTGAGAACAAGCCCCCCAAGGTACATATAATCTGTGTGCATCAGTACATGACTTTGTATAAACACAATATTTGAGTTTTAAGCAAAACCTATATTTCTTTCAGTTATTCATAAATGACACCAAAGACACACTGATGAACAACATCTTCTTGAACTTGTATTTAACAATATTAAACTTGTTCAATTAATAGCGCTACAACTGTCTCACTAACCCTTCCTGAACTTTTTTTAGGTGAGACAATAACAATTTCTTTTCATAATTAGCCTAATTGGCCTTAACAAATTGTTCGTTTGGAGTAACATGTCGACAAATATGCTTGGTTTAATGGATAGGGTTTCTTCTAAAAAAAAAAAATCTTGTGTTAAAATTAACTTACAAATTACACACCAACATTTTAAAGAAGCCCACTAAAAAGTGGCAAAATATCTGTTTTTCTTCTTCAAGTTTTACTCAAAACATTAATATTAAGCTAGTTAAAAAGTTCTGAAGATGAGGATTGTTTTCTTCCTGAAAGTAAATTAAAATAAAATACTGCAAGTAAACTTGCGCGATCCCCCTGGCATGGCGAACCTCAACTTTTTATTTGACCCCTAAAAGAACAAGACCATCCATAGATCACAAGTGTTGCCTTTGGCATTTTCAGCCTATTTCACAGCTTGACCTCAGATGACCTTTGACCTTGTATTAATCTATAACCTCAATAACATATCAAGGTTATCATATTACATAATAACCCAAGTTTGGTTCCAATTAGACTCCAACTCAACTTTTCAAATTATACCATTTTACATGTTCAGCCTATGTTATAACTTGACCTCAGATGACCTCATTAATATATGAAGGTTCCCATGTTGCATGTTCTAATTAGACTTCAGCTTTTCAAATTAGGGCAATGTTACATTTTCTGCCTATTTTATAACTTAACCTCAGATGACCTCTGACTTTGGCATGTGTCCTTTGACCTCATTCAAATATGAAGGTTCCCAGTTGCATCTATGACTCAAGTTTGGTTCCAATTTGACAACATTTGAAATTAGACCCAAATTACAGTGTAACCTAACCAAACTGGAACATACACATACATGTACATGTACCCCCTAACCACCCACACCCCCTACACTATCGCAATATCCCTTTTCCTGGCTAAAGCCAGAGTGATACAAATAGGGTTGATTTTCTTGTGTACATTGCTTGATTTTCAAAATTAGGGTACGTCGGGCTACGCCAAACAAACCATTTTGTTTTAGATCTTAGCATTAACTATATGTTTATAATTGGAGAAAAGCTGAACATTGTTTTAAATCTTTCTTTTCTGGATGGCTATAAATATTTTAAGAAATGCCAGAATTAAAAACTCCAAACATCCACGGGCCCTTAAAAATTCCCTGAAACTTACTGCTCCTCTATTCATGTGATAGAGAAAAAGGTTTTTACTTCCAAGTAAAATATTTACCCCACATTATCATTATCATTGGAAAGCTACATGAAAATTTACACTTTTTATATGATTAATTATCACAATAGCACAAGTTTTAATAAAATTAATGGTGGCTTGAAATTGATATTTCTATTTAATAAAATAGAAATAACAGGGCGAGAAAATAGTAACATACACTAGAAATACACACAAATATCTCAAAGATGATTTGCTTTAAACAGAACTTTATCTAGCTCAATAATTATGATACCAGTTTTATTGTAGATTTATAAAGAGTTGAATTGCAAAAAAGAGCAACAACTTTTTTACAAACTTAAGAGGGATCGGCAGTAACTCATATGTCTAAGGTCTTTGTTTTATACACACCCTTGGGTCTTAGGTCTTTGTTTTATACACACCATAGGGTCTTCGTTTTATACTAGGGATGGGCAAAGGCACTTTTTCTAATAAACTTTGTAGGGATTGGCGGTAACTTATTTGGCTAAGGTATTTGTTTTAAACACCATAGGGTCTTAGGTCTTTGTTTTATACACACCATAGGGTCTTCGTTTTATACTAGGGATGAGCAAAGGAACATTTTTTTATAAACTTTGTAGGGATTGGCGGTAACTTATTTGGCTACGGTCTTTGTTTAAACACACCATAGGGCCTTTGGTCTTTGTTTTATACACACCCTGGTCTTCGTTTTATACCTGGGGTGGGCAAAGGAACACATTTTTTTAATAAACTTTTGTGTTTTTGAAATTCCTCAACACTTGCGAGCATGTGTACGTTCCGATAAACACATCTGAACGCGAGCTCGTACCCTTAATGACCTGTGAATACACGTGAACATTACGCGTATCTGCTTATTATACTATAGGGATTAGCAGTAACTGAGGTCTTTGTTTTATACACACCCTAGGGTCTTCGTTTTATACTAGGGATGGGCAAAGGAACCATTTTTTTACAAATCTTAAAGGGATTGGCAGTAACTCATTAGTCTAATATCTTTGTTTTATACACACCCTACACTGCAAAAAGGTTGCTTAAAATACGTTGCTAAAAGTACTTTTATCATCCGTTGGTTGACGTGTTGATTAAAATTCATTCAATATATGTAGAAAGTTAGGCGTTGTATAAAAATAAAAAATTCCCAGCGTTGAGCAATTCGTCGAAAACAATGTCCTTAAAATGTTGGTGGAAACTGTTTCTGTTGCTAAAATATGTTGCGTAAAAATATTCCACTTTGGCAACTGTTGCATGAGCATTGAGGACAATCACGCAACAGTTGATGCAAGTTACGCACATGTGAATTTTAGGCAACTGTTACAATATTCATGAAATGCAAATAACGATACGCCCCTCCTCTGTCACTGTCAGACGAAGCCATCCACAATTTAAAATTCGTATTTTGTTCCACGTACAAATTAATTTCAAATAACCAATTCTGAATGTTTCGTGTCATATAAGAACTAAATTCTGCTATCATCAAAGCAAATAAGTTTTACTCTAAATCACAATCAGCTTTTTTTACCATTGATGTACTATTTCTGTGCCACAAATCATGTTTTGAGCCGATAAAATCCACCGCGTCTTAGGTCCTCTGGTTTGCTACGACCATGATAGTGCGCCCCCTCTAAGATCATCATACGTCAATTTAAGCATAGTAAACGGGGGACTTTGCCTCTGAGATACTTGTCCCATAGTTATATAGTCTCTGCAGTTGAGCGGTTGCATACTTGAACAACGTTGTGTAAAATGTTGAGTAAATATTTAAGCAACCTTTTTGCAGCGCAGGACCACAATTAGATTTATTCTGTCTTGGCATCCAAAACGGAATACACTGACAAATAGTTTAAAATTGCCATCCTTGTTTGACATATATTTGTTTATGAATATCATTTCAACGGTGTTATAGCGACGTCACTAGCGATGAATATAGTCGATTTTTATAGCCAAAAAATACACGACATGGACATATACTGAATAGTTCATGTCATGTGATCTATTTTGCACCAAAAGAATCACATAAATATGTTTATGTATTATATAATATGGACTATTTATACCTTCATACCCAGATAGCAAGACTACGTTTGGCAAACGTTCACAGTAAAAACACCATTGATAAGAGATGTCAGATATTATGTATATATAAGCTTATAGTTTAATAACATGTTAAAATAAATTACAGATTTACTACCGAACGGGAATAGTGTATGTAGCTCTGCTGCATCGCCTAGAATTCCCATTACAAGTTACCGGTTCACTACCGGGAGGAAGTGATGTATGTAGCGCTGCTGCATCGCCCAGAATTCACATTATTTTGCCTACCGCGTGTTGCTATACAAAAATGCTCAATATATAATAAAAACTTGACACAAATAAAGTACCCAACATATGGCTATATTTGATAAAGTAAGCAACAGTTGCTATACAAAAATACTCAATATATAATGAAAACAATTCACAAATTAAGCAACAGTCACAAAATGCCCAACAAATGGTTAATTAATAATACTCAACTGTTGTGTAATTAAAATTGTGCAACTGCTGAGTAACTGGAATTGTTCAACTGTTGGTGAAAACATGTTATCCAACGGTAAGCGGTTGCATACTTCAACAACGTTGTGTAAAATGTTGAGTAAATATATTTAAGCAACCTTTTTGCAGTGTAGGTCTTAGGTCTTTGTTGTATAGGTCTTTGTTTTATACACACCCTGGGGTCTTGGGTCTTTGTTTTATAGGTCTTTGTTTTATGCACACCATAGGGTCTTGGGTATTTGTTGTATAGGTCTTAGGTCTTAGGTATTTGTTATATACACACCCGCCGTGGACCACCGTATAAACTGCAGTTCTGACATACAGACATATCACTTGTCATCACTGTAGGAAGAATACGAAATCTTTTTTGTTTTTGTTTTTTTGTTCTGACCGGTACACGACTTTACTACATAATTACTCCTAATTGGATTGGGTTGTTGTAACATGCTCATGACAAACATGTATTAATGTTCTTTGATATAGTGACATTTGATGTAAATGCTCTTCAATGACTCTTCAACATTTTCAACATTTTCAAACGCGACGGACGGACGTACCTCGCAGATTGGGTTGGTCGATCGGTCGGGTCTTTTATCCCTGGAAAATGACACCCAAAAGTCACTGAGATCTGAAAAAACTAAAAATACTGATATAAATATGTTTTACTAATACTATTTTTTATTTCTTAAAACCATTAGGACATCAGTGGAAATTAAGTGATACTGATGTTGACGATGATGATATCGAAGATAGCGTTAGCGACAACGATGATGAAGACAGGTCTGATGATATAGCTGGTAAGTTCAATCAGGACAACAAGGGTATATCCTTGGTGTAAGGCATAAGAGTCCACTCCAAAAGGAAAATGGTATTGCTAGAATACCAGTGTCAGTAAAATTTGGAGATGAACTGAGAGTCTTAGGTATATTTAAACTTAACATATTAATTTATATTACATGTATCATTATATTTAGCTCAGTCACCACATTCATAGTTTTGTGAGTTGCTATCGTAAAATGACAGCTGTGGAAGACTTCCAAATTATCACATCGGTTCACAGTTTTTTGTAAAATTCCACTTTTTTTCCCTCTATAATATTATGTAGAAAAAATGTCACATATATCGTGGGAAGAAGCTGAAGAATTAGATGAAGAGGAGGAAAACGATAATGGAAATGATGTCGGCAAGTTACCGACTGATTTTAACCGGAACTGCGACAAGTTAACAGAAGACCCGACCCATCACGAAAAGTACCTAACCTTAGAGACCGTTCAAAAGATATGTGGGGGTGAAGTGGACCATCCTTATGCTCAAGCCATTCGGACGGTCAAGCCGTACAGATGGCAGGAACTCGCCAACTCTATCGTCCTGGTTCGAATCCAGAAAGAACGGAAGAGAAAAGGTCGTCCTCGTGAGGTCTGCACATTTTATGGCACAGGTTTTGTGATACCATACAGAACTGGAACTCCAAAGGGATGCCGGGTAGTTTTAACGGCATGTCATAACGTGACTGCCGATGATAAAGCTGACAATAAATTAGTAAAACCCGAAGCTGTTTCAGTTGTTTTCTTTCACAATGGCAATGACAAAGAATGCGTAACATGCAAAGTGGTGGGTATTGCTACTATGCAATCCCCTCCGATGCGAAAGGCTGGGTCCCATGACCAAGAACATCTTGATTATGCTATCTTGTACGTTAGTGTGGAGCAAAAACTTGCGGAATTACTTCTAAAAGTAGACCATAAAGATACAGACGCGAATGAAAAAATGGTCACGGAGAAACAGATTGGGGGCTTGGCACATGTCCAACCGATCATTTTCGAAGATTCTACACTCCCTCAGCTTTTGCAAATGAGTCATGCTTTGCCTAAAGTTGCCGGTATGATTCTTGTTTGTATTGGTCATCCACACGGTGCGCCGAAGAGATTTTCCTTCGGTCGAGTTGACTGCGATCCCGCTGAAGTGCTAGAAAAAAGCTTCCTCAAATACAAGTACATATACATCAATCATACATGCATCACCTGTAAAGGTTTTTCAGGATGCCCCATGCTTGCCCTTCCTATAACGGAACCATACAGAATTCTGGGATTTAAGTTGTTCGAGAAACAACAGCATGCGCTGTTTGTTCACGTCAAACATGACGTTGCTATATCTGCGCAGAGCATTCTACCCGATGTAGATCAAAAAATCACAAAGAAAACCAAACCTAACAAACGCGCTAGGACCTTCATGAAAATCTATACCGATTGTATATCGATTATGAACATCGTTGTCATGCATGAGTTCTGTGTTCAAGAATCGGTTTGGAAGTATCTTACCAAACATGTCAATGTTTTGCGAAAGAGATATAACAAGCTTAAAGAAGAGGCAGATATGCAAGAGCATTCATACTTGGTTGACGTAATGGAATCCTTCATCCTTAGGTTAGATCAAAATGAACCGCTGAGGGTACAGGATAGGTCAAAAGACAGTGCTGGACATATTCCACAAGCCTCGAATCTGTCCAGCCAAAGTACCCCCACATTCAGTAATCAACAAGATCCGCATGCTGCGAAGCCTTACAAAGAAGCGAAGTCTTCAGGTATTGGTGAAGAAATCGGCAAAACTCACAGTCCCAAAGAGGATAAGTATATATTCAATTGCATTAATGGCGAGCAGATTCCGCAAGCTGTGGAAGATCTCAAAGAGTACCTTGATCTACAAAACATGCACAAACATACCATCAACATATCCTTGATGACAAAGCTGCTTACCTGTGCCTTGAGATGCCATAAAGAAACATGGATACCCATTGAGAAACATGGTATTCCAGCATTCATAGACATGCTTTCAACATGCGACCCATCCGCCATGCAAGTCCCTCTTGGGCTCCTACTTTTGATGGTGGAGAAATATTCGCGAGCCCCGGAAAGTATTAAGTTGGCCAAAATGAATGAAGTTGCTCGCCAAGGCGTGACGCGTCCTTTGCTCAAGATCATAACCACGACACACATACCACGCACCACATGTTATGCCGTGCGCACCCTGCTCCTTATATACAACGGCTTCACCCCAGTTCCCAAGCATACTATCATGAATCCTGTTGTAGTCAAGGCTTTGAAGTACTTACTGCACGGAAACATGTCAGAATATGACTGTGCTTTAGAAACATTACTAATTCTGATAGAGTCATCTTTCGAAGTTGACATTTCACACAGTTTTTCCGAGAAAGATACCACCAGACTGGTGCAACTACTACACAAGCACGTTGAGACTAAACCGCTTGCCATGATTCTAACGGTTTTGGTGTCGTTTTGTACCCATTCGCCAACCAACAGACAGGCAGTTCTCGTCTCTGGGGGTGTTCCACGCATCATGGAACTTCGTAGTCTAAGTCTTATTTTAACGATCACTACCGACGATAGTGAGCATGCGCAACTTCTTCTGGATGCTGGAGTTCATAACCTATTACTAGAATTCCTCGCGGACGGTGACAATGAAGTCACACTGTGTTTCGAAGTGGATTTTTCTTGGGTCTTTGGTGTCCGTTTACAACCAGCTGTTATTCGCATTTTCCGAGACGACGCCATAATGATAACTCTCATGAAGCTTCTGAAGGCTTCTTGCACATTTGGGAATGCAAACAAAGTACGTCAAGAACTCATTGAAGGTGGAGTTGTGGACAAAATCAAACGAGTGGTACAGAGTAAGGATCCGGCTAGCGCGATCGTAGCAAAAGAATTCGAGGAAACAATCTGTATCGCTTCAGAATAGGTTACAGGTGAAATGGGGGATTGTTCTGTTTTTTGGATTAACGGGAATTATTACACTAAGTACCATAAATAAGATTACTTTGCCCTTCGTGTCTGTTCATGGTGTTTTCCTGTCATCCTCAATTGCCTCCTTCAAGAAATCCAACTACCTTTCTACGGAATATTGTATATATGGAATTGTGTTTAGTTCTAGATTTATGTGGACCTTTTTTTTGTTGTCGAGCGATTAACACTCCTCGTTGAGTCAAGCGTACCGGGTATACTCTGTTCATTTAACTGAGTGTATCAGTGAACACGGTGACGTTAGAACAAATTGTAGAGGTCGACGCCGCATTTATGCGAGAGTGCAAGAATTCGTATTTGACATGTTTTATCAGTGGAATACTCACTGACGTCGATGCCCAAAGTTAGATGAATGAAATGGTGTGTATATTGGTTCCTAAACGATTTCAGAGTTCAATGATTACTGTGTTATCAGGTTGGCTAGATTATCCAAGTGAAAGTGAAAAATAGGTTTCGGAAGAAATAAGTGTCTGTAGCTGTCACATGTTTGATATGGATGAACTATTTCGAGGGCTCAGAAACACAAGGCCTTATCTCCATTTTGACCAGTTTGAGAAGAAAAAAACCTATTGAAGATTTTGAACACTATGGGGAGATGGAGATGACGCCTTGTGATACTGGCTTATAACTTTGGGGAGTTGTGTTATGGAGATAAGGCTGTATGTTACTGGAATGAGAATTTCTTTCTGAAAATGTTGATACTAAAATCTCGTTTTTGTGTTTCTGAGCCCTTGATTTGCTGTTGGTTTTTTTCTTCTTCTTCTGGCTGAGCGTTTGACAAGAGTGGTTAGTAATGGTTAGTGTTGGACCTGTTAAACTGGTGACCCTTGAATGCTTTCTGGAAGACAGACATACGATTGACAGTTTTCTGGAAGACAGACATACGATTGACAGTTTTCTGGAAGACAGACATACGATTTACAGTTTTCTGGAAGACAGACATACGATTTACAGTTTTCTGGAAGACAGACATACGATTTACAGTTTTCTGGAAGACAGACATACGATTTACAGTTTTCTGGAAGACAGACATACGATTTACAGTTTTCTGGAAGACAGACATACGATTTACAGTTTTCTGGAAGACAGACATACGATTGACAGTTTTCTGGAAGACAGACATACGATTTACAGTTTTCTGGAAGTTTCTGGAAGACAGACATACCATTACCATTTACAGTTTTCTGGAAGACAGTTACAGTTAAGAATATACCAGATTTTTTGCATCCGTATACGGTAACGTGTTTCCTTTGTCTTCGTTTTAATAATTAATTTTCTTCCAATAGGTTTTCATTTCTAACATCCATTTTACTTTTTTTTGCCCTCACCTACCTTGCGAGCCCCGGCAAAACCCCGGCGGAAAACAAATACGGTATACCATAACATGTTAACACTGCACACGTTACTCCTCATGTCACTACATACATCAAATTCATCCGCCTGATTAGAAAGTCAATTTTGAAAAAGAAATCGAAATATTGTTTGTCTATGAAACCTCTACAGAAATGTTGCTTTTTAAAAGTTTGACAAGGCAAGAATTATTTTTAAAAGTTATTCAATTTATCTCTATTCTTTTAGTATGAATAGGGTAACAACAATAGGGGAAAGTTATCTACATAAAATTTGAATTCATACAGTTTTTAAGCTATATATTTTAGAAGCGGTTCTTTGTCATTGCCACTGTGATCGACTTCGTAGTTTGTTTGATATGATTAAGATTTACATTGTGGGCTTTAAAACGGCCCTAACTAATTTAAGTTAGGCCAATTAAAAATGTTTCGTTCCTCGTATAGTGCACCCTCCTTATTTTCTGGGATAAGGTTTTTAATTCTGTATTAATCAACTACAGTCACTTTCGTGTGTGTGCTATAGAACTGTAGGGGTGCAACCATTGAAAACCGTTTTCCTGATGATGCTGAGTGGTGCTGGCAATATAAATTGTGCATGGAAACAGGCGTATTTAAGTGCCAATTTATTGACAAATAAAAGATACCAGCCTAAGGTGTATAGAATGTTACTTTATTTAGTATCGAATTAATTGACAAAAGAAATGTTAATAAAATGGACGAGATAAAATTCATCGATATTTCAAACTGTTTCTTTTTTCGACTGAAGGCTATCATGTAATGTATCAGCAGTTAGTCCTACGAGGGGGTATCAAAAAGTTTTTGAAATCACACAGAAATGAAGGAGCTATATCAATGAAATGTTGTTAGTGTAATCCCTGGTCCGTATGTACATTATGGTGCAAAAATGGTCTCAAAATATGATTACTTTCTTTATATGTGGCGCTAGATGCCAAAGCCATGTAAATCAATGATGTCTTCCAACGGTGCTGTGTACATGGTAAATGATAATGGTCCAATAACTGATCCTTGTGGGACGCCTTCCAGAGGAGTATGAGGCTTAGAAATTTTGTCATTTACAGAAATAAATTGAGACAAATGACAGCATTAAAAAAAATGTCTAAGCCTAATGGCCCTAATATTCTTCTGGAAGGCGTCCCACGAGAATCAGTTATTGGACCATTATGATTTACCATGTACACATCACCGTTGGAAGACGTCATTGATTTACATGACCTTGGCATCTAGCGCCACCTGTAAAGAAATTAAACATACTTATGAAACAATGTTTGCACCATAGGACCAGTGATTACACTGAAACAATTTCATCGATATAGCTCCTTCACTTCTGGATGATTTCAAAAACATTTTGATACCCCTATCTTGATGAGCTAACTAAATAAATAAATGAGCTCGTATATCTTGATAATAAATGAGCTAACTGTAATATCAGCGTATGTTACTTTATACCGTATCTTATTTGACAAAAGAATTTCATTGATATTTCAAAGTCCATTATTTTGGAATCAAAAGAGATAATAACAAAACAATAAAGGTTCATAGATTCAACCAAACGCGTTATTTTAGTTTCGTATGGGCATACCTAAAGCCATATGCAATATTAACCAAATCAACCAATTCAAAACGTCCATATTAAAAAACGTGATTTCCTCCAAAGTACACTCTGTGGATTTAGCACGTTTTGGAAATAAACTCTTCAAATGTTTCAACATTTCTAAGAAAAAGCTACCAATCGCTACAGCAGTTGACTCAATTTTCAATTTAAAATGTCAAAATGGCAACAGTTCTTCAACTTATTTATTCATTGTACTGAAACATTGTTTTAAGACATTTTTAGGATACATGGACGAATATCAAGAATTTACCAATTACATCACATTTACTCGAAAACGGGTAATTTTCTTATTGTAATACCCATGTTTGCGGCACATCTCCGAACCCAATTGTGTACTGTATAATCTAACCTTACACGTCTTGAAATGTTTGTAAAATTTGATTCCAAAATAACCCGTGACTTTTCAAATGGATCATTCAACAATAATGCGATAACCATTTTCTGTCTGTGTTTCCCACAAAATAATAATAATAATAATAATAAAAATGGATTTACTATTATAGCGCCCAACGCAAGGAGCCTCTGGGCGCTTCACAAAACTAAGTACAAAAAGAAAACAACATTATCAACCTAAAAACCATAAAATATTACAAATAATTGCACATTATACAAGCAGGGAAAACACAACAATTTGGTGCTCCATGTCTCTCCTTGCATACTTGCAAATCGATGATTCAAGAGATGCAGACAGAAAAGAGATGTCTACACGTCAAGGAACCAGGATCGCAGATACAAATAGAGACGTGGGCTACATAAAATACAAATAATACACATTTGGTTGACTATTCCATGTGTTGAATGAGATTCCAAGAACATAAAAAAATACTTGAAAGCTTATATTATTAAGACACATACCCTCATACATGTATGCATAAGCATAAGTATCTTGCACTGTATATTGAAAGTGATAAGATATCCTAATTCATTCGTATATTTTGCATTAAGGTATATCATAATATCATAGCATTTTAAAATGCGTCAAGAGTTGGACAAATACTGTTAATCCTATGATGGTGTGGATGGATTAAATGGATTTATGTAAACATACCTTCTGCTTATGTTATCCCTATTACTAATTATTTCGTTATCAAGATTAAATTTAACGTGTTTTAAAGCTTTGAATATTACTTACTTACTTTACTTTACTTTTTGGCGTCCACTCCAACTTGGTTGAGTGATGCCATCCTTTGCAAGATTATGCGCCATTCGTTTCTGTCTTGAGCCTTTCTGCTTGCTTCTGATAAGGATGTCAGACAAAGTCTGTTGCAGTCTGACCGAATACCATCCATCCATCTCTTAGCTGGTCTACCTCTGGGCCTTTCACCATTTACAGTGCCAACAATTGCAACTTTTGGGTATCTTTGAGGGTTCATACGCTGAACGTGTCCATAATACCGCAGTCTTTTGATGGAAATCTTCTCGATGATGGTTTGCTTGAGTCCCAGTGTTTGTCTGATGGTGGTGTTTCTGATTTTGTCTAGCTTGGTTATGCCTAGTATTTGAATATTAAAGTACTCTTAAGACGTATATTTTAATTGTAACTCATGTAGGGGAGGGATGATGACCAAGATGTCATCTGTATCCCGTCAGTCTTGAAATTGGCACATTCGAAACTTAGTCGAACCAATCAGAAAGCAAGAAACTTAAATACGTGGAGTGCATAGTAAGTGTCTAATGCAATCCGCGTGTGCGCCGTTCAATGCGCACACCGCGCGCTTTGTTTTGATTCGTTTTTCAGGTATCGCGGGTTCGCCGATTTTCACTGCGGGTGTTAGCAAACTCGTTAACATGTTTTTATTTGTGTTTACATAGGGTCAACATTATGCTTACATTTTGAATTTCGATTTATAGTGTCGTCTATGAAATAGGTCAATAATACATGCGTATGTTTTGTTTCTCGAAAAATTAGAAAAATCAATGCACTTGCGCAAATGTTGATATGCTCAAAAAGCACTTCCCCTGTGGGGTCTTGCCATTATTCACACATCAACATCAGCGCGCATGCAATGATTTGTCTAATTTCTCTCGAAACAAAGCGTACCCATTTATTGACCTATAATTATCCTGCCAATCTTGAAATTGGCACATTTGAAACTGAATTTAAAAACACATAACACATCATTATCAGATCCCAGAGGATTTGTATTCCTTTGTAGCAAAATTGGTATCAAAATATTCCTCAACATTTCTAAAACAATTATGGTAATATAAACGTATAAAGTTATCACCGTGGTGCTTTATATAACTACTCGCCAAACTGTCTCTCCATTTGGGTACAAGCATTTCAAGACTGAACATGCAGTATTGTTTCAGGCGACTATAAACATGATAAAGCTGAAAAAATCAATCAATATATTGTTTTATTTTTGACAGCAGTGCTTGCGCGTCTTTTTACTCTTCGTTGTACGATGTCGCGATGCAGATTCAATTAAGCTTGTGCGCCGCTCCAATGACTGTCATCATTTACATTTCACGGTAATTTACTTCAACTGTCATCGGCGTGTGATATATTGGATTATTTCATGAGAGATATGTTTCACATGGGTGAGGATATTATCAGTATTGAACATGCAGGTCCGGCATGTTGGATTAAGAAAATGAGTTGGTTCAGATAATATGTTTTCTACATTCAGGAGTTTGTCTTAACACTTTCCACGCGGCTATTAGTTTTATCATACAAAACAGATTATTTTCAGAATTTTCCCCAACTTTCCGAAGACTCATCAATTACTGAACCTATACTGGGCATGTTTGTGCTTAATGTTATTCGTTTCTCATGGTGATTCCAAATATGTTGATGAGATTCAATACTTTTGACATTTTTGAAATATTTTGTGAAATGTTTGAACTGTGGTCTGCAGACACCTGATGCCGCGTGGAAAATGTTAAAACTCTTACTCGCCGTCATCCTTCTTCCACCTCACGCGACTGGAACGCCCTCGAAAAGAATCCCACAAAGTAGGGCCTACCCATACCTCAATGCCTTCAAATAGGGGAGCGTCCAGGTTACCAGCTTGCACCCCCGTACCCACCCCCACACAGTTCTCCGTTCGCCTATCTTAATGATCTTCAGTTACTGAAGTCTAAACTTTTCTGGAAATAGATGGTTCAGCCATTTTCCATGATTTCAGTCATTTTCTCCTCAGTCACAGCAGTTATATACTATTGTATTTACATTTATTTGAATTCATGACATTCATCTAAAATACTTTAGTTTGACTTTTAAGCTTTAAATAAACACATTATTTGCATCATATTCATGACATAAAATAATACCAATCTTTTTAACTTACTATCCATCTTATATCGGATGAAGTGTTCTTCTTTAGAAAAATATCTTTACGCCACGGCTTTAATATAACAATTCTTAAAAAATGTATGACTGTTATTCGATGTAAATACCTTACTCAAAACAATTAAACGTACAGGGTGTGTGTCATGACATGTAATCAATGATAATAGGCACCAGTCATTACGTCAAAAGGTTTGTGAAATTATGATGTGAAATTCATTACAGTTGTTCCCCAAACAAAATCCTGTAGTGAGAGGTGACATCATGTTGTCCAGCTTCTTGAAGATGGCAATTCACAGCAGCAGGTTGTTGTACCATTAGTGTGGCAGTAAGTGTCCCCAACCGTCTGTGGAGATGTTTTTAGGAAGATGATCTACACACGAGAAGGCCAGGTCAAGATTGCAGACGCATTACTCTCCCTCGTCAGGACCAATACCTGAGGACACTGGCACGCAGAAACCGTCACAATACCGCCAGATCCTTAGCTATCTTTCCGAGGGCAACTGGTGTCCGTGCAACCTGCCAACCAAACAGTGAGAAACCATTTGCTTGAAGATGCATGCCAGAAGACCGGCCACATGCCCCATTTTGACCCTACATTATCATGGCAGAATCCGTTTGGAGTTTGCCAGAGATCATTAAGCTATAGAGATATTTGAATAAAACGAACATAACTCCTCCACAGACATTTTTTTTAAATAAAGAAAAAAGTGAAAGAAAGGGGTATATCCATTTTTTGTGAAATACTAAACAAATCCTTCTTCTTCTTCAATCAAATCTTTCTGACTCACTCTCTCTGCACAATGAAAAACAACTTGTTGTGACGCGTTGTGAAACAAAACACCATACTAAACAATTAATGTTCGAAGTATTATCAGTATTACTACCCTGCGATCCGCAGGCATTGTAATTTAATGTGGCGATATAGTTTTAAACTTCATTGTTTCGTATTTATGTATAACAATAGAGTGCCCGCAAATATACCAATGTAATAGCGCTGTAACTGTATACCTATTGAAACGATAAAACGATACAGTGATTTGTCATATACGGTATTAACCCTCATTTTCATTCAATTCTAATATGTAATTAGCGCCGCAATTAACAGATACCAATTGTCATTTTTGATTTGATTTCCTCGTAAACTTGATGTCGTATTGCGAGGATTTAGATCACATGCATGGCCCTATCTACAATAATGTACGGAAGCATCTAAGGGCCATCATAATTCACGAAATGGTGAGATAATATCAGTAGTATGTCGACATGTTCAGATAATTCTCGCCATGTCGACTTCAAAACCTTATTCAAGCAAATTTTAGATGAGGACTTAGGCACAAACAAATTGTTGCGTTGCCCTTAGTGGCCGATCCTAAAATCTCATGAATCAGGATTGCATTTTTTTTTTTAAGATTTAAATTTTACCCAATTTATCAAAATATTACTATTGTCTGCTTGAATTACATAAGTTTGCTTGAATAGATTGCTTTTAAACTATTCACATTGACATTTACCAATTGTGTCTTGTCATTGACCACGGTCAGTAATATATATATGTCTGCTAAAAAAGAAAAGAAAAAAGGAAAATTGGCGCATTAAGGGCAATACAACAACAAAAAAGTGGGGTAAAGATAAAGACCATAGCCCGAAAGTTCACAATGTCCCACATACCTGCTGAGTGCCATGCAGACCAGACATGTGTGGTAACACCATCAGGTTATATTTAGAATCAACTTGAAGGTACTCATAATTTGATCCAATACAATGTTATTGGTGATAATAGGAAAAAGTGTAATTTAGGTCCTCGGGTACATATCGGGTAGACACTGGAACAAAATCAGTGTTCCAGTATCGGTCGATACTGGGAGGGACATATCGAATGTACCAGTATCAGGCGATACTGGAACAAAATTATGTACCAGTATCGTGCAATACTATGACAAAATACACTGGTAGTATGTTTACTAGTATCGCCCGATACTTGAACATAAAAATGTTCGCACCAGTATCGCTCGATACTGGAACACAATTTGGTGTTCCAATATCGACCGATACTGGAACATTAAAATCGTACCAGTATCGAGCGATACTAGCAACTCTTATGTTCCACTATTGTACGATACTGGTATACCAGAATTAGGGACCTAAAGTACACTTTTCCTGATAATATCATAACGTAACGAAAACGTTGGGGATCCTCTTTTTAATTTGACAAACAGAAAACGTCAATGAGTTTCTTATTTGGGGTTATAATCGATAGGCTTATACTCTGTAATAAACAAAGCGATCTACAGTATATGACTATTTAACTCACTATTTTGGACATCTTGTAAGAAATCATGACCTTTATTAATCAATTTATTAAATATCTGGACCATATAACACCATAGATTGCAAATTCAATAGTATATAGTTTGATTTCATTACATTTTTGTATCGGTTTCCATGTTGTGTAACACTAAGTTAAAATACGAAACATTAAGGTAAGCATTTGTATGCTTGAACAGGGGGTCTATGGGAGAAGTCACATGCGGTAAAACCAAGGTTCCTTGTACGTACATACAAATGTATAGAATGATGGAGGTTATCCGTGTAGCCGGCCATATGCGCACACCCATTCCAAATTCAATTGAATTGGTGCATGAAGTATTCAAGAAGTAAAACCAGGCCATTCTATTCATTTGCTTATGCTCAAGCATCATCTGTGTATCATTTATTAAAATCTTAATGTATATCAACAATGTGCATGTACCCCTGGGTATCGTCTGCCAATTGAAACAAGTGACGCATCATTAGACATCTGGTGTGTTTAGGAAGGGTTTTTTATGAGGTAAATGTCACCCTATAACAAGGTAAGGAGGAAAATCAGCTACATTCAGTTTCGCTTATACTGCTATTTGGGGGACAAAATCAACCGAGGGGTTAACAAAAAACGTATACAAAAAGAACTAGATAAATATAATTAAAAATAAATCAAACAAGAAGAAAACTTTATAACCTGGATTTGTAATAGTGTATCATTGGCCCTTATATGCATATCCATATAATATACAATATATTAAGTAAGAGCGGATGACGATACTGCACACCTTTGGCTATAGTATACTCCTCCCCCGGGGATGGTTTCTTTTGTCGTTGGCAGAAATGTTTGGACAGTTATCCAAATGCTCAATGTCCAGTCTAATCAGATAGCATTAAGTTGATTACATTGTCTTATAGCCATATGGTAGATGCATGTTATACCCAAATGTTCATACAATAAACAACCCAACCTGGCAAGGTGTTTTATCAAACTCATGTTGTAATAGGAATGTAAGCGCAAATTTAGACTGCACCCTCGATAAAGATTGCGTATAGAACAATTCCTTTTATCTTTAAACGCACAAATAACCATGGCAACCTCTTGCAACTCCCTCTTTTCTTCCATCTGTTTTTCGTACTTCATTTTAATCAGCCAAATGCTTATCGTATAGACTTATAGGCGTGGTCCAAGCAGTTTGCTTGTGTCATGTCTCATGAGGACCTAAGCGTGAGTCCGTAAGAGCCAACGGTGTAAATAATCTCTTATCATTCTTTAAGAAGTGCAAAAAAAACAAAAACAATGCGGGTCAACAACTACATGCGCTGTATTTTAATGATGCACACACGGATTTTGTCTACTCCACTCCATCCGTTGTGCCTTTAGGTATCATCCAATATCTTTACTTATGCACATCAAAACACTATCTTAAAGATAGAATTGAATTGGTGCATGAAGTATTCAAGAAGTAAAACCAGGCCAATCTATTCATTTGCTTAATATGCTCAAGCATCATCTGTGTATCATTTATTAACATCTTAATGTATATCAACAATGTGCATGTACCCCTGGGTGTCGTCTGCCAATTGAAACAAGGGACGCATCATTAGACATCCGGTGTGTTTAGGAAGGGGTTTTTATGAGGTAAATGTCACCCTATTTCAGGGTAAGGAGGTAAATCAGCTACATACAGGGTGTATTAAAAAAATCAGGACTGTTTCATAATGACGGTGTAATTCTTATTATAATCATTGGACCATGACCAATTTAGTTTGTACAATGGGATCTACATAATTTATACAGACCAGTAAATAACATCGTTTACGTTTCAATACGTTATAATAATTGTCAACATAGTAAATAATATATCAGTCAATAGCAAAGTTTAGTTTGGTAATCCATTTAATTCTGGCACAAATCAATACTGGCTAAAAAAAATCGCAAAACAGATGCATGCATATTCTGTGCAAATTAAAAAAGTTTTGTTAAACAGTTCTCGAACCCACTGTGGATGGTTCATTGAGTTACAAATCGAGCACTTTCATGTTACTCGACTGTTACTGTGTGAATTCCCATTGTACAAACCAGTAAATGTCCGAGCAGTTTGCTTGATTGAGTCTTGCCTCATGAGGACTTAAAGCGTGAGTCCGTAAGAGCCAACGGTGTAAATAATCTCTCATCATTCTTTAAGAAGTGCAAAACAACAAAACAATGCGGGTCAACAATAACATGCGCTGTATTTTAATGATGCACACACGTATTTTGTCTACTCCACGCCATCCGTTGTGCCTTTAGGTATCATCCGATATCTTTACTTATGCACATCAAAACACTATCTTAAAGATAGAATTGAATTGGTGCATGAAGTATTCAAGAAGTAAAACCAGGCCATTCTATTCATTTGCTTATGCTCAAGCATCATCTGTGTATCCTTTATCAACATTTTAATGTATATCAACAATGTGCATGTACCCCTGGGTATCGTCTGCCAATTGAAACAAGGGACGCATCATTAGACATCCGGCGTGTTTAGGAAGGGGTTTTTATGAGGTAAATGTCACCCTATTTCAGGGTAAGGAGGAAAATCAGCTACATACAGTTTCGCTTATATACTGCTATTTGGGGACAAAATCAGCCGAGCGGTTAACAAAAAAAAACGTATACAAAAAGAACTAGATAAATATAATTTAAAATAAATCAAACAAGAAGAAAAACTTGCTACCCCTGGATTTCTTATAGTGTATCATTGGCCCTATGCATATCCATATAATATACATTAAGTCATAGCAGACGATGACACTGGACACCTTTGGCTCAGTAGTGTAGCCAGCGGGGGGGGGGGGGGGGGAAGCAGGGGGGCAGACTGCCCCCCCCCCCCTCCCGGACACCTAAAATGGGGACGGAGAAGCGGAAAAATGGGGACGAGAAATTGTTCATGTAGTACATTTACTGTGCGGGGTTTTTTTACTTTGCAATTTTTGAGACTGTGCGAATTTTTTGACCCCCCCCCCCCCCCCCACACTTACGTGAAATTTACGAGGTAAGTGACTAGAAAAAAAATTGGGGCAACCTTTACGAAATCTTTTGGAAAAAAATAGGGACGATATTGATGTTTGCCCCCCCCCCCCCCCCCCCCCCCCCCCCCCCCGGAATGACAATGCTGGCTACGCGCCTGCTTTGGCTATAGTATACTACACCCCCAGGGGATGGTTTCTTTTGTCGTTGGCAGAAATGTTTCTTTTTGTCGTTGGCAGAAATGTTTGGACAATGCTCAATGTCCAGTATAATCAGATAGCATTAAGTTTATTACATTGTCTTATATCCATATGGTAGATGCATATTTTACCCAAATGTTCATACAATAACAAAACCCAACCTTGCAAGGTGTTTTATCAAACTCATGTGTGTAATAGGAATGTAAGCGCAAGTTTAGACTGCATCCTCGATAAAGATTGCGTATAGAACAATTCCTTTTGTCTTTAAACGCACAAATAACCATGGCAACCTCTTGCAACTCCCTCTTTTCTTTCATCTGTTTTTCGTACTTCATTTTAATCAGCCAAATGCTTATCGTCGTAAAGACTTATAGTGGTCCGAGCAGTTTGCTTGAGTCATGTCTCATGAGGACCTAAGCGTGAGTCCGTAAGAGCCAACGGTGTAAATAATCGCTCATCATTCTTTAAGAAGTGCAAAACAACAAAACAATGCGGGTCAACAACTACATGCGCTGTATTTTAATGATGCACACACGGATTTTGTCTACTCCACTCCATCCGTTGTGCCTTTAGGTATCATCCGATATCTTTACTTATGCACATCAAAACACTATATTAAAGATGCACATTAAACAAGTATTGGTAGTTTTAGATTTGGCATTTAACGTTCTATCAGCATGGCCCAACGCATTACGTAAGTCTAGTTCCGGGAGGACCCACGCGTGTTTGCGCAGGAGCTGTTCAGCGTTGTTCAGGTTAACAACAACAACAAAAACCCTTATCAGTTCATTTGAAATATTTCAGTTACTTTGTTTAATATCATATAGTTTTGCATCCTCTTTATGTGTCGCGAGTGTTAGTTGTCCTTTATGGGCAGCTTGTGTCTTCCCGAGTGACATATATACAGTGGAATCACCGCGCCTACACTCCAACTCCGTATAAATATCATCCGTACGGTGCGGGGATACATAATAAGTTGGTTGTGGTTGTCTATCATTGAATCGTCTATATTTCATAATCAATAGAATACCTATGATTAAGAATAGTATGGCTGACACACACGCCACAATTGTACCAATGATCCAGTACATGACCGGGTAGCTGTAGGTAGAACATACGTCTCGACAATTTTTCCCTAGCTCATTGTCAGGTCGGTGTTGATTGGTTCCTGGTTTAGGCATTGTGTCTTTCGTTATGACTCCATTGGAAATAACAGGTGGCGGCTGTTGCTTAGTAACAGTCTCACGCGCAATGTTGGGGTTAGGATAAATCCGGAACGGTCCAATATGGCAGCTTTGTTTGAAGTCTGGAAACACCGTGCTGGAAATCTCACACGTAAAAACAACATTTTGATCGTGTATTGTCGGTATGAATGATAACGTTGAAGACACACGATCATCTTGAAATCCACCAGTTGCCACTGAAGTCTGAAGTTGTTCACCTCCTCGAATCCATTGTAAATTAACCTGTGGGTACGCGGCTTCGGAACTGCAATTTAAATTGATCCTTGTACCTTCCATTACATGGTATGTCCCCATTGTATCGCATATTGGTTCTGATTCAGGAGTGTATAAAACCTGAAGAGATGTGGAATCTACTGAGACCCAATCTTGTCTCTCCATATCCAATACTTTACACACGTACAGCCCTTCATCGGTTCTGTCCACCAACATAATTGATAACAAAAACACCGTGGACCCATCTGTCATTTGACGAACTGCTAGATAAACTCTGTCCCCAGCACTGTCCAGCACTTCCTCATCAACCGACAACCGCTCGGTTCCACTTTTCACTGTCCGAACTATAGTCATTTCTTGGTGTGGTTTTAGTCTTTCCACCTCACATCGTAGCGAGAAGATAGCGTTTAATTCCACCGGATTAACAGGTGCAGTGGCGGTGACTCTGGTATCTTTAACACCAAGTGCTATCGTTCTTGATAGCAGGATTATGACAGCACAATATAATAGTAGCAGCTCGGATGCTTCAAAAGGCCCCATCGTTGTACCGAATCGCTAACAACACAGCATTCCACTAGCGTTTAAAAAATATTGTGCGATAATATGTAGAATAAAGTCTAAAAGCGTGACAGCAACAGAACCACCGGGTAGTTTGCAGTCATTTAAGTTCTGAGAAGCAATAAATACAACGAGCTAGTAGCTTTTACCCGTCCTGCAGAAACACTAACACAGCTGTGCAATATGATATTCATATACTCTCTGTATATGATCATAAAGTGAGTACAGCTACATCCGCTGGTAATATGCCCCTATCATTTACTAATATTGCCGTATAATGAAAATCGCATTATGATCCAGGTGAGATTCAACCAGTCAGATAACTATAAAATAATCATCAGCATCTTTTTTTCACTTCTCGTCAAAACAGGATGAGCTATCATAGCCGATCATTTGATAATAATTCAAGTTGAACTTTCCTTTGTAGATATCTATCGCCAATTTCTCCTCAATAGAATCTCAATGCTTCTTTTATCCATTGATAAATGAGATAAAGACACACCGCTGCTGTATCAGCACACAAAAAAAAGCGTCAATAGTCCAGAATAGAAGCAGCGTCAGAATTGATGGACACTGCGGGGAGTTGAGACTCACTTTATTAAATTAGGCAACGTATCAGCTCCGTAAAGCCGTTTGTTCAAGCACCGTTAATCATATTTGGCGGCACTTGATCCTCGCCGAAAGATAAGTGTCGGCAAACCGTTCCGTCACACTATTAATTTATCCAACAAAATGCTATTGCAAAATACAGATCTTTTGCCTAGAGTTATACAGGATAGAGTAGCTGAGAGTGTGCTGTAGTCAAATATTACGTTTAAGAAATAAATGCGACCCGAAAGTTCACTGGTAAGAAAATAAACCACGAGGATGAAAAAAATAACTGGATATGGAGAAATCATGTAGATAGAACAAGAGCAGGAAAGTGCGTCGCCATATCAGTCCCGACGGGGAGAAATCGAGATGTTTTTAGTGTACACTAAAACGTAGCCGGGGACAGCGGTCTTAAGCACACTTTTGTCTCGAGAGTATATGATTATGGTTTTGTGAAGTGGGCTCATAATCGCAATGCCACATGGGATATGGTAATTTTTAATATTTTATACGAGCGCGATATGAGCCACCTGTGTATTGCAGTCATCACGGGTTTACTATCGCGCTTGACGTGTTATATGGAGTGTGAAATGGGCTTGATCATTGCCCAGGCTTAACGACGTGATACACGGAGAGGCGGGAAAGAGAAAACGGGCGTTAATGAGATACATTAAGGGATTTTAGTGCGTTATGTGGTTACCAAATAACCGGGTAGACTCGTTACCAAAAAGCGTATTAATACTAAAAGAGGGTTATATAGTATCGCGGCTAAGATGTCAGAATGTTGGCGGGAATAAATGTCGTGCTTTATAAAAGGTACACGGAGGCATTTGTGAGAATTGAATCTGAGCGACTTGGTTATTTGTATCCCTTTTTACAAATAGGATTGTTATACTAAAGGAAACGGTTACAAAAAAGTGTTTGTATATATTATTATGGAACACTACTAAATTTATCACAAGTTAGTGGTTCAGTGTGAAAAGTGGTGGTAGGTAGTGGTTATGAATGTAGGGTGGTGTAATAGTTGTTTTGCGTAGGTGTGAATAAAGGATGGGTATTTCTTGAGAAAACTTATTATCAGCTTATTTTCGCATACGATACATCAACTATTTATATTTCTGGATGTTTAAGAGCTCTACGTAAATATATGTATGATTTGAATTCACGGTTCTCTCATTAAACACGGGTATGTTTTTTTCGAATAAATCCAAAATACATAATCAAATCCCCTGATATTATGGTAAAACAAGGAACGGAAATCTATTATCAAGACTTTATCCAGAGACAAGGATTAAGTATGTAAAAATATGAATCATTATTCACCCATATATGTAATACCGATATTTGAATTTACATACAGTTTTATATAATGGAAACATGCCTTGGGGAAATCTTTCAAAACTGTTTACACTAAAGCTGATACGGACAACCGGGAAAATTATCTAAATTTCGATTTTGGGCCGAAATGCCAAACATATCTACTCTTAGTTATTAAAAAGTAATCATTTTTCCCAAACCATTTTCATGACAGCGCATATTGGAAACACGCGTCACATTTTTCGGATGGCTCATTATGAAGTTTTGAATGTTCTAAATTGTTTACTATTTTAACATAAAGCCTTAGTTTAATCAGTTCCAAATTTGCGAGAATTGCGAGACTTGTATTTATTAAAAAGAAACCATGTCATTGCGTATATGTATAATTGGTGAATGTATGCGTATCATAAGCAGGTATCAGCGAGCGGTGGTCAAGAAGGTATTCCATTTGGGCCCGCGGATAAATATAAGCCTCACAAATTTGGCACCAATTTGGAACTGATTAAACTATAGTTGGATGACAATTACAATTACTATCTTACTTGGAGATACATATTTAATATTTTGTTGTTTGTGATTACATTTCTGTGGGGTTTTTTCTGTTCAATTATTTGTATATAACTATTTGATAGAAACGGTTGAATACACATCGTATGTCAATAATTCTCAAGTGCCTGGCACGGTTTTCATACTTACGGGAAAACATCTCAATAGAACGATATATAGCCAGTTGATATGCATTAGTAATGCTATACTACATTAGTTATTAAAACTGTATGTTTCATCGTACTTTTAATGTCCATTACTGCACTATAGAATGAATTTATGATGAGTGAATAAGTATGTTTTATTCAATGAAATATCAATATACCAATTTCGCAATAATTCGAAGTCAGGAATATCAAAGAATTGTTAAATAAAAAGATGTTGAATACTGAATGTTATATGTTATATAGAAGTGCTAATCATAGCTTATCTTTGTTGCTTTGTGGCAAATCTGATACCAAATTGTGCCAAAAAGAATCATCCAAATGTCTTTCTAGCCTGTTTGGTCAAAAATAACTGGAAGTCACTCTATAGGACATAAAAAAGTGTATTGACTTTCTTTTGTTGAAGCTCTTTATTCTAAATGCTCAGTATTAACGGCCTCTCCACTAGTCGGTCGGTCGGTCAGGCGGAGTTTTTGTGGGGGGCTCAAACATTTCGGGAATATTTGGCGAATTTGCAACAAATGTAATATTAAAAAAGGCGCTGAAAAAAAAAAATGAAAAAAAGAAATTCAAACAATTTCAACAACAAAAACTACAAACATTCCACAACATTTTGAGGAAAAAAAGGTTTCATTTTTTCCCTCGTAAATTCGAAACAAAATGATTCCGTCGGGCCCGTAGAACATGGTTGATTTGTAGCCGTACGACTGGTGCTGAATCATCCAACTCCCAGCAGTGCGCGCGCAAATGAACCTCGGAAGCACGCGTCCGTGATAAAAGGTACTCTCATCCTTTCGGCATCTCGTTGAGGCGACCCAGTTAGTCTCTATCCCATTTAACGACACGCTGCATCGACTTTGCACTCCTCGTAATTTCTTCTTTAGTGGAAATAAAATATTGGTGGTTTTATTTCTCGCTCTCTGATGTTACGTGACACATTAGCCTCGCATTACCAAACCGAACTATACTTAGGTACGACGGTTTGATTGGTCAAAAACAACACGCAAATTTCGAGTGTTAAGTTCAGGTAAATCTCGGACACATTTTCACCAGCCAAATAAGAAAGTGACCAGGCTTTTACGCTGTGGATTTGCCTCTTTTTCATTAACGATGATTAAACCGGGCTACTTTGTTAGAGGGCGTTTTCCTGTTGGAAATCGCGCGACAACGACAACATTCCGGAACTTAGGGCCGGAGCATTTTAAAAGAATAACCCCAAAAAACCCAATGTAAACATGCTGAAAAGCATATGAAAATGTGTTATATATGTAACGACAATGCAATGTAAACATGATGAAACTATGTGAAATGTGAAAATTATGATAGTAAGGCCCCAAAAAAAGGTTTGTCTCAAATGACCCGCGCGCATTCCCGAAACCGCCCGCGTTAGCTTTTTTTTTAGTGGGGTTTTTTTTCAATTTTTTTCTTCTTTCAATTTTCTCAAAAAAATCTTGCAAAATCCAACTTTTTGGCCCAAATGACGATCAGGTCTAAATTGAAAACAATTTTTTTTTAAAAATCCGCAGACCGCATTAGATTTTCAGTCTCTCATGTCATTTGAGACAAACCTCTTTTTTTTTTGCCTAATAAACAATAAAAGATAAAATAAAAAACCTATTTCGTACGATTGATTAAGTTGATGAATTCGTGTTTTTAGGTCATTATACTATTTTACGAGCTTAAAAGCTCGTAAAATAGTATAATGACCTACGACAGTTAGTTATGACAGTGCCCAGTCCTAATCGTCAATAAAATAAAAGGCAGGGTATATTATTCAGGGTTTTGATAAACGTTTAAAGTGTTAACATGCAATTTCAAAGTTTTTCGTAAACAAAACAGGCACACCATCCGATAATAAAAAATAAACCGACACTCATCTCAGAACAGTTTGCATTTTTCTGACCAGGATGGATGTAAAAGGGAGTAGTTTTAAGTAAACACTTTCCACGCGATGCGTCTACAGACGACATTCCAATATTTCACAAAATATTTCAAAAAACTATTGAATTTCATCACCCTATTTAGATTCATCATGAGAAATACATTAAAATAAGTACTATGCCTAGTATTGGTTCAGTAATTCTTGAGATAGCATTTGAAAGTTGGGAAAGGTTTCTGAAAAATCTGTTTTGTATACGGTATGGTAAAACCAATAGCCGCGTGGAATACTATTAAACAAATACCCAGTGTCGTAATGTACATATCGGTTAATCTTTGCGAGAAGTAACAATTACAATGAATTTGGTTAATCTCGACAAAATACAAAGCGACTGAGTAGGCTAACTGAGAGCACTACTGAGATAATATTTTGAAAGAGCAACTCAATCATGCTATGGCCCTCTAACCTGCTAATATTTGGCAAGTGCCGCGCGGTGCACTCGGAAAATGAGACTATAAAATAACAGTACACATAATAACGCCGAGTGATGGCTGGCGGCCACGTCAGAGATTGTAAAACACGTACTCGCGTGCGCGCGTACGTACGGACGTACGCATGTAGACCTACGCGTACGTGTTTTACAAACGCCGTCAGAAATAGGACAATTATCAAGGAATTAAATAAGGAACTATGTGGTCAATGCTTGTACCTTGGATCTATATCAAAGAAGATTGTAAAGACAGCGCCACAATGCATTGCATTTTTGCAAAATGCCGTACATCTGGTCCCCGATTCATCTCGGTTCCCATAGACATAATATGCACAAAATCATGGCTTTCATAGTGACATTATCGTACGAGCTCTTAGATTATTGTTTAAATAAATTAGTTTTCAGTGTTCCTTTTTCTTATTACTAAATCCTAAGAACTCGACTCTTATACTAGTAAACAACTTACTCACAGTTATTGGAAAACCAAAAAGACACAGGAGCCATCGATGTTCCGATACGTGTCATGCGTGACAGAAAGCCACGATATCGATATCTCGGGGTAAAAATATTACTGATATATCGATCATATTGATACGAGTATCGATAAGGGGAAATCCAAATGCATCGTGGTAAAATATCTTATAACAACTCTAGGTTGAATTGGCGCATTGCATTATGGGTGCGACGTTAAGAACTTCTTTGGATCTATAATATATATGTTTTTTGTCGCAGGGTGCATTCTTACAAGCTTGGAAGATAGTGATGGTAATATTGATGAAGATTAAGACCATGACAAAAACATGTCCATATTCCTATTTGAATAACGCTAGTGATGCCTTATTGAGACCTCGGCTTCTATCTCAAATACAAGCAATTATGTTTTAATTTCTTAAAAAGCTAAAAATGCAGTCTTTTAAGTTGATTTAAACACAATGAAGAACGCTTTTAACGTGACAAACACAACACAATCAATACACTAATCGACCACCATCAAATTTTAATTGCGGCAAGTTTATTTATCACTAACACTAGCGGTATTGTGCGATGACACAATGACTTGAAAAGAAACATCGTTGAATATAAAGCAGACATAGGGACCAAACTCATCTTTCAGCACACGACAGACGGTGCTAAAATGTCATAAAGAACCCACTCGGCAATTATTTGATATTATTCACCATTCGCTTTTACTCACCCCACGTAGTCAACACTCGCTCGCTGCACGCATGCGCATAACCGTCTACATCGCTGGAGGATTTTATTTCAGACAGATGCGAACGTGCCTTTTCAACATGTTCAACTCAATAAAGCAATTAATATTTCACGACGGTAGTCCACCAATAAACATGTTCACACATACCTTGAAGGTAATACGCGGGAAATAAGTCTGCTCTACTCAACTTCTTTGTGAAATATAATATATTATTTAATGCATTCTAGGAGGAATGGTGCGAAGAGCAATGAGATATTGCGCTATTAACAGCAGAAAGTCGATTTCCATCACTTTTTTATCAAATATAGCTCCATTGCATGTGTGCGTGCATATTTTAAACAATGAATTGAGGCGTTTGCGTGGGCATGGTGGGTGTCTTCGGTGGATGGCACAAAACAAAAAGATGTGATGCTATGTATGTGGCTAGCTTAATTTTGATCTCGGTTGAATAAATCCAGATAACAAACTTGCAATTTGCTAAAATGTCAATGGTTGATATAGTTACAAATAATCCTGGAGAAAATGGCATGGTTTAGCATGCAATGCTAAATGTTACTTATATATAGTTTCAAATTAAAGAAGGCGCTGGTGCCCTCATATTGAGATGGTGACGTAGCATAGGGGTATTACCCCGGATATTACATAGTGATACTATGGTAAAAAATGCTGTTTTGTGTGATTCCTGACCTATTGTTTTGAAATATCGTGGTTAATTATTCTTATTTTAACAAGTCCTTTTTTTTATTAATTGATTAGTAATTAAATGATTGTTTGGGGAATAAAAGAAGATAGATATCTTGTTAGGGTATCAAAATCTAAGTAGTGCTGATAGGCTTGCATGTGCACTGTTGGCCGGTAGCCGCCAAAGTGTAGCGACCAAAGGGTTCTGATAATATAAGAACGGTAATATTATTATTATTATTATTTTACATACTGAGGATACCACAATGTGCCACTATGTAAATAGTACCAAAGGTTAATATTAGATCTTATGAATAATCATATGAATAATCATATGAATGTTGTCTTTTCACGAACTGACCATAACACAATCATATCTGAATACAATATCTGCTGCACTTTTACCACCACTATACACACGTTATTATTCTTTACAAATAAATAGGTAGAGCGTTTCGTATTTTGAACAAACTTCACATTTCATCCCTACACTACAGTGTGGTTCAATAAAACGTTGACAGTTTTTTGAAGCCATTTTTGTTGTTGAAATTCTGTAGATTTAAAAATGATATTTTTCAATATTTATCAACTATATGATCTTGACCATCTATGCTGAAAATATCATTACAAATAACCTTATGGTTGCAAAATAACAGCTATTTGAACAAAGTCTGTCCCATTTCACTCCGTCCACGGGTACTGCTTGTTATCGCGACGTTACATTGAATACCGAATGATTAATTGCATGCAAGTAATCTAAGATTTGAAGATCACGCCAGGTGAAACCAGAGTGTAATTGGTCACAGGTCACTAATAGGTATATCAAATAAGGTGGGATCGTTTCAAAAAATCCTTAAAATCGTGATACGTGTCTCTATTTTAAATAGAAGTTGTCAAATAAACATAACATTTTTGGTATCATATTAAAGACAATTTATCCAGCTACCGAATAAAAAAAGAATTAAAGCCACAGAATTGTTCATAGATTGATGAAAAAAAATTTTGGACCACCCTGTATTTAAAATAAAAGGAACTTTAACGATATTCGTGTAGTTCATTTTGATAACCATTTTCTTTTAAATTAAATAGTCCATGCTAACTTAATTTCATAGAATATTATATACAAACCTTCATTTTATGCATTATCATCATAATTTTAGACACCCTGTACTTTTCCTGTGAACATTTTGGGCAAGTGATTCTTAGCAAAATTTGGTAGCACCTTCTGCGGTTGTTCTGATTTTGGTGACTATCTTCAGCTAAACCCTAATTGTACAAACTATCAAAATATTTTGTGAGGAGCAAAAACGATCAACTTTTTTATGTTCCACCCTATACAAATTTTACACACCCTGTATAATTTGATTCTTTTTTGCAAAAATGAAAAACCTTGAATCATAAGCTTTTCAACAATATGTAGTTTGTGGGTCATTAAGTATGTAAAACTTAAGTTTTGTCCCGTTTAATCAGATTTGGTGCATTTCTCAACATTATTAGAAGTGAAACATTTTGTTGGACCAGTTTGTGACTCTGACCAATTGTTAACATCTTAACTATCTATGCAGGTGTGAAATCAATACGTAATAATAATACCACGAGTGACCCTAATTAGAATGATTGATTTTCATAGATTGGAAGTGTAATTGTCTATACTCTATGCCTTAAAAGTACGATGCCATTTAATGTTATCTTGCTGGTAATTTCCCGTAGACTTACCCGTGGACAAAGAGATTTTGGAGAGATTCTCTTCAAATAGCTATCATTTTGCCGCCATAGCATTACTAACATTGAGATTTTCAGCATAGATGGCCAAGATGATATTTTTGAGGAATATGTAAAAATAAATTAAACTAAATCCTACAATTTTGAAAAATATGGCTTTGAAAAACTGTCAACGTTTTATTGAACCACACTGTACAATGACTACATACTTAAGGCATTAGGGGAATACCGGTATCAAAATCATAATCATACGGTTGCGCTAAATATTACCGATATCAACTGTAAAACTGAATTTATATTATTTAAATGTCTCCTCATTTTATGTGCTATGATATACCGTATACGAGGTACTGACAATCTTTAACTTTTTGTTTGCTTTAAAAGTCAAAAACAAGTGTCTGTATTAGGCTTATAGGTAAAATCACACACTTTCTGCCATTAATACGAATTAGGTATCCCGGTCTTGAAATGGCAAGAGAGAAACTTCTCATACTCAAGTTTCAGACTAAAAATATCATATTACTGTGACGTCTTTTCTCTTATATTTCACGAATCTTACATCTTTGTATAATTACGAGGCATTTTCTCTCACTACCTATACAGCAAACTCGATTACAGAGGCTTAGTTTTGTTTTGTAGCATAGCGGTTCCACCTTGTCCTGTGCCGTGTTTCACGAGTTTAAGAAGTGGTTCACAGCATACATGGTATATCATATCACGGATTTACTCGTAATCCACAAACCTGTGAGATTCCTTAGATCGTCTGCTGCGACTAAGAACCTTCTGCTAAACCCGCCTTCCTTCAAGAACATTAGAACCGTTACGAATGGTGATCACGCATTCTCAGTGTATATATTTTGTCTTTTTTATATCTTGCCAGTTTTATATTTTCTCCACTATCATGTGTAGTTTTAAATTGTAGTTTTTAAAATGTTGTTTTTAAATTGTAGTTTTAAATTGTAAGGCGCTTTGTGGTTTTTACGAAAAGCATAGCAATTTAAAAGTAGTAGTTTACTCTGCAATTTTATGAGTACGAAGGGTCTCATACCAAGTTGATGTGTATGAAGTGCCCCTATTGTCCACCTCACGAGTATGAGGCGTATCGTTCCTGTACTTCACGAATATACGTCTGTACTTATGAGACAAATGAAAGGCACTAGTGTGAACAACAGCGGATCTATCAGGACTATGACCTGACTTTTAGTAGTACAGAGTCTTCCTTTTATCGTGTTTAACTAAATGATTTCATGTTTTCTCTTTATCTGAACACTAGTCTCCACCTTAACGATTGTGAGGTATCTGTTTTATCTTTCTGCCACTCTGTCATGGTAACAGGTCGTCTCATTTCTATTTGAAACTTCACGAGTATGAGGCATATCGTCTTGCCAATCCAGTCAGAATTTGGGGTTTCTTTTTTGTCAATCTAAAGTACGTAATATCGTATAGTCTCAGTCATCTATAAAAGTCATCTATATAAAGTAATCTATAAAAGCTTCTACAAAGAAGGATTCAAAGAATATTAGATTCGGTTTTTAAAAAAAATCGTTTCTAAGTTAATGTATTTACATCATCATCAGGGCATTTTAATACTCAAAATTATTTTTGTTAGCTTTGTCCAAAATATTTAGGGAAAAAAGTGATTTTTTGTTGTTGTGATTTTCTAAAACAAATCGACAATTTTGATCAAAATTGATGCCAAATTTAGATTCTCTGATCCATTTTCTTTCCAAAAATGTATACTTTTATATACATTTGAGTCATAGTTCAATAATTACAGCACTCACAAAATTCCAAAAAGAAACTTCCATATAGCCGTATTGTACGATCTTCCGGAAACGCCCTATATCCTTAACTTCGTCCTTTACCTGTTTACATGAAGTTTGTTTACCAGATTACATTCTTCAAAATCGAGGTTTGAAAATAAGTAGTTCGCACGAGCTACCCATTTGTCTGACCTGTTTTCTTGTTCGTTTTACATGGTTTTACAGCATTTTATACTGTATTAACCACGTTTCACCAGTGTTTACGGCTACACTGCATAAAGGTTGCTTAAAATACGTTGCTAAAAGTACTTTTATCATCCGTTGGTTGACGTGTTGATTAAAATTAATTCAACATATGTAGAAATCTAGGTGTTGTATAAAAATAAAAACTACCCAACGTTGAGCAAAACAATTCTAATGGCGTCCGTGTGATGGATCTTCTCAGAATTTGGGGAATGGTTGTATACGCATATATCTTATCCCGTCCGCAACTTGTGCCCCAGGACCACATTTAGATTTATTCTGTATTGGCTTCCAAAACGGAATAAAGCGCAAACACTGACAAAATAGTTTATAGTTGCCATCTTCGTTTGACATATATTTGTTTATGAATATCATTTCAGCGGTGTTACTAGCGACATCACTAGCGATGAATATTGAATAGTCGATTTGTATAGCCCAAAAATACAAGACATGGACATATAGTGAATAGTTCATGTCATGTGATCTATTTTCTACCAAAAGAATCACATAAATATGTTTATGTATTATATAATATTGACTATATATACCTTCATACCCAGATAGCAAGACTACGTTGGGACAACGTTCACAGTAAAAAACACCAATGATAAGAGATGTCAGATATTACATTAGTTAAATAACATATTAAAAGAAATTACAGATTCACTACCGAGAGGGAATGGTGTATGTAGCTCTGCTGCATCGCCAAGAATTCCCTTTACAAGTTACCGGTTCACTACCGGGAGGAAGTGATGTATGTAGCTCTGCTGCATCGCCCAGAATTCACATTATTTGCCTACCCCGTGTTGCTATACAAAAATGCTCAATACATAATAAAAACAGTTGGCAACAGTTGGTATTAAAATGCCCGACAAATGGTTACTTAATAATACCCAACTGTTAAGTAATTCAAATTGTGCAACTGGAATTGTTCAACTGTTGGTGAAAACATGTTATCCAACGGTGTGGGTAAATTTTACGCAACTGATGAGCGGTTACATACTTCAACAACGTTGTGTAAAATGTTGAGTAAATATTTAAGCAACCTTTTTGCAGTGTACTATTAAAAACAGACACAAGTGAAGAGACATAAGTGGGGTGTAAGCTTGAAACAGAGACACTCCTGAAATTGGACGCATATTTTAAATGTTAGTACAAATTCGGTGAATTTTTAACACAAATACTGTCAAGGTGGGTTCATGGGGAGTCAAATTTTAATATAAGGGAAAACAAATCGGGTGAAAATAATTGATAAAGATGGCATACTATACCACGAGTAAAAATCGTGCTAGTTGGAATTACATTTTGACATTAGAACAAAATCTTCTTAACAAATATAATAAAGTTGTTTGTACTGATGAAATTATTATAACTTTGCTTCATCGGTATAAAATTCATTATCGCAAAATTTAGAGGGATGATAAACGTTTTAAAATCATATGTTGAGGGGAAATGAAAGCAAACTATGACTAATTTGATATAATAATAAACGATTTCCTATAAATGTGAGTTACAAAAAATTCGCAATCCAAATCCTTAGTATAAGCACGCCTAACATTACACCCGATTCCACCGTCTCCACGGTAACCCGATACTAGAAAACTAATTACAGCGATAAAATCCCCATCGTATTTGTATTATCCTAACCTACAATTTCTGTCTATCCGATCCACGATTTCTTCGTTAGAATAATATTTGTTTAGTAAAAGAAATACAGCGTATCGCTTTCTTTAAACCAATGTTAACCATGTATATGCGTGGAGCAAAACACGTCATCGGGATTGCGCGGGAAAATAAGATCCCCGGGTATAGCCGTTCGGCAGTTTCAAAACAGGTTGACTTATGTTAATAACAGAGCGCTTTGTAAGGAATATGTGTATGTGCAAGAGAGAAAAGGCTGCCTCGTTCTTACCCGAGTATTGTTTTAGTTTTTAGTTCGCAAGCTCTTATCTTTGTTAAGAGTACTTCTAACACTCTAATAAAAGAGAAAACATCTTGGAAGGAAATATGAAGAATAAAAACATTATTTACAAGGCATGAAAGTCTGTGGTCACGCATGCTTTCAACATGATGATTTGAACATATCGTGTGCATTGCATTATAGAATCTTTCTTCGGCAATAAAAATGCAGTTGCCTGCAGACGATCATCCCAAAAGTTCACAAAATGTTTCGAAAGTGGCTAAATTATTGAATTTCATCACAATATTTGAAATCACCATGAATAATGCTTTACATAAGTACAAACATGCCTAGTATTGGTTCAGTAATTCCAATAGATAGACTTTGAAAGTTGGGAAAGGTTTCATCTTTCATCTTTCTGCCACTCTGTCATGGTATCAGGTTGTCTCATTTCTATTTGAAACTTCACGAGTATGAGGCATATCGACTTGCCAATCCAGTCAGAATTCGGGGTTTCGTTATTGTCAATCTAAAGTACGTAAAATCGTATACGGTATAGTCTCAGTCATCTATAAAAGCTTCTAGAAAGAAGGTTGTGGTCACAACTTCAGTTTACAGACTAGTTAAAGGTATATTATGTGATCTTTCCGGGGAACGCCCTCAACATCGAAGAAAAAAAATTGAAAGCAGATTTTCTTTCATATTTACATTTCTGATCATAAATCGTACATACTTTCCAAGTTACAGGGCGATACGATTCTTAATTACTTCAAAATCATGGTTTTAGAGTGAAAATAAACCGTCGGGTTTACACGACAGTTTATATTTTCATTCTAAATTCACTCTAAAACCATGGTTTTGAGATAATTAAGAATGTATGTAATTAGGAATGTAACTTAGAATGTATGTCCGATTTATGATCAGAAATGTAAATCTGCAAGAAAATCTATTTTCTAAATAAAATCATGAATAGAGGGCACTCTCTGGAAAAGAACACATAATAGGGGGACTCAAGGAAGTTTTTGATCTGATTTTTTGAATTGTGTGAGTGCTGTTATTATTGAATTATTAATCAAATGCATATAAAAGTATATATTTTTGGAAAGGAAATGGACCAGAGAATCTAAATTTGACCACAAATATTGATTTTTGTTGTTAAACCGTGATTTTGAGGTAATTAGGAATGTATGTAATTTGGAATGTATGTCCGATTTATGATCAGAAATGTAAATCTAAAGAAAATCTACTTTCTAAAAAAAATCATGAATAGAGGGCGTTCTCGGGAAAAGATCACATAATATGCCTTTAAGGGGGACTCATGGAAGTTTTGATCTGATTTTTTGAATTGTGTGAGTGCTGTTATTATTGAATTATTAATCAAATGCATATAAAAGTATATATTTTTGGAAAGGAAATGGACCAGAGAATCTAAATTTGACCACAAGTATTGATTTTTGTTGTTGTTGTGAAAAACATAAATTTTACTTTCTTGACTCAATTATTTTTGGACAAAGCTAACAACAATAATTTTGAGTATAAAATGCCAAAATCTCTTGATGATGATGTAAAGACATTAACTTTGAAACGATTTAAAAAAAAATTAAACCTTATCTAATATTTTTTTGAATATTGGTTCAGTAATACCAATAGATAGACTTTGAAAGTTGGGAAAGGTTTCTGAAAAATCTGTTTTGTATAATCATGATAATGGTAAAACTAATAGGCACGTTGAAAGTGCTAAGGTTCCAACGCAAATTCAAAGGTTCCCTACGACAAAACAGTTCTCCATAAGTAAGACATTGATGAAATGTGATGAAATTATGCATTGAAAACATGTGTACGAAAAGACCTTTACATTTTATGGTAGGACAGGGGACTTGAGAATTTGCATTTGACCTTTGACATTTTTTAAGTGTTCTCCGGACTAGATATAGTCATTTTTAGTGGAATTCATCTTCATTGTATTGTCACAAGCCTTATCTTGAACATAATTCATTTATTGCACTTCAATCGTTCAAAATCAAAATGAACACAAAAATATTGATGAATATGAATTTATGTTACAATTACGCTTCTCGCTCCTCTCTGCGTTTCTATGCAAGGCATTGTGTCATCCCACAATACCGCTAGTGTTATACCCGTAAATAAACTTGACGCAATTTTGTTAATGGTGGTCGATTAGTGTATTGAATGTGTTGTATTGGTCACGTTCAAGCGTTCTCCATTGTGTTGGATCAAATTAAAAGACTGCATTTAACCATTTTACCAAATTAACACATGATGATATTTGATGAGGCTGAAAATTATAGTGCGTCCCTAAAGAAATACCCATACGTAATAAGAGCGTAAAAATCAACCTTGTTAAATGTTTCCTGATGAACCACTACCATGAGTAAATAGTCAATTTACTCGCCATGCTCGCCGCTAAAGAATCAAACGAGAGTAGATTTGCAGTCAAAATAATCCACATTTGAAATGGCAAATAATCACACTTTGAGAACAACCTTCAAATCACTCTTACACGTTCAAATTCTATCTTAAAGCGTCACTCAAACTCATATAAGGAGAGTGATTTTATTTGACAACATAACCTATTGTTTAAGAATAAGTATAATTCGTTTTCAGAATACCTATAACTTTACTTAAGCATAATGACACAAATGTTGTTCCCATTGAACTGAGCCTTATGGTGACAATTGTAATTATTTCATGTGTCGTTCTGCATTTCGAGTGGATTGTAAGAAACTCCTTACATTTTATTATATTATAAATAATTTCATACGGGGTAATGAGGCACGTATGGCGTATCCAATGAAGGATGTCAAAGAATCACCCTTTAAGAAATCCCCTTTTTGCCCAGACTGGGTCTCCACGTGACTATATTATGGCAGCCATCTTTGAAAAAGCCCTAAACCCCTTATTCCTCATATCAATAATCTATATTTGAATCAACGAGTCGGAACCGTCGAATGACTCTGAACCCTCTCAACTGCTTTGGTCAACTTGTAACCGTCGCTAAGTATATATAAAGATGTAAAGCGTTGTCAATAACATACTTTTGATAATAACTCAACAAGTCTGAACACTCCAATATCTACCTTACCACTCTAGAAACCCTAGATTAGTGTTTGTAGCTTACAATCATTGCTAAGTAAAATGTATCATAATCTTACAATTTGCTTTCGATTTCAATGTTTTAATGATATCTTTATACATGTTATAGAAATAATGGGAAACAGATTGATGAAGTTGCATTTAGATGTATTGAAACGGTTTGCAAAGCGTCCAAGAGCATCCACGCCTCTTTCACAAACACATAAAGCAATAATTAGAGAATAAAGGTATTGTTTTTAGACCGTACCCGTGTTATATTAGGGAGCTTTCGATTTGGACGACGGACGCTTAAGATGACACCTCGAGTCATGTGCGCATGCGTCGACTTAGCAATCCGTCAGTCGTCCAATTTCGAGGACCTGTCTTCGGCTGATTATTAGGGAGCTTTCGATTTGCACGACGGATGAATCAAGGACGGTTGAATGACACTTTGAGTCATGTGCAAATGTGTCAATTTTGTCATTCGTTGGTCCTCTAATGCTACAACACGTAAACATAAAGGGACTAACAACCGTCGTGGGGACGACGGTAACCATGGTAACGTTGTGTGTTTTACCGTCGTACAAAGTGTCCATCGCGCAAATCGAAAGCTTAAGATCACAGGTCCCAGAAATTGGACGACCGACGGATTGCTAAATCGACGCATGCGCACATGACTCGAGGTGTCATCTTGTCGTAGAAGCGTCCGTCGTCCAAATCGAAAGCTCCCTATTGTCTGACATAAATGCGGAAGATAGTATTAGTTTATGTAGAACAACGACGCCGCAACTACGCAAAAATAATACTACCGAACGCATTTATGTCAGACAATACAACACGGGTACGGTCTAAAAACAATACCTTTATTCTCATTCTTAAACAATCATACTTTACACATTCAAAGAAATAAGTACATTTTATTGTCCACATTTGACAACTTTTAACCCTGCTAGGATTGAAAAACCCATAAACATTCCATCCAATCCCATGCGATGAGTTCACCATGCGTAAGCGTCGCGGCGCCGGCATAAACGCAGGAAAGGCGCTAAAGACGCACTGCAGAAGTGCGCGTTATGGAGAAAACCACGCATTGTGAAGGTCTTCAAAACGTAAGCCGTTTAAGAATAACATTTAACTTATACGGTAAAAATGTCCTTAAACAACGATCGAAAAAAACCAGTGTGTAATTAAACCATTAAATATACAGAATAGAGATTGTAGAGTTGACTTTCATCACGTTGGTGATGAAAGTCACCATTGAAAACCATATGACAGTCTCAATGAATCATTTCATTTTTTCGTCGAAAAGAACAACATTAACTTTGTTATGTTTAGGGCGAATCATACCGCCCAACAGTTATGTTTACATGGTTTAGGGCGAATCATACCGCCCAACAGTTATCCTAGTAGGTATAGACAAATCTTCATTCTGTCGCTTAAGTTTCACCAGAGACATGTATACTCTATCGTCAATCTGCCGTCTCTGTATTTCATCGTATATCTTCCCCGTGGGCTGGCCCGGTGCGGAATATTTATAAGTGGGTGATGGTATCCTACGGTACTTTAAATACAATGTCAACACTAAAATAAAGAATATTATAGCCATTAGAATGGCAACTATAGTTGCTACCACCCAAAATAAAACAGGTGCTTCCAAAATGGAACACTGCTTTTCACAGTTATGTTTCCTCGTTACCACTGTAGCGTTAGCAGTGACGAACAAGTTGGGTTTGATTTTATAATCACCAGTCTGAGGAAAATCCGTGGGTGGGATCGAACCGTCGGGGTTCGGTATCACTGTAAACGGGCCAACGTGACATGTTTGAACTTTGCCCGGAAATGACACGCTTGTAATCTGACAGACTAACAGCACGCGTGAATCTTTCAAAGTTGCTCTATACCGCAGCACTGATACAGTTGTATCGTCTACAGTGTACTGTTCGGATCTTAGTCTGTTCCTGGTTTGGCTATCATGCCATGTGATATCGACAACAGGATTACCTGTATGCGAAGTACAATTCATCGTTAACAGAGTCCCAGCATACACATGTGCCCTGTTTCCGAGAGAACTACAGTTCGGGTCAGAATCGGACGGGAAATATAACGTTTGAAGTTCAATGGCATCAAACGGAAGCCCAGAAGCCCCTTCTGTATCGGTTATCTTACACGTATAATCCCCTACGTCTTCTTGATCCACGTCCATGATGGATAGAAAGTACACGATAGATCCATCCCCCATGTGTCGAAGTGCTAAAAACACGCGGTCCTCATGTACGAGTAGAACGTCATTGATGAATATCCGCTTTTTCTCAGCACCTTGTTTTCTGATCAGCGTCACCTCTTGTCCAGACTTTAGATTCCACACCTGGCAATGCAATGCGAAGATGGCGCCTAACTCAACGGGGTTAACAGGTGTTGTGGCGGTGATGGTTGTCTCGGCGCCATTAACTGCATTCCAGAGATAGTTCAGGATGATAACAATAGTCACACAGCACGATGTAAGGCGATACATGTTTGTTCTTACGGCAGTATCCTATAGATGAAATTCTAAAGGAGGTGCTAACTTTGTGGCGAAACGTTACTCGATGATACAATATTTCATGTTACGTGATGCAATGCAAGATGATACATATAATATAACAGATAATCCGATGAAGATGTTAACGTAGCGGCGAAATGTTCCTAGGAACAGTGATTATAACTCCCATAATTCAATATTAGTTTAAGCTCAATCCACTATACACGAATTCAAAGATAGAAGACGGAATCACACAGGTGGACTGCGTAATCCAATGTTGTGTGTAGCATTTAGCTGTTAAACCTGATAATGCGTAGAAGGTTGATGACTTCACTCGATGATCTCTACTTCTTATTGTGTCATTCTTGTTTGCACGTGTTTCATGAGGCGTCAAATGTCACTTTAAAAACAAAATGATCATTATATGTCTCATGAACAATACTACACGTGTAAGGTTGCATCACCGACAAGATGGCAAGAAAAGGATATCAACGGCACTTCAGAAGGAAAACTAATCACAACTCCTGCAACGTAGATAGACGATGACGAATTTGAAATATTTCCAACTTGAAAAAAGCACTCATTGAACAGTTGTTGATTCAACCATGTATGATGAGCAACTGTTCCGATATTACTATAAAACTCCACCGCTACTTTCCGCAACCCCCTTATCACCGTGTCACCGACATCCAAGTCAAATCACAAAATGATATTGAACAGTTGAGTGTATCTATCGCTGGTAGCTTATTATAGATCGACTTCTCAATATCAAAGTTGATACGCGATGTAATACTAAGTACATATGGGCTCTGCCAAAAGATGTTGACTTCGATGAAACACTTAAATTCCGGCTACAAATATGCTGCGTGACTTTCACAAAGACGGTGCCGCGCCTAGCGTCTTCTGTTGTGCTGCCCCTGGGTGCATTAATATTGAAGAATGGGCTGACTGTAACAGAATCAAGTCTTCTGGGCATATTAAGAAATGAGCAAAAATGAGAGGAAACGTGCGCAATGGGAAGATACTTCCACTTAAATATCGAACGCTGTAGACGGTTCCGGCAATATTACTGGATTTATACGCCCACAGTGATTGGCTGCTAACTGATGATATTATATGAGCATCGAAATTGGAATAGCGTATATTTTAAGACTTTTGTGTGAGTCTACGTTTTTGATTGACTTTTTGATAAGATTTATGGATTTTGACTATTGAATTGTATGTATACATTAGTGTATTATTAGAACATATTGAAATCTCTTTTTTCCCATTTTTCAATGACAATAACGACATTAACAAAGTTACATACAATGGGGATCAAAAACACAATATGTGGGGAAGACACTACAATCAGACAATACAATATTTCTAAATGAATTTGACCCTGACAAACTATACTATAAACCCTAATACATCTTTCTCAATCCTAGCATCGATGTTACAAATTTACCCCCCAAAAAATCCATAAAATATTATAATGATCATAGGCAATTAAGCAAAGAGCAGAATAAAAACCAATTATGAACTCAGGCATTATATAAACATTTCTTCAATATTATGGGAAATGGCGAGTCTTAAGATTACAACGAAATTTAAAGATGTTGTCAGTTTCTCATAGTACAAGGGAAATTGCTCCATAACTGCGGACTAGCTACACTGAATGGTTTCTGACCCAAGACTTTGTTTGTTCTAGGATGATGAACGATGAGTATGACGATGACGATAAGTTGACACTTGGCCACATTACATAAGGCATTTGCAACAAACAGATGCGCACTTTTAGCTAAAAATCAATGTCACATATTGCTTATAGGCGGTCAACAGCACATATCAATATGATCAAGGTATCATCATGACCATGTGGTTTACTATTACGATCACGATTTCATTCTAAAAAATACGAATAAATAATAAATAATAAATAATTATTATCTGTTGTAAATATTAAATGATTAACGTCTCTATTTATTGACCTTTGCCAAGTCAATATTGGATGTCATTGTCAGAATAGAAAATAAATACAAACAGAAAACACAAACAACATAGCTTTAGGCGGGAAATAACGCTGATGCCTCATTCATCATATTACACATTCTGTCAAGTGAAATTTGACGGCAAGAACAAAGCTGCAACATTGCCTTATCATCGACGAGGCTTGGTGGCGCTATTTTCATTCACTGGCGTTCAGACGACGGTGGCCACGCAAAACCTACATTTTGAATTCGTATTGGAATAACACGTAATCGCGAATGTTAATCTTATCATTTTGAAAAATTAATCATAATTAGAAGATTTTTTTTTCCAATCCAAAATGGTCCGCTGGAGTTGGCAAACCAACTCCATTGTAAGTACTATTTTAAAAATTATTTTCATCGTTAACCGGGTGATGATTGTTAAAAATATTTCAAAATGGTGCACTCCCGTTGCCATATTGGGTCGTCCGAGACGCGTGGCCAGCGTCGTCTGCTGGCTTTGACATACGGCGACCAGGGATATTTTAGTATCTCAGTGAGAACGTACGTGGCTAAAAATGCCTACGCAGACGATGACGGCCACGTGATATCAATCTGGCAAGACCCCTGGAATATTTTCACAACACACCGGCATCACTGGCTTGAACTATCTCGTCCCGTTTATTGAAAAAAGCCTTATTTTCTTCAATCGCAGTTTTATTATAAATTCAATATTTCAGAGGGATGTATTTATACAATAGGTCTATAAACATGATAAATCAAAATTTCAATTATTGACATAAAACAACGTTATTTGTAACAAAATAAAAGGACAAACAAAGGGGCGAGCACGGGATCGAAACCAAGCAAAAGTAGACTTTACGATAAAGGGGCCGAATTTGTAATCACTGCGCTATTTATTTGTCATTTTTTCTCCCATAACGAAAACTATCATTAAGGCCAGAATATCGTAAAGTACTATATATTATTGGATTTTTTCTACCAATTCCCCTCAAAATCAAGGTGAATAATATGATGTTTCGAGCTATACACGTAACTAATTTGAAATTATCGGACTTGTTCATGAATATTGTTTTAACTTGGAAAAATGTCAAGAATGGATAGTGTATAAGCCTAGTCTTAGAATCGGTTTTGGAATTATAATTTTTCGATGGGTATTGGCGATTACGTGTGAAACCAATATACGAATCGGTAAATCGGCCAATTGTGGTCATCGTGTCGACTGTTCATTCGATTTTAATACACATAGCGATAATAAATCAGAATAGTACAAATAAAAACAGTATATTTTATTATCGCAGAATAATGTTAGTCCGGTAGTACGCCTTTTTACATGTTTAATCAAAACCAGCTATTTTGAAGCATTTCGGTATTTCAGATTACCGGGGAAACCCATTACCTACTGTAAATCAAATTGACATTATGTTTTGCGTAATATGGACCAATCAGACTACGGTTGATATCGTAGCTAGCCATTTATTATTACGGGATGTGAGCAGTAGCGGAGCCAGGGTCACTTGTCAGGGTTAGGGGGGGGGGGGGGTATATTTTCCCGGTGAACACCAGTTCGACCCGGTGGCGTAGCCATGTTTTTCCTGTAACTTTTTGATTTGCCGTTGAGTAAGAAAATGTCAAACAAGGGGGGGGGGGGGGGGGGGTAGAGGTGTTGCGTCCCCATACCGGCGTGAAAATTGCAATTTGCCAACTAATTTGTCTGTCTTCCTTTCTTCTTTCTGTCCCTTTCCTTTCCCTTTTCCCTTTTTGTCTCCTCTTCTCCCTTTCTTTCCCTTCCCTTGCCTTCCCGATTTTCCACTGCCTTCCCGATTTTCCCGGTCAATTTTTTTCAGGTGGGCACTTTGCCCCCCTTGCCACCCCTGGCTACGCTACTGGATGTGAGTATTGGCCAATCACAGCGCAATAAGAAGATTTGGGCGTGACTTACAATAAAATGCTATTTATGAATACAGATTTCAAGTTCATTGGTTGCAGAGTTCTTTTTCGAATCAAACTGTTAGACTAACCAATACTGTTCCGATACATACATAAGACATACATAAGAGGATTTATAGGGCGCCTAATCATGAATATCTAGGCGCCATTACAAGAATGAGAAGCCACAAACAGGCAAGAGAAACAAAAACAAAATACAAGCTAAATTACTGATAAGGATATAGGTGGGATTTCAATGATTTTTTGAAACTGTGAATGGTTGGCGCCTCGCGGATGGATATGGGCAGTGTGTTCCAGGTGCGTGGACCGACGACAGAAAAGGCATGATCACCAACTGTTTTGGATGTTCTGGGAATGTGAAGTTTGGTAGCGTCCATAGCAGATCTAAGAATACGAGTACCGGTGACAGTAGATGAGTGAAAAGAGATATCATTGCACAAATAAGATGGAGCTTCATGATGAACACATAGGTACATGATAACAAGAAGTTTGAAGTTGATTCTCTGTCTGACCGGAAGCCAGTGTAGGCTGTGAAGGTAAGGCGATATATGATCACGACGTTTGAGTTGGAAAATTATGCGAGCGGCTTTATTTTGGACACGCTGGAGTTTGTTTAGATTGTTTTCAGTGAGACCGGCTAGCAAAGAATTGCCATAGTCTATGCGAGATGTGACGAGAGATCTGAACGGAACGCTGAGAGATAGATCGCCCTCTGATGTTCTCGATAACTATATTGCTAAAAACAATCTTTAGAGGGCGGTCATTCTGTAGTGCTTTAACTGCAGGAGACGCGAGACGACGGCATGAAACGTAATATTGTCAAATTTAATCTCAGAATTGGTCTTATACGAAAATAGAATAGTCTGGAGCAGCTTTCAGCTGTCTACTTATTACCTTTCCCCTTCATTAATTTGAAACCATTCAATGCTATTATCAAGGATCAACATTTAACATACATTGAATGAAGTAAACATAAATCGTGTCTTTGAAAGCAAATTGCTCGACGATAATATGAAGCACTACCAATTGTAGATTTGGGGTGAATTATACCCACATCATCTGGTCATTGGCAGACGACGGTAGACACAGCCTCGTTCACGAATATTTAACGTGAAACAATACACACGAGACATATTGATGTAACATGTAAATATAACAACAACTCTCCAGGTACGTTATAGGCGCTATTTCAAGCTAATTAATCTGGTTAAATTACTGAAAAGTAGCGCAATTTACAAAATAATAGGCTCGTGTGCATGTTGCAAAGTTCTTTTTTGCATCCAACTTTTAGACTACCAATACTGGTCGCAGTCATCTGAACGGAACGCTGAGCGATATGTCGCCCTCTGATGTTCTCGATAACTATATTGCTAAAAACAATCTTTAGAGGGCGGTCATTCTGTAGGGCTTTAACTGCAGGAGACACGCGACAACGACATGAAATTTATTATTATTAAATTGCATTTTAGAATTGGTATAATACGAACAAAGAATAGTCTGGAGCAGCTTTCAGCTGTTAAAATATTACATTCCCCTTTATTAATTTCAACTATTCAATGCTAATGTCAAGGTTCAAACTTTAACATTGTACAATGAGTGAAGTAAACTTAAAGCGTGTCTTTGAAAGCACATTCGAAACAATCATTCTTTCTAGGTTCTTTTCTTTCTGTTTCGTTTATTTTTCTTAACGTATAGAACACGCTTATAAATACAATATTTATCATTATAATGTCAAGCCACTGAATTGTATAGAAAAATAACTGCATACATTTGAAAAATATAATAAATTTACAACACGAAGCTAAGCATTTTGATCAAAGGGTCACGCTGATTTAAATGTTAACAATGTTTCATATGAGTTGTATGAATTAATGAGAATATTGTGTAGACATGCACAATCATTTCGGATTACAAATATGTTCCCTATACTTTTATATGTTACAGGGGTGTAACAAAACGTCGATTTTCTCCCTTATAAAGCGACTGGATTTTTCAACTTTACAATTTTCTTCAAGTTCATGATATTTGGGATCATTGAAGTACAAAATGTATATAGGGTAACCCTAAACGTTCCGAGAAAGATGCCCCCGATTTTGGACAGCTGGTGTATTGCTCTCATTTATCATCACAAATTGAGTGTTGACAGAACATGTACAATCAAAATAACCTCCCAAAAATACAAATTGGACTGAAATTGCACTGTGGTAATAGATATTAGTCCTAAAATCAGGATAAGATTCCAACTTTAATCATTCGGGGCGGGCAATAAGTACCTTTCCTAATTACTTATGATTATGCTTATGAGAAAATATAATTGTCGTCGGCAAGGACTACAATCATTTAGTGATGTGGAATCATAAAGATGCACAAAATATGTTAAACTGTGTTTTCATGTGTAGAGTGATTGATTGATTTTTGCATTCAAAACACTTTTGAAAATAAGATGCAAAACATTTATGAGAACATGTGCTTGGATGAATTCATTATTTATACTTGAAATTTAACGATAAAAGGTAAGGAGACAAGAAGAAAACAAAAACACAATGAAACATACCAATTCTGTATATTTATTTAAAAGGAGTTGAACATGAGAAAATAATTGAAATAATAGCTGTTTGAAATACTTTATAAAAAGAACATCTTTTGACTTGTATGTGACAATCTTGATTTTTTTCGATATGCTATATTATGGAGTTATGCTATATATGGAGTCATGCTATGCGAAAATGCGTAGGCACGTACTGTAAAGAAAAATAAGCATTTAAGGATAATGATATATCTTTGATATGTGAAATGTATGATATGGAATGTAGACATGTGAAAATGCAAATTATGTAAGTCATGAACGAAAATAAATTTGAAGGATAAAAAAAACACCTCAAAACTAAAACTTTTGACAATGGAAATGTGTCCGAGACTACCAGCGTTATCAAACATACTACGACCGAGCAAGAGATACAAACAAAGCTTGAGTACATGTACAATGGAATCCCGTGGTCGACATCGTCTGATCTGGATGCAATGTTCTTTGTCAGACCGCCCTCAACCTGCTGAACTCATCTTAGTTACTATAACCAAGGAGTTACATGATGGAAAAGTCACCTTTAATTAATGCAATCATCACTAAACCAATGAATAGAGAAACAAAGTGAATATCATTGTGTTAACCATGTCAACCATGTGAGTGACAGGTAATATATTAAGATCTTTATCTTGTTATACACAGTACATACAGTTATATAAGCGATTGTTTATCACAATTCAACGTTGTCTTTCCCTACCTGCTTTTCCCTAGAAGACACGTGCACACGGCACACTCATACGACGTGAATATGGGGGTACTACTTGGTAATCAACAATTCTAAGGTGGTAATTATGCTACCAATATGGTTATTTAAAACCAGATAGAGAACATGAAACTGGAACTAGGGGCTTGATCATTTGTAATGCACTGGCTAAAAAAGAAGAAGTAAAAATAAGATTTTTAAAGGTAGAGTCCTCATATTATTTCGGAAAACAATTTGAGAGAGAAACAAACCTGATGTCTTGCAGATTGTTACACCGGTAAATAGATCCCCTATACCTATACTATAACGTGTTAAATGAGTATTATAAACAGTCAATTATTGCGCTTGTAACTTTACATTTGTCTTAATGCTCATTACATCTGATGAAATTCCGAGAAAAAGGTCTCTAAAATCAGATAAATGGTGCTTCGCCTCATTTTTTTAGAGAAAATATTGACGGGTTGACAAAACAGTGTTTCTTCAGATATAAAAATATGAAATAATAGGTATTGGCGGCGTACGCGTTGGTTTACAAACTGAAAATTACAATACAATTAGAGCTTAGACGAAACACTCCCCAAGCTCTTGGTAGCCCCAGCTGGATTGTCATAGTTTTAATACGTTGGACCATTGACTCTATGGTCGGACAAACCTTAACCGTGATATTTCAAGTGTCTGTGAGGGCGGTTTAATGCTTATTCTCCATTGTTGCTACGTCCAGTTTTTGTTAGGGAGAAACATGGGTATATGTACGATGACATTGTAGTACGATGCCATTTTTCATTGGTCGTTTCCCAATGTTGTCCGTGGACTTTGGGCGGTTCCCGTCAAATATTACGTTTTTCAAAGGGTGTTTGCATGTGTATCGGAGTAAAATCCGACGGGGATTACAGTGTCTGGGGCCTGCCATAATACTAAAAATATATATAATAATAGAATAGGGGTTTTGTTCAGATCCGGCGAGGTAAACTATGAACGCTGCAGGAACGTTCACAAGTTGTCACAAGTTGTACGGTGGTTCCATCTTAAAAATTGGTGAAAGGCGCAGGCCGAAATGCTGTGCGATGCGAGAAGATCACAGAGGCTGCTGGGATAAAGACGGTAGATGCCCAATTGTAGAAAATCTAGCTGTTCACCTCTGTGATATTTTACGATCTTAAAATGTTAAAAACCACATTATTGAATGATTTTCTATGTGTAAACTTTTACGAAGAATCTTCTCAGTAAATGGTTCAAATCAATAGTGAGTTGACCAGGGTACCAAATGAGATTACATTTTGATCATCCATTTAAGGGGGGGGTATAGGATGGCCGGATTTCAAAATTTAGTTACTTTACAAAAAATGAGATAAGAGCACAGTGGAAAACTGCAAAGTCTTAGCTTTAAAATGCTTTTTAATTGAGTCAAATCGGATATTCAGTTCTGATGTTATGGTCACTTTAATTGACGGAATTTCGAAAATCGGAGGCGTTTTGTATTCGTTTGTGTGTAGAAAACGCTCAACCTGTGTTTTTTAGCAAATTCAGTTAAAATTATATATTAATTAAACAATTCTAATTTTCTATAATTATTTTGGTAATAATATTAAATTAATCCATTGCGCATAATTATTTATCAAATTTTTAAGTCAACGCCATTTCTTATGTATTTCTTTATTTTTTCTCACCCGGCTATATTTAAGCTCCTTATCTTTAAAATCGCGATAAAAATCCTAATTTACATGCGATTTTCATCAAAATGGACTCAAAATGTGTCTAAATTCAAGCTTTACAATATATGAACAATTATTTTCATCTCATATGTCAATTTATAATTTTGTAAGCAATTTTAATATTTTTGTATACGTTTCGCTTGATATCTCAAAACAAGGAAACGCGCAAACGTGCGAAACCGTAACAAACATAACTCAAAAACAAAAGTCGTGTGACCATGGAAATTGGCACAAATGTTAAGCATACAGAGGCCTACAAAACTATGAAGAGTTTTTTTTAAAACGACCTTGCGTTTTTAAATGGCGCTGCGAAATACCCTGATTGGCCGCTTCCCGGTTACCATGGCAACCGCGAACAAAATCCGGCTTCATAGTTTTGTGCGTATTGTCCATACGCACCCATTCCCCAAATATGGTAATTATGCGACATTTATTTATTGAGTTCTGTTCGTTGAGCTGTTTAGCCAATCAGAGGCCCTGTTTGGTTACCATGGCAACCCGAACAAAACAAAACATGTTTTTTAAAACTAGGGGTCAGGCTTGACATTTTGGTATATAACATGTCTTAGTGGAAGTCCGGGAAAGTGGTGAAATTCATTGTCAAACATTTGGTCATTTCAACCTATACCGACCCCCCCCCCCCCCCCCCCCCCCCCTTAACATGTATTTCATCATCAGAATAACAGCATACAAGTACATGTATACACTTAGATGGGCTATATATTATATATTTCGAATGAATCACACACTGCGCGCGTTGCATTGTTTTAATGTTATCAGACTACTTTTATATTAACACTTTCCACGCGAAAGGCGTCTCTGCAGACAACATGCCAAAATGTCATTACCATATTTGGAATCACCATAATAAATGTGTTGAAATAAGTACAAACATGTCTAGTATTGGTTCAGTAATCCTTGAGATAGACTTTGAAAATTGGGAAAAGGTTTCGAAAAATAAATCTGTTTTGTAGGCCTATATTGTAACATTAATATAGCCGCGTGGAAAGTGTTAAAACAAGGCCATCAAAGTAGTGCGATTATGGCTACCCTACTCTAACCCAGCAAAGTGGATCGATAAAATTCAGATGCCTCTGAGTTAGTACACCTACAGCAATATAGTAAATAGGAAAATAACGCGCGAAAATAACCTGGCTCAATATGTGTCGTCTGCATTGTTTTATCAGCTGTTTATTTGCCGCCCTTTTCTTCCAATTATTGACTGCTGGATTGCATTAAATGAATCCATTTCGAGTGAAATGAGATAGCGATATTTTACGTTGGAGAGATACTTCCTAATGGCCCCGTACCATTTATTTTTGCTTATAAATCCATGAATCGATATCTACGTCATTTTATGAAAACACATTAAATGGCTGAGTGTATTAAATCAACTTTCGCGCGAATATATAGATTTTTTGACACCTTAAAAGCTAAATGGAAATATCATGACAGGGACCTATTTTAATTTCATTATATGGTTTAGGTATGAAACAGTGGTCTTGGTTATATGTGGGAATGCTGCTGTGCTATTGCTTAATAAATCGTACTGGAATATGGGTAGTTTAAAAACATAAATACGGCCTTGGCCACAATTCATGTATCTTTGAAGGTATAACACCAATATTCAATAGCACCAAATCTTCATATATTTTTGATAACAAATAAATTAATCCCTTGCAATGACCACAAGGAATTTGAATTTCAATCTATAAATATATATATTCAGAACTGCAATTCAATGTATATATGGTTTAGTTTTTAAAAAGAAATCTGTTTTTTGAAACATTTAGGTGGTGACACTTCTAAGGAACCAATCTCCTCTGTTCAGGAACAAAAAAAACCATCCACACACACACAAACAAACACCCAACAAATACCCCAACCAAGAAAAAGAAGAAGAAACAAAAAAGAGAGAAAAAGAAAGAAAAAAAGACACAACAAAACAACAACAAAAACAACAACACATGTGCTTCAGACTAAAGTTAAACGAGCAACTCTGTGCAAATCCACGACGCTCTTACCATTTAGCTAGGGAGGCAACTGCCAAGGAGCGCAAGATTAAAATCTTAAATCGTGTTTTCACATAACTCATTGAATATTCAGTTTATCATTTTAGAGGTGTGAGGCTTTAATTTGATTGGTCGGTCAAAGAGCAAATCAATCGAACACTTTGGCGCAGTACTTTCGGGCAATTATTAGTAACCTGCTTGGCGTACGCGTTCTCATCTAACGATTAATTTTATTGGAACGCACTCGGTACGCAGCTATCGCGATTATTCATGAAGTAATGAATGAATCATAAATGGTCCCTGATCCAAACAAATTCCAACCCGACTATATCTTTATTTATCAAAATGTACATGATGTAAAAGTGGTGTTTGGTTTTGTTGTCTGCATGCTCAGGATGGTTATCTCAAAAATTTTGCAAATTCTGGTGTATCCTAGGTGTAATTCATTCATGAGTTAGACTGGTGTTAAGACTCTTTTACTGAATAAAGCTGTCTGAGCCTTTAATCCTTTAACACAGTTTGACACATATTTCGTGCTAGGCTAGTTTCGTGCAGAATTACATGAAGGATAACCCAAATTCTAACCCCCACTCAAGCCATTTTATCGTAGTTAGGGGGCATTCCGGGGTTTCTGACATCGTAGCATTCCGGGGTTACACTGTACTGTACTCCAATTTGGGTTCCCAAACCGTCAATGTTTACAGAGAATAGAGATACATGTATAAATCATTTTAGGTAAATATAGAACTCCTTTTAAGGAGTACTATATTTATTTGTCTAAATATGATTACGTAAAATTTACTTTAAGATGTGAAACATAATACACCATCATTGTAAAATTAATACAATTCCTGTTCATCTATTATGGAGTTTATTTTTACACATAATTATTGTGAATTTGTACATGATACTAATCTCTTTGATATAGTTCCGTCAGTTCCAAATTGGCAAACGTGCTTACAGCAGTGAATGAATTCAGAAGAGGGTGGACTCGAAAAACGCTCGCATGGCGCAACATGGCGAATTGGGAATCGTATGCGTGAGGCTTGCGTATGTCAAAATAGCACGCGTACGCTTGGATTACTTTTGCGCGCGGGGAGGTAAAAACCCACCGCACATTTTTCGCCAACTTAAAACTCAATTATAGAAACAATCACGTCTATGGAATGATCTGGAGAGTTGGGAGCTAGGATTGAGACTTATATGTATGTACATGACATATCACATAGAATATAGCATGTGCAAGCTCTATCTATTTAAAGGTGTTCAACTTGGAATAATATATACATTGGAGTAATTTCCTGTCAGGATACTCTAACAGTATTGACAAGGATTCCTTAGACGGTGCATAATACTTATATTTAATGCATTTTTCAATATTATAAAAAACCTACTAACAAAGCACACAATGACATTACATCAACGACATACAATGCAATTGCCTCTGATGATATTTCTTTATATCATTCCACATCGATGCAGAGACAATGTACAGAGATCAAGAAAACATTGACCGTAGCGTTTATAGTGGATGCTCAGCAAATCCTTGGGTTTATTATCAAAGCCAATAAACTGGCCATTAAAAGCCCGGAGGGAAGCAGGTGATGCGGTATTAGTTGCGCTAGCTTCCCATCTGATGTTGTGACCAACCGTCTCAATTTCAGAATCGATATTTTCTTATTCAAAATGACCAGAAACTGTATAATGCTAACATATTATCCCCTGAAGTTAAAATAAAAAATACGCTAGTAGTGTACAGTAGTTGTATGTTTGGTCCTTCGAGGGGACTTGCCACATATAGTTTAATGGTATAATGCCCATTAGATGTTTTCTGTACGGCCCATCACTGGTACTACGAACACCGTGGTTTATGCGCCCAACTCGATATTCGAGGTCCTTGTACTCGTCTTAGAATGGGTCTAAATTGTTTCGCTTTTCTTCCTTTAAAATACATCTAGTGGAGAACGTCATCTTAGCAACCTGTTTTTGATAGTTATTTATTTTAAGCGAAACCCATTTTCTTTTAAACCGGGTGCCAAATTGGGCTTTTTGGACAATCGTGCGCCGCTACATATACACAACTATCAGCAACACCGCCCATCACTATAACCACAACGCACGCAGGATTAGCGATGTTTTTTTGTTTTTAGTATCCCATCGCATGGGATTTAACAAAATAGATACGCAACAAAGATGCGCATTATAGGATTAAAGTGTACGGCAGACGACATCTATCAAGATAATGCACAATATGTCAACGTCAAAAAAACTAAAACCGGTTCAATATAATATCACGGATGGGCTACTAATGTAAAATATCGGAGTTCTTTTTTTTTCTCCGCGCGCGCGCTTCGAAAGATCATTTTACAGCGTCTCGTTTGCTTGCTGCTCACGAGGTTACAGATGGTCAGTGGTCTGCGTCGATAATATCCGGGAGATGAACACCTGAGACAATATTTACATAACAATATCATCGGCGAAGAAATATACTTCGATAGCTACTCGACAAATTTGACAAATTAATATAATCATGTGTGTGTTTAGTATTTTGGCATCATGTAGAAAGCCGCGGCAGCGTAAAAGTGGTTTACCATGCACTAGAAATTGTGATTTTAAAGTTAGATATCATTTGTAGTGATTTCAGTCTTAGGAAAACACAAGATTTAACATTGGTTTTCAAGTTAGCAAACAAGTGTAACGAGTGCGTTGATTACAAAGAAAACAGTGCAGTATTGAACGTGTAGGCTAATATGTTTATCAACTTGTTTCATCTAGTGTATCAATTACTTGTCAATAGCCATGATAGGTATACCACCGTCCATTCATTACACTTAAAATTATAATTGAAGAGCTTTGTTGCAAAAGGGCTATGGTGCATTTTTTTCAAAAATGAGTTTGATATAGAAATGTATAGGGAAAAATCATATGTTTCAAGGAAACAAAGTCATTTTTTTTCAAAAAGACCTACATCTCACTGTAAACAGCCATTGAAATTGTTGTTTTGTTGCAAAAGGGCCTGTATTCAGAATTAAATCGGAATACAGGCCCTTTTGCAAAAAAACAACGACTTCAATGGCTGTTTAAAATGAGATGTAGGTCTTTTTGAAAAAAATGACTTTATTTCCTTGAAACATATGATTGTGACCTATACATTTCTATATCAAACTTATTTTTTTTAAATGATTAAAATAAATGATTTTTTTTTGTGTGGTATTTTTTTCTCTATGTACAAACAGATGGAGTTTTGTTGCAAAAGGGCCTACATCCAAATTTTCACAAAATGTAAACATGATTTTAAAAAAATTGAAAACTAGCACATTTAAAAAAAAAATCAATTTAAGTTAGTATGTAGTGTACCTCTTTCATAATCCATTCAGTTTTTCAATTGCTCAACTTGAATATTTAGAAACAGTTTTGCGACTTTTTCTCAATAAGAGCCAAAGTTGATGAAGGCCCTTTTGCAAAAAACCTCTTCAATTGTAAACATGTGTCATGTTTTCCTCAAGTCCCTAACGATTATATGAATGTCATAAATAAACACAAATAAATTTCAACTAAAAACATTTCAACCGGTTTTATTTTGCTCTAGAAGAAGAAGATATCAATATCAATTAACAAAAATGTCCCTATTTCAAGTCCTACTGAATTTTAGAAAATATATATTATTTTTAAATTGAAATAATGTATAATATTCATTAAAGTAATTGAACATTTTGGAAGCATTTTGATTTTTTTAAACACACATTAATATAGATTAGAATCAATGAATATTTGATTGAATCCAGCATACATTCATGGACACTATGCTAGACTTTATCAAGCCCACGACGGAATTAAGCGTATAACAACACTATTTAAGGAAGATTTGTATTTAGTCTAGAAAATATGTTGCATTAAGCAAATGGGCCTCAATTATTTGTTTCTTTAGTGTCAGTGTTTAGACTCCATCTCAACTCGACACAATCATTTTGAATATGTTTGATTTTTTTAATTGATTTTCTTATTAGCAAAACAAATCCATTTGCAAGAGATAAGTGAAAGCATTGAGTGCAAAACACACAGTGTAATATTGATCGGCTATGTTTGTCGACTCTACACTTAGTAGTTACGAACCAATCAGAAAGAAACAAAGGAAAATACGTGAATTGCATTTAAAGTGTGTAATTGCAATACGCGTGCTCGCAGCACATCCGCGCTCCGCGCGCTTTGATTTGCTTCGTTGTTCACGCAACATGGGTTTGCCGATTTTTACCGCGGGTGATATACAACTTTTAACATGTTGTTTATTTCGTTATTAAAAAGATTAAAAGTATTCATAGATTTATAAGTTTTGATTTCTATTGTGGTGTATGAATTAGGTCAAATTCATATAAAAAAAGGTAAAAAGAAAATGATTTTTTTTTACAAAAACATTGACATTTTCCACTAAAAAGGTTGAAGTTATATACCGTATTTTGTTTTCCTAATATCAGTCTTAACTAACTTAGACGTCCGTAAGATGAATTTCAATTCGTATTTAATTTAAAAAACAACAGAGGAACATTTTCAGGGACAATTTTACATTAATTTTTTTAAATGTTGAAATAAAAAGTAGAATCTAAGCATAGTTACATGTGTATCAACGTTCTTAGTTTTCAAATCAGCAAACAAGTGTAAGAAATAATATGAAGCGAGTACATTGATTACAGCAGTGTAGTCACAAGAGTGTAGTATTGATCGCCCACGCTAAGATGTTTGTCGTCTCGTTTCACTAAGTGTATCGGTTGTCAGTCAATATATGCATGATAAGGCTAGGAGTACTTGATTCATTACACTTAAAATGGTAATATTAAAATGAACGTTATTGTCAAATATTTTTGTTATTTTTCTTATTTCCTCTTTAACTTTGTCGCATCAATTGTTGTGATAAAAGAGATGATAAGAAGTGCTTGGGTATCATTTATAAACACAGTCCACACAAGATTTCCAGGCTAGGGGTAGAGCAATGAGGAAAAAACGAAAGAAATAATGAGGGCCTCCCCGTTCAAAGCTTCAACAAGGGGAACTTAGCACAGAAATGAATAACAAATTTGTGACAAATAACAAATAATAAGGGCCTCCCTCACCGAATTTTGAAAAAATCCGGACGAGAAACACATTATTTTTGTTACTTGGCCTTAATTTTTAATGCATCTCATAGGAAATTTTCTAAATTCAGATTGTACATGTATATTTCAGTAGGTCTATGAGTTCTTGAGATATCGTAACAAATCCCGTAATTTTTCAACATTTCAATCGATAATCGATAATTAAAAATTGATAATTAAAATTAAATGATTTTTTTTGAATTTTTCGTATAAATGTTTTATAAAATGTATAAGTGCTGTATTATAGCCGACACGCGCTTTTAGAGTACCAATTTTGCCACGGACGAACGCACTTAACGTAGCCCAAACACTCTCTAATCAACAATCCAAGACAACCCTACACGTGTATTTAAGTTATATTTAATAAAATAAGACTGAAATAAATTTGTGAAAATGTTTGACAATGTTTGAACATTTTTTTAAATGTTGTGAAAAATGAAAAATACGTTGTTTTTGCTAGTTTGTTTGTTGTTGTTGTTTAGAATAATAAGAATATAGATACTTTTTCGTGATTTCAGTCTTAAAAGTAGGTGTTCCGATTTTTGGCCCGTTTTTCAACTTTATATTTGCTATTCTACATAGAGGGTGGTCATCCTTAAAATAGTCATATTCCAAAGTTTGAGTTGTATAACTGCAATGGTTCTTATTTTAGAAGCACAAGGTGACATGAAATTTTCCCATTGAGTAGTTCACAAACTGGCCGGGTGGTTAACCACCTTTGGCAGTAATTCACTGCATTTTGGCCTATAACGTAAAATCGAACAAAATTAGATTTTACAGAAATAATAAAAAATAGGAGTAATTCTGTTATACCCTTCACAGAGGTATTCATAGTGCATGGTTTTTAAGAACGACGCATACAACCGATGTTGGTGTGTAGGGTATAACAGAATTACGCCGAAATGTTTTTGTGTCTGATATCAAAATATGTCGATGTGAAAAAAATCCTTAAGTGATCGGAGTGCTATCTTCTTTATCAACTATTGAAAACGTTCATAACATTAATATATTTCAATTTGTATTAGATAATAAACAAGTAAATCAATTATTTCGAGAACTTGTGAGCATTATTGAAGAAGAAAACCCCTAAATTGTATGTAATTTATTTCATGAAAGTAATTTCATAAAAAGAAATGTCATTTTATTCTTATTAATTTGTTAGTCAGGAAATAAATCGAATTGTATGTGAAGTAAGTGCGTTGATTGCGAACTGTTTGTCGACTCGTTGTATCCTCAAGACGTCCACTAGATTATTAAATCTAAATTGTGACATGTAATGCCTACTTGTAAGAAGATTTTTTTTAAATATTCAAGATTTTTATTAGTCAATTTAAATATTAAAATATTTAGACAGATTTGGAAAATCTTTTAAAGGCTTGGTTTTTTTTTAAAGTTTGAAATCCCCCACCCCCGTTTTTTAAAAACAAATTGGTATTGATAAAAAGCAACCAACTGATCGAATCTGAGAAGTCCACACTCCCGTACATTTTGTCTCATCAACTTATCGGTACCCTTATATTGTATATTATAGTCTGAGTACTATGCATTATATTTCAACAAACTATTAAGTTCATTGCTTTCAAACTAGCTATCATTTATCACTGACTATCTATATCCATCAAGATGTCCATAAGATAATGCCATCACAAGTATGACATCCGATACCACCTATATCATGTTACACTATGATTTCATCTTAACGTAAGTATTGTAAATGAGAGGTCCTGTTTCAACCGTATCCTGTAATCAGCTACCTGCTTCACGCTGTCCTTAACTTCTATTACATGGACAATGGGATGACCATCTCGTATATTCTCGCAAATTTCGTGAGGCATTTCGAGATTTTCTTTCAGGTAAATGTGATATCATTGATATAATCAATGCGGGGTTTGCTATTGCGTTTTCTTGTATAGAATTGAAATATTCTTAAATTTCACTTAGAAAAAAACCCCAACAACTACGATAATCGTGATCTCAAAATAATTGATTACCAAGCATTTATAACAATCATCAGCAGGCTAATAATAACCTTAACCGAAAATGGGGCACCGCATACGAGATCATTCCTAACAGCGTGGATTTGATGGAATGATAAAACTGCTTTTCAAATAAGGAAAATGGAGAGCTTCTTTTATTAAAACAAAAAATATATATATAAGAGAAATTAAATTTGGAAATCATAATCTTGATCTGGAAGATTTTTTTAATTGCAAATACTGGATGTCTAATTGCACTATCTTGCAAAATACTTGATTTATTGTATTCGTTGTTCACGCGGGTTCACCGAATACTACGGGTATATTAACACTTTCCACGCGGCTATTAGTTTTACCATTTCAAAACAGATTTTTCAGGAACCTTTCCCAACTTTCAAAGCCTATCTCAAGAAGTATTGAACAACTACTAAGAATGTTTGTAGGCCCTACTTATTTTAATGCATTTCTCATTGTGATTCCAAATAATGGTTATGAATTAAATTATTTTGACATTTTTGAAACATTTTGTGAAATGTTGGAATGTCGTCTGTAGACGCATGCCGCTTAGAAAGTGTTAATATGCCTATTTATGTTTGAATATAGTAAACAGTATGAATTAAAATATAAAGTTGCGATGAGTTGCGATCTTGGTGATTGTCGTGTACATGCTGCATGAACGTCGGTATTATATGTCTTGTTTCTCGAGAAATAAAACAATTAATCCATTTCCGCAAATAAGGTCTATAAATCACTGACTTTTGTTTATTGTATAATTAGTTACTTTGACTTCGTTATGTCAATATTTCTTCGCAGATTGATACAAACTTACTCGAACTCTTCACATGAGGCCTGTAGGGATATCCCCATGCAATAATGTCTGTCATTCAGTTTAACCATTAAATAGGCTATGTAACAATGTTGACGCAAGTGTATAGAAATAAGTTGTTGTTGTTGATGTCTATACCACGCTTGCCTGGAATCAGTCGAGATTCCGGTTTGATCATGAGCGTTTCGTATTTTACTATGTGTATATTAAATGTACATTACGATCTGTGGACTTTTTGCATATAACTTCTAAGCGGACATTTCATGCATTTGGTTAGTTATCAGAAAAATCATCTCCACCCAGGCATTTTAACACATCAGAATTATAAGACGGCACGGGCATCATGTTGAATATGGATACATCGTTGAAGTATTTAATAATTGTAGCCGGTGCCTATTTTAAGATTATCAGTAATAAATCTACAACACAAAAGAGTTGAATATTGCAATATTCGAGAGAATACTTCAAATTAATCATTGTCTATGCTATGTCCATCATTTATTGCAATTTTGATTATTCGTTGTCAAACAACGTCTTTACCATGACAATAGAAATGTCACGGGTGAAGTTGAGAGTTGGGAATTTAATATTCCTAAGAATATTCCTTATTTAGTAAGAGAAATCGCGTATGGTATTATAAGAGTATGTAAATTACTCATCCCAATCTATTCTGGATATTTCCCCGCCGCAAGAATAAATCACCCATATATAAGACCACAATAAACAAACCCTGTTCTCCGGGCCCGGCCGACACATTCGAAGTTTTAAAAAAACATTTTCGAAAATGTTCGAAAATTCACCAAAATTGACCCCAAAAATTCTCAAAATTTTGGTAAATTACAATAACCAAAAACAAAAACTCCCGACCGACCGACCGATATTACCTGATGAAACATGCTATACGGAGAGTTTTATATATGCAGACTAAAAATTGTCTGGATTTCCGGTGATCATTTGAACCGAAAAAAGAACAAGTCTGGATTTCCGTACCATCTAGGCCTATAGGGAGAGTTTATGTAGGATAGATATTGTCAGGATTTCCGAACCCCTCTATAGATAGAGTGTATGCAGAATAGAAATTGTCTGGATTTCCGGTGATCATTGGAACAGAAAAAGTCTGGATTTCCGAACCTAAAAAATGCGGAAACCCGAACCCCTTTATATACACCTAGCAACAAAAGTCCCGGACCAGATGCTTTGAGGTTGGCTAATTCAAAATAGGTAATCGGTACCAAAATATGAAATATACAATAAATGAGCAAATTTCTTCTCCGCAGTTTGATATCTCGTTCAACAAAATCGAATGGATACTTATTAAGTTATGGCGGTTTCAATGACCGCGCATAACAACAGCAAAGTTGCACTAGGTATAGGAAATCATTGACTTGTGTGACAGTTATGACAGTAATCACACACAGTCCAACTTTGCTGTTGTTATGCGCGGTCATTGAAATCGCCATAACTTTAAAAGTATCCATTCGATTTTGTTGAATGAGGTATCAAACTGCGGAGAAGAAATTTGTTCATCTAATGTATATCTCAGATTTTTGGTACCGATTATCTATTTTGAATTAGCCAACCTCAAAGCACCTGGTCCGGGACTTTTGTTGCTAGGTGTAGGGTGTGTTCACATGTTATCTCGAATCGCCCAATGCTGCACTGAGCAAGGATAGAGTTATTAAATCGTATACCAGTATTCCTGTTACCACACCAATTGTCAACCGAGTCTTGATATATTTTTGAATTATTATATAATAAAATAGTTCTACATTTTCAATAAAGTCAAGCGGTTAATCCGTGATGCAATTTTTCAATATGAAAAATTCACACCAATATTATAAAACAAATATTAATTTATGTTGAAGTACGTTGAAATTGGCTTCCAGCTCACACTATCAGACCAGCCTGACGCTAAACTACTAAAGTAGCGACAGGAAATATGGTCCTTTTGACTAACACTCAATTTACCAAGTATTACATTTCAATTTTGAAATGCAAAAGGCGGAAGTTCTGAAAGTGGATATGCGAGATATCATCGCACTTTCATTATTTGCTTCTTCTCTCTCTTGTGGCTTACTGTAGTACAAGGGGAAATTAATTATCGCAAATGTCTTCTTGTGCCGCCGCACGAGTTTTATATTAATTTATTAATATAAAACTAGACAAATGAATCAGTGAATCAGTATATTATGAAAGTGCAAAGTATTGTTAGATTTGTCTATTTTGTGGGCGATCCAATACTCTGCATACTTAGTTATGTAATATTTGTGATGTATTACTGTTTCATGTTGGTGAAGGTAAGTAACACTTTCGCGGCTATAGTATTAGTTTTACCATACAAAACAGATTTTTCTGAAACCTTTCCCAACTTTAAAGGTCTATCTCAAGGATTACTGAACCAATACTTTGCAGGTTTGTACTTATGTCAATGCATTTCTCATGGTGATTCCAAATATGGTAATGAAATTCAATAATTCTGACATTTTTGAAACATTTTTTGAACATTTGGAATGTCGTCTGCATCCGCCTGCCGCGTGGAAAGTGTTAACATTCAAGAGTGAGTCAAAATATTCAGGTCCCGTTTTCGAAAAATCAGTAAAATTATTCTTGATTGAAAGGTGTCAGATTATAAATTGATTATGCATTTAAGCCCTGTTTAATTTTTTGGAATTTTTTGGAATTTGAATTTTGCATGACAATACACAATTACAAACCAGAATAATAACATATTTACGAAAAAACACGAAAACTAAGGTGTTATCTACGAAATCCATAGTTTTAATGTAGCAAGTTTGGTGATATTGCAGTATTGCTATACACAAATCTCAAAGACCTCTTTTATACAAATGTCATTTTTCATCTATCATTAATGAAACATATTGCTGTCTCAATATAAACACATGAAACGCCCTGATGCACATCAAAGTTCAAACATATTCTTAACAATCAAGTTGAAACTATTTACACACCCTAAAATCATGTTGAATACAAACCCGTCGTGTTTGGTCTCATAAAAAACGCGTATTTGCATAACAACTTCATAGTGCTCCCGTGAAACAAGTTAAATTTCACCACTTTTGGGGAAATGCACACATCTACCATTTTAGGAATGATCAAATTGAACAAGAAATAAAATTAAGTAATTTACAATAGGCCTATAGGCATTTTATGCATTTTATCAAATATATTCATTTCTGTTTTAAATTGGTTTATAATTTTAAAAAATCGGACCCTGAATATTTTGACTCACCCTGTATTACGAAAATTGTATAAAAGGGACCCCGAGGTGGTTGTTAGTGTTGCAGGTGTTGATGGTGCTGGAGATGGTGGTTTATTGGCAATATTGTGATGGATGTTGGTGGTGGTGGAGGTCGTGGTAGTATGGGGATGGTAGCGAGGGAGTACATTTTGAGGATGCATTTCGATATTTAATCACATTCTATTTTATTGTCAAATTTGGTATGATGTATTTTGAATTCTTATAATATTCCACCTTCATTTTGAAATTATTGCTATCCATTGAATGTGACGGATTTTTTATCCTATTTAAGAATTAGATCCACTTGTAAGAGTTTTCATTGTATTCCTCAAATGAGACCCAAATTAGGAAATCATTCTACTAAAATAATAATCAAGTATTGTTTTAATTATTTGTGACACAGTTGTGAGTATACCCTCTCCATCCCTCCCTCGAGTTTCACACCTGGGATCCAAACTGCCGTGTAGTGTTCTGATAGTGACGGGTCCGCGTTACCATATCTGGTCACGTATTTTTTTACACTTCCATGTTCATAATGAAGACTTTAATGTGCCCTTTAGGTTGTATTGCAAACACTTCTATCCGACGGCGACTATTCCACTGCGTTCGTGTCCTGACAATGTGCCGTTTACCCCTTGTCTGCGTGTGCTGCATGCGAGTCGACCAAAAAATACAATTTTTCCCCTTTAATTTTGTATTAACACTTTCTACGCGGCTATCTATTAGTTTTACCATAATCAAAACAGATTTTTCAGAAACCTTTCCCAACTTTCAAAGCCTATCTCATTAATTAATGAACCAACCAATACTAGGAATGTTTGTACTCGTGTTAATGCATTTATCATGGTGATTCCAAATATGGTAATGAAATATAATTATGTTGACATTTTTAAAACATTTGGTGACATGTTGGAATGTCGTCTGCAGACGCCTGCCGCTATGAAAGTGTTAACAGCTTCTTCATACTGGCTTTCATATTGGAATCGGAATGTAGATACAAAGTGCAAATATTTGCTGATAACATCTAATCATTGGGTTCTAAAAAAAGCTACTTTCTGATAAATACTTTTGCAAGTCCGAGTGAATACTCAAATGCTGGGTATAAAATAATAATTTTCAATTTCGGAATATAACAATGATTCATGTACAATTTTTGTAAAGCACTTTCCTTCAACCACAGTACAGTGCGCATAGTCTAATTTAAATGGTGGCTAGATTATATATATAGGTCTATTTTGTTTCATTAAAAGATGTACTTGAATACCGTATTGTTATTTCGAATATTATGGATGGTCTCTAGTTGTACACCTCTTTTGTCTAGTTATTAATCTATCTTTTGGAGCGCGTGGCAGAGCAATTTGGCCCGGGGGGGGGGGGGGGGGGGGGGGGGGGGGTTGGAACTCGGAT